>JAQOWZ010000001.1:35900076-36500076 GCA_035578165.1 Stenolophus ochropezus | reverse complement strand
TTTGTTTCACGAAACGAAAAAAATCCTGTTTTACTGAAGTTGACAATTGTTTTTTTTTTTCAATAACTTGGTTTTTTTCTTCCCTTTTGCAATTTAGCTTGTCATATTATTGAATTATAGATTTTTATTGAAAAAATATCTTATTCAAGAACCAAAGGATGACTCCTCAGAGCAATGATATTCTTGCAGTTGTATATATATAACAAAGTAGTGAAATGTAAATAATGATAGATGAATAAATAGGTCTGTAATAGATTAGTGCAGTTAATGAGTTAGTAATAACAGTGGAGTAGGTTTCAGTGGCAGAATGCATACTGCACCGGGTTTCTATTCTCGCTAATGAAAATAATTAATCAAGAAGCGCAAACGACTCTCCTCTGACCCAGATACTCATTATATGTGAAGTGAAATGTTGTAGAACCGACCTACAGATACGTAAATATACACTTCACCTTTGCAACGTTATTCTATGTAAATAACGATTTCAGGTTCATATTTCGACTACGAAGGAAATTGACATACAATATAAAATATTTTTCCATTTACATTACAAATAAAATTGGTAATGTATGGACCACTGGATCGTAAAAAGATAAAGTAACGCAATTTTATATTATGTGGTTTGCCACTCATCATAAATTTAATCATGTGTTAAAATCTGAAGTTTACTAGAGTTCTTTTAAAATTAAACAAGAGAAATACATTTAATCGCTTACCTACTACATTTCGTAATTACGCATGTATTGTTTAGGAATATATACATTATTATGTTATTTATTATTATAGAAATGTTAAACGAATGTTTTAATCATAAATTTCCATTATTACTTATTTCTGTATTTGTGGTTAATATAAGGGTTAAAATAATTTTAAAGAATGGTTTTCATGAGTTAGATAATATTATGCTTTGAAGTTTCTTAATGTATAAACGTGCAGACCAGCAGAACAATGATTTGCTAACAATGCATGTTGCAGTTTCTCAGGCTGTCTGAGGAAATCAAAGTCAAGGTCGCCTCCAGGAAATATTAATTTCATTAATATGCAAATCTAAATAATTAACACTGCAATTTATTTAACTTTTATCTTGTCAAATATTCTAAATGAATTCTCAGTGGTAAGACGTACTAACTAGCTACAAATAATCACCTGATGACAGATTCATTACAATCATTATAATCACCTCTGATTTATTACATTGTTTCTCTTTCAACAAAGAATTTGTATATAAATAATTATCTTATCATGACTTATCATTCCTTGCTGGACATGGATGTGTCAATCTAGATCACAGATTTTAGTAATGAAATCATATTTTTTACAACAATATAATTATAAAACAAGAAAATAATATATAAATGTATACATAGGTACAGTTTATAAAACTCCGAAAATCGGCAGAAATTCTAAAGTTCATTTCATTAAACATCTTTGAACAGAATGATGTGAAAATTTAATTCCCTTCAAATTTTACCGCTGGAAGTTCTGGAACACATTTCGTAAAAAAATGTAAAGTAAGTAAATACATAAATAACGTAAATTTGTCGTTCCTTATTAAGACACTATGGGCCCAATTTTTGTTAATAAATGTCAAATCATTCCTTCATTTTCTTTAAACAATTATAAACATTCTGAAACTGTTTCTAATTATAAAAACTAGGCTTGTAGCGATTTCATAAGATAATATTTGAAACAATTTTCCCCATTTTCAATGTACTATAATTTCAACGGTCAGCCAAATTGTATCTTGGTAATACTGCCTTAAATTTTTATCAAACTTAATTCATTGTAGGAATAATTTATTATTCTGAAAATCTGCGTATTTAGTTGAATTCTTAAGCATACTTTATATATGCTTTTAAATTATGGCATTTGAGGATATATTTTACAAGGCTACCCTACGAACAACATTGATTCCTTGTATATAGTAACAATAAGATTGTATATACCCTCCGAATGGGCGCAATTATTTTTAAGTTTTCAATGATTTAAATATGTTGGTCGAAGTGTACCTGTAGATTCAAGCAGACGACTTATGAAAGATTCAGACATTCACGTATCTGCTCAGTAGTTAAATCGCCGGGAAGACAGATACCTGGATTAGTTGATTTCGTAATTTATTTCTATCTAATTTTTTAAATATTCAAATTTAATTTAAAATTTTTTTGCTTCTAAATAAATTAGCAATTATTTCCGTTAATTTATTAAAATTTTGCCTTTCTTGTTCAATTATAACACCTTGTTCTTGTTCCTCGTTTTTTTTTTTTTATATAGTTAAACCATAATATATTTTTCCTATCTGAAATATGTTGTACACTGTAAGATATTATTATAGAAATAATATGGAGAACAATTAGAAAAGAGCTTATAAATAGACATACATGAATATAGTAACAATAAACGTCTTATCTTAGGTGAAAAATACCGGTCAAGATAGATTTTTTCAATTCCTTTCTGTCTAATTCTTTAGGTATTGAACAGATAAGTAAAACGCATACAAGTATCGTTTAGCAGTTGTTATGGAAACATATGAGCTGTCTAAAACAATTTAGAAAGAGGGGATAGTAAGTGAACAGCTTGCAGGCGTGATGAAGTATGGGCATTTCCATATAATAAGCGTGTAATATTGAATATAGGAAGTAGTTTGATTTGAATTTATTCATCACAAACAGTTATCATAATGCTGTAAGTGGCGCTTGTCAGGAGCGATTTGCTGGGCGGTAAAGCATCCGGATACGGCCCTGTGAGGGCAGGGCCGCTGCGACTGCGACTCACATCTGCGGACTTTTAGTACCGCACCTCGTCTTGCTGTTGCAATCGCTCATTCCAAGCGAATATTACTAACTGTCCTATGAGACACACAGAGGTGGGCCGCTCCAAGTTCCGCCAACAACACAACACACCAACTAAACTCTTTACTTCCTGTCTGCTGCTATCTGCATTCCCAAAAGGAACCTTGGTTTTGTCACGCTTGTTCCAATGTTATCAATACCGTCCATTAAAGGGAACGAAACTATCAAATATTTAAGTGAAAACGGAAATCGAATTACAGGCATTTTAATTTAATAGAAATGTGTATCCGATTTAGAGCACAATCCTTAAACTTCCTTTACCTAAGGTAACTAACAATTTGCTCAATAATGGATATCAAGTTTTAAAGATCTAGTATTTAAAACTAAGTTGTCTGCAAGAAACTTAACCAAATTATAATTAAATAACTGATCATCGTAGAACCGCCCGCTATTGTCGAATATGTACGCTATGAAAAAAAAGTGTCACTAAATTAAATGTTTCTCAAACTTTCTTTACATACTTTTTTCGAAATATATATGTGTATTTTACGAAATATACATAAAAAATTGCACCAACGTTCACGTAAGAATAATTTATTTTCATAGAAATATAAGTTTTAAGTTTCTGAAAACATTTATTATTTGGTTACTATTGTCAACGGAAAGTTATAGAAAATATCTGTCTTTTAGGTAGGGTATTATGAATTATAAATTTCATATAAATTTGGTTGTCTAGCAACGAGCAAAATGAATTATAAAAAATTACAAATAAATAAATCATAACTATCAAGTAGCTCATATTTTCCAAATATTTTGACATTATTTGAAGTTAAATGTTGCTGTTGGCACGAAAATATAATAAAAAGACTCGGAATTGTCCTAGTACAACTATTCTTGTACGGAAACATGACTTCGGCACCGTAAGCTGGGCCTCAGTTCATATCTTCTCGAAGGTTATAGCGTACTTACTTTCCTTGCAGGTTAAATAACTATAAAGTAACAAGAGTAAACTGCTACTTCAGTTGACCGACTTGTACCAAAAGAAGATCGATTTGTGTTTTTGATATCAGAAAATTAAATATGAAGTTTCATTAAAATCCGTTGAGCCGACTTTGTTCAACACTTCATAGGTATATCGAGACGGACGAATATATATGGATATCATGCAATAATAGTCAAAACGCATTGTAAAGCCATTAGTTTATGAATATCTATGAAATTCTCAAAATGTCAAAATTCTTACATTACTTCAATTATTTCACGTGGCGACCGATGAAAATATTACATATATCACCAAGGTTACTTAAATACAAAAACGATCATTTTTATTCTCTAATTTTTTGGTGAAGCATCCCCGTTGTTGATTCTTTCCGCGTTTCTGTAAATTTGTAAGAGTTTGAACCAAATGCGTGTGAGCATATGAGAGTGATGTGACGTGAGACGAATATGATAATGCCGGCGGTATTGTGTTGGTGTCGCGGGTCGTCCTAGCGGTATCCTCGTCATCTCATCGTCATCGTAGCGGTGCCTGCAGCATCTCGTGCCCGCTGCATCCATGCTGATGCAGCGATATTCTCGCAGATTGATTGGGATTCTATCGGGAAACAGAATTAATCATAAACAGCAACATAGATGCTTAGTGGATTGTAGTTCATTTCATCACCCTCATAGTACTTAAGAGGTCGGTAATCATTTTAATTCATTGTGATAGAACTGCTGAACGTAAAATTTAATTCGAAATATAATTTTGATAATACACAAACTCAATTCTTTAACGGATAGTAAAACAGTGGCGGCTCGTGACTCCGAAGGTGGGTGAAGCAGGGTTCGAAAATAAAAATATTACACATCAAATATCAACAATATTTATTACTTGTAAAAATGAACATCTTTAATGGTACTTATTTTTTTCTTTAATTTTGAACATCCTAATGCATATCGCATGTGTTGGGACGAACCTTCATGTTTGTGAAGCGCACAAGTAACCGAAATCATTAAAACCGTTTTTATTCCAACCAACACTAATTAAAGTAGTAATTAAACAGGACAAACAAAAAAATTATTTAAATAATAACTGCTGCACAACCAATCGAACTGCAAATACCATTATTTTTTAAAGTTGCAAGTATACCGTTTGTCTTTTACTTTTGCAGATTTGTTTACATTAAATATAGATAAAGCTTTTTCACAGTTAAAAAATTCTTTCTTATCGTCATTATTTCTCCTTGTAAAAGGTGTTTCTAATAATGCACATACTGAATCATTCGAGGGAAACATTGCAAATGAATATCGCAAACCTAAGCACGGAATAAATACAGTTGAAGCAGAAAGAAAAGCTATTTCTCTTCATTCCCTACTGCCACTGATTAGACGGGTTGTTGTCACGGCAATCGTCCAAGCATATGTTGTTTACACTGATGCAGCAGAGGGATGCGCCGACGCTGCTTTACTTGAGCATTCATGCCTGTGTGTTATTCATACGATGTGATGGCGGGCTGTTACAACTTTACCGAGGATCATATGATTGTTGGACAAATTAAATTTTCAGAAATATTTTTTTTTAAAACGAACTGTAATAAAATAAAATTCAAAATAATTTAGTAAAAAAAAAAACAGGTACCTTATTTAGAGATTGATGTTACCTGACAAGACACTGTAGTCGATTTATTTTGTCACACACACAATATAATGAACAATACTGCTTGACTGTTTATGCACTTAAAATTCGATTCACAGTTGCCAATTATTAAGTAAATAAAATAACATTTTCCTAAATAAAAACTTCGCAGTACTGCCATACAGAAAAATATGTATTTGTTATATCGATTTTATATCATACCCATTACTAAATATGTCTATTTGCTTTTCAAGTTAACTAGATTCGAAATTGACTTATCAAATATCAGCTACCTACAAAGATATTCATCTAGTTTTATAAAACAAGAAATGTTATGTCAATAATGGCAAAACAAGCATTAAGCCAGTGGAAATATTATTTGTGGAAATGTTAACGATAATGCAAGTGAAACCATAGAAGAAAAATGAATATAGAAATGTAAAAAGCTTAGAGTGATGCGAGTGAAGGTGAAATTCGTCGGATTGTAGCCGTAGTGTGCTGTGCCGAGCTGTGAGTTTTTGTTGTTTTTTGCGTGAGGTGAAAGAACTTGGAGTTGACGTCAGTTTATTAAATTTTAATTTAAAATCCTGAACGTCCGGTGATGATGCACTTGGCTGATTTAACCGTGAAACAGGATCATGTTCACATACGAGTAGAGTTTAAAGAATATAAACAGTTTATCATTGGCTTTACTGCTACCTATAGTTCTTGTTCGATTTGTACCAGTACAGTCCGGGCCAGAGCTGGGCAAATTACTCAATAATAATAATTAATTATTAATTACTAATTATTGTCTAAAAAGCACTTGATATACTAACTAATAGTAATTAAAAATATAAATCATTAAAATTTTTAAATGACTTACTTACCTCGTAAGACATCACATATTCGTGTATAGTAAGCTGACATTGATTCTAATAGAATACTGTAACTCCTTACAGAACATAATGATAATAATAATAAGCACAGAGAACTAATGTATTACTTGTAAATACAACTTGGAAAAATCAATACTATTAAAAAATAATTAAACTTTGGAAATAATTATCTTCCTTAAGAAAGAATTATATTCTGAAAGTAATTGAAATTTCAGTAATTACAAGAAACAATTAATTATTTCAATTTCAATTATTTTGTTTTAAAAGTAACTCAAATATAATATTTTGTTTACTAGTAATTGAATTAGTAATTTAATTACTGAAGAAATTCATTACTGCCCAGCTCTGGTCAGGGCCCTTAATCTTTGAATAATTGAAAACATTTTTTGAAAACAAATATCATCGGCAACCATGATTAAACCATATTATCTCGGAATGAACAACAAAATTGGGAACATTAGGTACAACCTAATACACATAGAATACATTGCATCATTTCTCGGAAATAAAACTGACAAATGTGAGCTACAATTGATATTTTCTGAAATATAAATTACAAATTTGTTTTACTAATCCCATTCAAAATGTCTGATCCTAGCTACTGAAGTGCGTTTGATAATTTTTGAAAATAAGATTCATTTGTACGACATGAAATATTATTTATTAGATTATTATTTTTTAAAAATTGATGTATAAAAAGCTGTCGTGACAGGGCGTCTATGTTGACATTAGATTTTTCTTTTGTTTAATACAAACAAATGAATGTGATATCGGAATCGATTGGCTAGTTTGCATGTCGGTTTGTTTTGTATAGGAACTAGAGTTTTTGTCAGGAAGTTAATGTGTAGGACGTTGCCCTTAAACACTCACGATTTTTTCACCTTTCGAGGGTAATGGGATATAAATATGCCAGAACTCAGTTCATAGATCAATGTTTCCCGGAAAAAAATCCTTTGAAACTTTTTCCTAATCTTTAAATTTTTCTGATAGATTACTTCAATAGTTACGTAAAAAATAAGCGGTATTTAGAATTTGATCCTTGGAAGGCTGTGACCATGACTTTAATGTCAAAGGAAGAATTAGTAAAGGACAAAACAGAAGAAAGAAGACAATATCTCCCAGGTGGCTTGATCATCTCGCACGCGTTTGACAGCCTGACAGTCGATTGTTTCGTTGTTTGGTTGTCCGGAGCCGATCATAATTTCCTTTGTTTTTATGCGAGCCGCAAATGAGTGATGGTTGATGTTCTTTTTCTCTTTTGTTTTGTTGTTTATTTTTTATGTTTAGTAATGAAGTGCGCTTTGCAAAGATAAAAACATGAAGTATTTATTATTGATGGACATAAAATCAGTTTTGTAATTACAAAAAGAGATTGAATAAATGAAGTCGTAGATTTATAGACAAATAAAATTAGATATCTGCAGGAGTATATGTTTAAATTATTTTACAAAAAATAAATGGTCTATTAAGTTCTTTCAAATTAACCATTGGTTTTCTAGTACAGCATTTCAAAAGGAAGAAAATTTTCAACTTACTAACTCATTAATTTAGTATCAAGTCTTCGCAAATCTATAATACATAACGTATTTTATTTGGAATGTTTTCATATTTTGGATGAAAAGAAAATTAAATGCAATTTCATTTGAATAGTAAGTCACAGTTCATTAATATTCAAACTCCAAAGTAATAATCTTGAACCATATCTATCAGATTTAACGCTCCAATATTTCACATTTGCATTCTTCATAGCATTCGTAACATTTAAAAAAAAGTCAAATAGACATCCAAATATCTTTACAGCAACACCCTAACATCATGTTACAATTGAAATTTTGCAACTCAAATTATTTTATGTGGTATAAATCCATCAAATCTTCAAAAAATTATATATTTGCTAACAACATTGATTCTATTGGTAGGCTCGCCTGCTCCACAACACAGATGCTACAGGTTCAAATCTCGCGAATGCATGGTTACATGATGTATTTTACGTTCATTTTCATCACCCATGTTTGATTATATTTGACCGTTGTAGTTGATCTGTTGTTGAACGTCATATAGCAAAATATATATCTAAGTTATATAGTGCCATAATTAAGCTGATCTAAACATTATCGTGTTAATCACTACTTTCCTCCAGATGCGTAATCACATCTTCTTAGTTTACTTGTATAGCATAGTTTTCATATTGTAGTTAGTCTCGATTATGAACTTGAATTATAAAGACTTATTTTACCTTGTATAATAAATAAATTCCTTTTTAAAAACCGATTCGTTCCGTTTTGAACATTAATTTACTTGAGTTTGTTAGTTTTTTGTAATTACTGAACATTTGCGAACGTTTTATAGATATTTTAATTTGTTTTTAAAAATAATATTTTTTGTTGAATTTAGCTTAAAATGTATGTCTTATTATATTAACTTAGTGCTAAGGCTAATAAATATAAATTAAGTACTCGTACATTTAAATGTACATGCTATTTTTATCTGTGAACACTAATACAATTCGTTATCTAAATGATTCCCGTAACAGCATTTACTTGAAGAAGCACTAAGGAACCGCAGTAAAACAAAGCCATTAGCGGTACAGTATTGAACTTGACACTAACACTTATCTTGCTTGCACTTCCTCCATGGGCACCGGAAACACGTATCAATGTAACAAGCGCCTTCCGCTACCGACATCGGCAAGTCATCCTTTGGTATCTGCAGGTAGAGGAAGCCGTTAGATTCGCTGATAATGCGGGATGTGGGTGGCGAGAAGAAATGCTTCGTTGACTTATTGATAATTTATACTTGCTTTTCCGTTCAGTTCACTTTACGCATATTCCGAATTTAACAATTAAATGTTATATTTAGAATGGACTGTAAATATACATAATATAAAGGAAACAGATATAGTGCTGTCCTTGTTCAGTGAACATACGTTTATGCTGAACCACTGTTCGTTTGTAACAGAGACACGTGCACTTTTTTTTTTAATTCGATATAAAAATAACTCATATCTGCTAGAGTTTTAAAAGTCTACAATATAAATGTATCACTGTCGATATTTTATGTGAAATATTTATAGCATTTTTCCAAGTAACTAATTTCGCGTTTTGCGTCCTGCTAATTCAAATTTTATACCATCTACATTTTTAAAAACGACGGTTATAGTACACTTTTTATGTCTGGAGTATCTAGGAAGTAAAGTCTAGTAAACGCCTTCTACGACATTAATATAGGATTACTGATAGCATATGTAGCACACCCAGATATGGGTATATAATAAACCATAAGTGATATATTTATTTATGTAGTATGATCTGAAGTTTAAAATATTTTTTTATGAACATTTTTAACTGCTTTGTATATTTATGCTTTGTGTTATTGTAAAGTATAAAACCAACATTGAAAATAATATAAATGTATTCTGTTTTATGTAAAAATGTTTGTTCTGATTCCATTTTATTTGTTACAGGTAAGGACCTAGCCAATTCTTTTCTTTAACCTAGTACTGGTAAGATTGATTACAACTATAATTATTTCTTTCAATACCTCGGTATTATTATAAACAAATAATTACATTCGCTTCTCAAAAGCAACAATCCATTTCCACGAA
This sequence comes from Stenolophus ochropezus, assembly GCA_035578165.1. NCBI lineage: Eukaryota > Metazoa > Arthropoda > Insecta > Coleoptera > Carabidae > Stenolophus > Stenolophus ochropezus. Next base: position 36,490,188 of record JAQOWZ010000001.1, on the reverse strand, counting down.
ATATCCATAAAGCAACCGGAAAACAATAGATAAAATCAACAAACAATAAACAACTACTAAACTTGAACTCTGTATCGGAATTATTGTAATAACAGTGTAGTAGGGAAAAATGGCAGATAGGGATCGCAGAGCAAGGTTAGGTGGCCCCCTTTCTATTCCCACGGCCTCCGCCACTGGAGATGGCAACTTGCTTTATATAGAAATTTGTCTGCTCTATGAAGGATGCATTGTTAGAGCGTATAATACACATTGTGTTCCGAACGATGCGATTAGGATATGCTGGTGAAACTAAATAGGGCGACGAGATAAGGAAGACTCTCTTATAGAAAATTTCTATTACCTTTTAAAAAATATTTAGTAGACTGATATTATATAGAAATATAAAGAACAATACTAATGCTCGATATTATAAACGTCAGTTAAATTTAGTTTCCTAGAATATAATATTTATTTCAATTAACAATCGAAATTTTGGCAGCAATGTTCACAGAAATGTTATTTATGTTATTAATAAATTAGTTTTGATTAGAATATATTCATTTAAATAAACTTACTATCAAGAAATACCCATACTCTGCAAGTAAATTTGTTCTGTCCTTTATAATACCAGGCATAAGTCAGTCTACATTGTCTAAAATGACTATAAAACTATAAAATTAAACAAGAATTGGAAGAAGACTAATTCAAGAACATGACAGACAGTTCAATGGCTGGTATGTGTAAGGCGATCAAACGAAAAATCAGGACTAATGTGGAAACATGACTAGAAGTGCCTAATACAATGACAGTATAAAACAAAAGATAGGAAGATCTGGACAATAATAAGTGAAGCACTTTGGGACGGAAGAAATAGAGAGACTGTTTTCCCTTAGAAAAAGGAATTAGAATATAGTTTCTCAAGACAAGGTACATAGAGAATTTTTCTTTCTAACATCACGACAAACTGTTTTTATACGAATAAATGTCCCTCACAGCTTAATACTAGACTGTTTCCGGATTTGACTATAATTGGTAAAAAAAACCTGCTAATTATCTATTACTGGGTGTTCTAATTGCTTCATTGCATATATCGGTAACGATATAATTACAATGTATAGGATAAGTGGGGAGGGATGGTTCAGTAGAAAAGATAGATTTTTGATTTTAAAAGTACATTAGAATGATATCTCTCATAGGGAATGTTAATTTTGTTGTTTAGACAGTGTAAGTGGCCACTTGAAAATTATTGCAGTCAACGCTGAATAATTAGTTAATTACTACTTCAGTAGGTTTAAACTAATTATTTATGCGCTTTCTTCATAAACATGTGCATAAACCTAAAATTGTAGTTCTATCTGTACATAGTCATAAATAATTTAGTTGTGCATGTAACCTCTGCTCTGAGGATAAATGGACCACCTTATGATGAGGAGAGATGGACCAGAGGATTTTTATTGTAAAAAAGAATAATTCAACGGTAAACAGGAAAAAAATATCGGCATATACTCCTAGAAAGAAATATGATCTAGTTCGAATTCGACTATTTCTGAAGTATTGTTGTTAAATGGTTAATCAGAGGGTGATGGTAATGAAGAAGCTGAAGATCGTGATAACGAATATGCGGAATGCAAGGAAAATTATTTTTAAAAAACGATAAAGAAGGATGACACCAATATAATGGAAGAGAGTTGGATTTTTGTGAACCCTAATAAAATATTTTTTCTCTGTTTCGGAATTAGAATATCATATTCCAACACGCTTATTGATGTTAGAAGGAGTTTCATTCTTAAACGATTATTGGTTATATTTTGTTATTTGAGATTGGCATGACTGCATTAAATACACAAAATATCTAGGCAACTGAAAAAGTAATTCTAATTTTTCGCTGTCACCAACCTATCTATTCTATCAAAAAAAAAATTCCTTAATGGAAATTGTCAAATATTATTTAAAAAAATAATGTAAATAAAAGCCGAAACAGAGAAAATAGTATAAAACATTCGTTATAGAAGGCAATTCAAGCACTCGTTTGTTCGGGCACTCGCTGCTTCGCGCTCGTTCCCGAAATTCAAACTCGTGCTTGAAAAGGTTTCCTTCTACAACTTATGTTTTAATATACTATTATGTCTTTCAGAATACAGTTTAATTTTTTTCTTTATGCCTATAAGTAAACCTAGATTACATGTTGTTAAAAATATATTTTTTTTGATATTATTTAATACTATAAAGTAATAAATATTTTCCAAAATGTGGTTCAACTCGCCCTCACTTACCCTAGATCATTTTTTAGACGTTGACGAAAAGAAATTGATGAAGAATTATAACTTAAACGAGATTCAAACTTGGATAGTTCGAAAAACAGCCGGTCACTATAGCACAAACCTTATATCATCATTATTGAAAACAAACTGAAGATTCTGTCTGCGTGGTATGACTTGCATGGCATTTTCCGTCGAGGCATTGATGGTAAATAATATTTTTCTTCAAACTATCATTGAATCTCGTTCATTATTTAGTATCCTGAATCTAGCATGTCTCACTTTTCCTCAGCAAGCAGCTGTTGTGAGTAGCTGATGATATCCCTCCAGTGGCTCGTTTGTGTGTTAGTGAACGCACACAGCTACAGTAACAACGTCGTGCTACCGTCAGCAGCCTAGCTTCTAGCTGCCGGTTACGAAATAAAACATAATCACCAACTGCAGCAAAAACCAACGCCTGGGGATGCGCTGAGGAAGCTGGCGTTGGAGGAGGCCGAGAATATGAAATATCTACCATCATTCATTGTCAGTTTTGTTGCGAGGGAGATTCATCTTTGAAGAACTGGCGAAATTAGTACTTGCGTTGAGGCGTTAGAAAACACATTCCTACAATCAATCGTACAATATTTTTATAAGGAACAGTTATAGCTCATAGCCTATTGTATGCAACAGAGAAGGGCTGAAGGGCAAATACAAATAATTACAAATAATATAATACAAGGGCGCCAGCAGGATTTTATTCAGGAGGTGCACCCAGATGAAAAATAAACCGAATCACAGTCTTTCTCTATTATATTGTTAATAAATTGAAAAATGAAGTAATTAACATTTTAAAATTTAGTTATTGTCGAAAATATGATCTAATGATGATATTTTTATTATGATGTTTTTCAGAATGACATGAATCTTCAAAAGATAAAATACAATATAATGTCACTATTCTGACGTAACTATATAACATTCACCTGGAGTCTATGTTAATTACTATCATATGAGATTATATTTAATTTTTTTTTCATTTTATTGTTTTATTTTTATATAATAATACAATGAACACCAAGGTTGAGGAGGCTATAATTATTGACCTAGCGCTAAGTTGCGTCCCGAGATGCGCAGCAATCCTACTTAAAAGAATTACTTTGATTGATTGATTAAAATCTTGACATGAATATTTGCTTGTTTCTTAATATTCACAAAAGTGAAGTAGGCTGCTTTTATTTTTTAGCGGACGTTTCAATTTGCTAACCTAATTTTCGATTCTTTAAATTTATGTCAATAATGATTTATTATTAACCTAGGATACCATGGTTTCTAAGTAAGCAGCAGTGAACTACCATTAACCAAATAAGATCGACATACAAATCGAAAGAGGTTCGATAATACCGTATTGAACGGAGTAAAAGACGATTATATTAACAATATGATAAACAATTTTGAATAGAAACCTAGATGTCTTCAGGTTTGTACAAATGATAATTCATTTACCTACAACCTTACGTTTACATAAAAAATATTTTCAGTAATAAACTATATTTCTTTTTCACTTCAATTATTATTTTTACTACCTTGTACAAAGTAAAGGAAGTATTGTAATCGTGAAAAATTTCGGTTTTTTGGTTTCAACAGAAATATCAATTTTGACCATCACTAAATCCATTTTGACTAGTTTTGGGGTGACAACTCAAAATTATTATTTGTATTTTTCGTATAACTCAAAAACGATTAGCCGTGAAATTTTATTTATCATACTATAACAACTATTTAGCACCTCCATTTTTTGTTCCAATCGGCCTTTTCAAAGGGCAGTTTAGTTTAAACAGAAACTTAATTTTTGTAGGACACCTTTGATAATAAATTAACATTGGCAATTGTCAAAGTATATCTTTTTTTTTTGATCGATTAGAATAATGCAATAAGAAATAGTGATAAACATGTTAGTACAGTTTTCAAAAGATGATCAATCTCGAAGGGAAATTCGACGATATGAAACGAATGGAGTTATTAATCGTAGAATAATCTCACTTTCAACTGAAATAAGTTTAAATGATGTGCAGCAAAAAAATATTTACAAATTAGCTGACATGGAAGTTATATAGTGTCCACATAAGATTTTTTAATTTAATTTCTAATTATAGTTTTATTTGGTGTTAATGATTTTTTTGCTAACATAAGATATAGAAGTGGAAGCGATGGAAATAGGAAGTATGGCATTGTTGAATTTGTGAGATATTTTTAGGTACAATTTCATATATCTTCAAAATACTGTCCTTATTATGTGGCAATTATCAATTTTTAAAAATGTATTTCTATTTTACAATATATCCTGTAGAAGTATGCAAGTTGCTCTGTCAAATGTCATATCTTAAATAGTCGACTACTTAGTCGCGTGGCTACGAATTGACAACCCACTAAATAAGAAAGTTTACAACTAGTTTACGCCCTTAATCGCAAACTTTAATCGGTAGCTTAGAATACAAGCCTATATGTTTCAAAATGTTAAAGTCCCAGGACTAGTAAGGTTGAAATAAGATAAACAAATCATCAATAACTTGTTAACCATTACTGAGTGTGTCAATGTGATGTATTACAGATATAACTAATGATATATTTATACCTAAGAGAACATTTACCAGACGTCAACTTTTGAGCAATTTTACCTTGCAAAATGCAACACAGAAACTGATTTTATGGGAGAAATTATTTTAGCCTGGTGGGATTCAATCTCAAGTTGACATAACTACTGTCGGTATTTTTATAATAGAAGAACCCCAGTATTGAGACGTATTATTACAAAAAAAATACCTACACTCTTCGAAGTGTAGCAAAAAATTGTACTATAATTTGCACAATTATCTGATTAATTAAAATTAAATGTGATTTCTAGCAAAACCTTAAACCTTCCTTACCTACACATATAAGTAATGGAAGACTATTATTAAAGAATACTACGATTATAAAACGACGCCAAATTTACAATTTTTTATGTGATTATAGTAATTATTGTACGAATTAATCTGCATTCTGAAATATACGAATATTCAACCAAAAATATTAGTAACACAGTCTTCAATTATCGCCAGGTAGTTTAAATATAAAGAAGAACAATTTTTCTTTTGATCGTACTTTCGCTTTTTTTTAAAAAAAAAAAAAGAAACTCAAACTAATACGGTATATGGTATATGTCCAAATTATAACGTAACTAAGTATGAACTGCACTGTGTCTGTCTTATGTGGAAGATGGCAAATGTGAACAAATTTGTTGCGAATTTAGTTGTTTGGTTTGATGATATGTTGGATGCATCGATGGCATGACAAGCGCTGCAGAATCCTTCTCAATCACAACCTCTCGTGAGTCGTGCACTGGAGCTGTTATAACAGGTTTCCTATACAACTGCTTCATATGCAAATCCAAAAGGATGTTGCCCTGAAACTGCGGCAAACCTTCATCCCAATCTCATACTCTACATCATTCAATTACTCGATTCGCTACATATACACTTCCAGGTTCGGTCGTAGTCATACCTCAAAAAAAAAAAAAATATTAACAGAAATAAAATAATTGCATACGTAGAGGTAGAATGACAGGTTATTGTTCTAAAAATCTAAATATGAATCCGCCGAGTTTAATTCTTTAAATAAATAATGTGATAGAGTCTCAGGATTCTGATAATATAAAATAAAAAAATATAGACTTTTCCCTAATCTTAAATATATTTCCAAAAGTACAAATGAACATAGTTGTTTACAAAATATGGCATGAGTGAGAACTTTCGGACATATATTTAAGGGTAGAGATAAGTTATTTTAAATTTCATATCAAATTCTTTACTATTTTCGACATAAAATTGCCCCATGTAATACACTTTTATAGAGACTATAGGCTCTATTCCACTTATGAATGTTGTGCCACAGCTGACAAATACACTCTTTACAACAGCCAGAATAGTTAAGATGTGCTGTTGATATATTTTTATAAATAATTGTGATAACCAAATGCAAATTTTGTTCTTGCTTTAATAAATAATATGTACCATCAAGTATTATGATTCTAGTGTTCGAAATAAAATGAGTAGACAAGAAGCCCCCTGTATCTGATCCCTTTTACTTTTACAAAAGCTGTTGTGTACTTAGAGCTTAACATCAATAAAAAAAAAACAAATTTAGAACTAAAATACTTAAAATAACGTACTGCTAGTACTTTTTAAATGCAGTAGGTACTTTCACTATGTAATTCAAATAAATAAATTTAATTGTACCTATAAGTCTTAATTATTCTTTTACTATTCAAAAGTGCTTGAAATTAATATATAATTTTACTTGTACTTGAAAAACAAAAAAAAAAATATCTTCTCTTATTGCTTAGTCCCAAATGATTTCTAAAAAATATTAGAATTTGTGACAAAACAAATTGTGACATCTAGCAATTATAATAAAAATGTTGATATTGCATGTTATTTTAATATATGTTTGTTACTTTGTTATACGTATTACTTACTTATATCTGACATCTACTAATTATGAACGGAAGAAGATCACATGATAAAAAAATTAATTATGAAATTAAATGTAAAATTCATGATTCCAGAAAAAATGTACTTGAAATTGAAAAAAAATAGTTACGTTATAATAATCTGTATTATACTTATGTGGGAAAAATAAAAAATGGAATATACATGAGAAAACAATCAGTCTAATTTTTAGGATTAGAAATAACAAATACGAAGAATAAGAAAAAGCTTTCCTGAAATTAATCACGTCTCAGTGTCCATGTTATCTTGGTCGTATGAAAAGTATTAATTCACCATTATAATAATTAATAACACAACAATTTCATTTGGAAAATCGTGTCCTCAATTATGTCAAATTAATAAATAGTTAAAATTTGAAAGTCATTAGGCTCATTCCTAAGAACAGCTCGTATTCAAACCTGCAGTAATTATTGGTAATAGTGAAGAATGAGCATCGTGGCCTTTATTTTATCTCGTGTCTAAAAATAAAGCTGGAGAAGAATTGGTTTATAAATAGACTTGTAAATAAATAATGCATGCATTCAGTGAAGCACGGAGACGATATTAATGCGCGAGTCCCACGATCATTGCGGGGAATCGTCGATTTATGACAAGCACCGTTCGGACGTACCACACACAACCGTTCTTCCGAGAACGAATTACAAATTCCTCCAAAAAAAAAAAACTTGAAAGAACTGAACACCATTTCTCCTAGTACACAGCTCTTAACTGATGAAAAAAATGAAATTTTCTTGGTTGTTACCGACCACACGTAGGGGAGATATTGTATTCAAACCGATTTTGACTTTTCAATATTCTAATGAGATCTTTACACTGTTTTGACTATTTTGAGTGTGTGTCTGTCGATACATCTGTCTGGTCGTCCGTCGATCTATCCGGAATCCGTACTGTTGCCGTCTAGATCTAGACTTCCTAGACTCTTGTCTTATCTTGTCTAGATTAAGACAAGATTGTCAAAAGCCTCGTCTTGTAATTTCAAGACAAGTCAAGATTAAGACTAGAAAATTCAAGACAATTTGAAGACTCTAAATTAATTTAAATTTTTAAATTTTAAAAATATAAATATATCATATGAAACTTGTTCCATCCGAGCTGAAAAAGTGATTGTAAAATAGAAAATGAACGCTTCCGAAGAATTATCTGTCCTTATCTACAACGTATGTGCAGATTTCTGTAAAGTCGTGAAACAATCTAGGGTCTTGATATCTATACCACACTTTTTAATCTAGAATTAGTAAAGTCTTGTCTAGACAGCAACACTAGGAATCCGAATGTATGTATGTATTATATTCAATTGAATAGATTTTAATAAATCTTCTTATTTACGATTCTGAGAAAAATGGCATAAGTTGATCAAAAAAACGGTTTACATCTTTCATTTTTAGGTTTTTCGTGAATATTTCTAAAAGGTATGTTTGAAGAAAAAAATATGGTGACGTTTTTATTCTTCATTATCCTTTTAAAGTATAGGTATATTCCGTAACAGCGGTCGATTCTATAGTGGCCACGGCTGATTTTTCTGAGTATTTTATTAAATTATAAAAAAATACAATAGTAAACGATTAATAAATTAAAAAAATTTTCATGACTTAGCTATCAGCACAATAGGTGTAAGTGTACCTAACAGAAGTAGTGACGTTTTCATTTAGTGTACACAAGCTTGACACATCTATCTGGGCGGGAATACGACGTCACTGGGAAATGCTCATTCTTATAAATATTAAACAAATTAAAAAATTATTTTCAATTCAAAAATTCATCTCTCAGAAAACTCTATTATAATAACCGTTATTAGAAACACTTGGTTTTATTTGATAGTAGCAAACACATGTTTTACCCTTTTTTGTGTTCATCAATGTTTGGTTATGGATTTGCAATTACATTTTTGGGTTACTGTTTTTCAAGCTGCAATAAATTGGCAGAGTTGCTAAGTAATTTCATTTCTATTAACCTGTAAATAGATTTTGATTTGCTGTGCGTTACGCAAGAGAAAATGACTCAGATTAATCGTAAGAGTAATGAATTTATATGATTCGTGGTTATGTAGGTAGTTATTTGCTAGATAATAATTGTAATCGGGCGGATTTTGTTGGTGATTACTGTCAAATGAGTTGGGATGTGAATGGTAAAGAGACCGTGTCGGGAATGCGTCATGTAGGTACAGCACGCCAGATATGCCAGCCATGTGGCGTGCCTAGCTACCCGCTGTGTGTCAACCAGCCTTCATACCCGCTGATCCGATCTACAACTCGCTAACTTTGCTCGCATGAACGCTGGGATTATCATTCCATCTTTCTCAACTTTTAAACAATCATTTTGTAATCATTTTAATTTGTAACCTTTTAAAATTAACCTAACAAAAAATCTTAAATTACACCTAATCTTAAAAATTATTTCCAATTCTAATCATGCAGAGTGAACGGAAATATATAAAAGTTATATACTCATATTACACTATAATATCGGGATGAACAATCAGATCTAAAATCGGTAAATAAAAAATTGGAAAAAAATTGTAGTTGACATGGGTATTCCAAAAGTATTTGATAACATATTTTGTCTCTGAAACCACTAAAGACCAATTTTCTTTTAATAATTTTAACTGGAACCAAACGGAGAATTATTTTTTTAACTACATATATTTCTCAGCAATTAGAATTATAAAAAAATTCTATAAGCCAATTTGTTAACTTAAGAACTAAATAAATTATTCTCCAATGGCTTCATGAAGGCTTCCTCACCTCCTTACATTATTTTATTACTTACGTTATTTCCAGTAGTTCTTGAAAAAGTAGATTCGAATATATTGGAATTGACTTACAATTTTTGTGATGTTTTGTATTTTTTTCTTAAATCATTTCTTTGACATAGAGAATTCACAAATCTTTATAAAATGTCTGCTTGGAGACAGACGAAGGTATTTTTGTCGCCATACGTAAAATTTTGGTTTGTTTTTGGATTATAACAACATTTGATTTGCTTGGTATTATATTTGTTTATTTTGATTTGAACCTACACTGAGCCGAGAATAAGATCGGGAAATCGAAAAGGAAATGTAAATTTTTGAATTTGATTCTGAATTGGATTATAAATTCATTTAAAGTCGTTCAATTCAGCAAAAAATATTGCGAAATATGTTGAAATAAGACCACACACATAACTATTCATTTCATTATTTGAAAAAATATTCCTAACATTGTTTATTTCTTTATTTATTAAATAACTATGTCATCGGACAATAGTGTTACTTCACTGTATCACACTATTTTATATCTTTATGGCACAATAATTTTACTTTCGGTTTCTGTATCTTTACGGTAATTAAGATGAAAATGACAACATGCACCTTGTGGATAAAGACTCTAATTAGTAGACGGGAAACAGGACAAATTTGATTGATACTCAATGGGAAACGGATATCATTAATTAATTACTTTTAATAAGCTATATATTGTCAACACCCTCAGATGGTCGGCACTTGGAAATTATCTCAATAACAGATATCAATTCGTATTAGATTTAGAACTAACATCAATGCACGAAATTATATTGATGGGTTTGTTTTTTATACCATAAAATCATCCTCATTTGATTACATAGGTTCTTACTAGTCGAACGGTCGCTAAACATTGGAGGAAAACTATTATATGGATTAAAAGAAGCCAGTTCATATTTTTTATTAAATTTAGTTTAATGAGAGTTGAAATAAAATGAAGGCCATTATGAAAAGATGGAAAAGGACATAGATGTCGTCGATATTATTTGTTACTTAACAATTGTTTTTTGTCAGGTAACAATAATATATGTATTGTCACTATGGCTTAACTCCCACTATTTCGAAACTTCATTCCAATTCGTAATAACATAGATATTAATTGATACAGATATTGTGAAACAGTTCTTTGACATTGACATTTTGTTGTTCTATTAATAAACATTTTGTTTTCAATGACTCTATTGTTACTTTAATTTATTGCTTATTAGGACCTTATTTTTCTTAAAACTAACCGTAACGTGTAACTCCCTTGGTGAATTGTTCTTTTTGGATTAATTTATGAACTCTTGTTGAATAAATTATGTTTGCAGTTTTATTTGTATTAGCTTTCAGCTGTTAAATAAATATGTAAGTTTTGAATAATTTTGTATTATTTGCCAGTTTTGGATAGGTTTCTTTCTGAATATTTCTCTATATTATATTTTCTTCTTATTTTCTTATGGTACACTGGATTCCATTCGTTTTTGTTGGTCAGTTATATGATTTGTTTCTTTGTTTATTACTTCTACTTCTTCATAGGTAAAGTTGAAGCTGTTCTATTTGCAGCAATATATAATATAGCTTACATTTGAAGTTGTTTTAATATATTGATAGGCAATATATTGTATGTAGCACAGGTATTACTGAAAGAATATAGTGATAGTAGGTTCGTAGGCGTATAGGTTCGGTTCTAGCTGCAGGTAATTAACGACAAATGAAGCAAATCACAATCACTTCATGTCCGCGGGAAATAGAAAGGTGTCAGTCACTTTCCAGCATTGACTCACATAGTCAGGCCAGAGGTGAAATATTCAAAACAATACTTCAACTTTCATACGTTTAGCACCTCATCAAAACGTACTCATTTTAAATTTCACTGCCATTGTTTTAACCTTTAAAAATCAGAATTGATTTGTCGAAAAAGTAATACTTTCAGAAATATTGACATTGGGATAAAGTGTGGAAAAAAAGCAGTGGCATTCAAAATTTCTTATGTATTAATATAATTATTAAGAAAGATATAAAATATTGTAGGTAACAAGTTGCATTTTTATAATATTTCTGGTAGATCAAGTGAAAACTGATACGTTGAAATCAATTTTAAATTCCAAACAGTGAATACACTTTAATTTGAAGTTTTCGTGGAGAAGATTGATTAGATATATCGTAAAAAATAATCTGATTTACATCAGCCAGAAAATAAAAATGTATATATGTACCTACCTATACATACAGATAATTACACTATTTTACTACCATCGTCAAAAAAATAATTTAAATATTGTATTAGTTATGAAAAGGAGACATAACAAGAAATCTGAATTTCGAGTCCAATAACTATTGCGCTCTTTAGAACTTATTGCAAACTGAAGATTTCTTGTAGAAACTAAGAAATGACAACCTTCACCATTAAAATGATTATAAGTCAGGTTCTTGATAGATTATATATACCAAAAAAGAAACTTAAACAAGTCAGTTGAAGACAGTATATCTGTATGTGCTATCATGTGATAGGCATCACGTACATATATCAAGCACTGATAGCAATTCCCTAAATCATATTAATGAATATGTCCATCAACACCCAATCACGCGTACAGCAAAACAAATTAAATTCTCATTAGAATCGAATTAGATCAACTCTTCCATGAACAACGCGGAATGCAGAATGATCGATAAACTGCATATCACATACGCAACTGACATGAATCATGTGTTTCACTTTGTCTTGTGTTGCAACGCGTGTTTATCATATAATAACCACTTACCACTGTTTAAACGTTTAAACAATGATAATAACTCTTTCTCACAACGCTGCAAATGAAGGATACACACTTATAGATAACGCACTTTTAAAAGATAAATTTTGTAATTATTCGCAAAGTTTTCTTTCATCATTTATGTGTGGTCCTCTTCTCACTTATAGTATAAATATACAGAGTAATTCAAAATTTTGCCTGTTCACTTTGAGGGCATGTAGTATTCTGATTAAGAACCAATTTCTTGTAGAAAATTCTCAAAATTAAATTTTGTTTTAAACAAATAGTACATTTTGGGTACCATTGGAGTTAACATTGCATAACTGATTATCGGTGAAATGAACAAATGAATAATTAATTAAATTAAGATAAACAAAAATGAATAAAAGAGTTATTTTCACAAAACTGCTCAAAATTATTTCTATTTACCACATAATGCAGCCTTTTGAATAAGAGAAGAGAATTTTGCCGTCTGATTGTTCCAATGCATTTCTCTGTTCTCTGTCGCAATTTCTCGACTGTGGTAGGTGTTTCTTGGTTGTAATACACAACAGATTTAAAGTAACCTCAGAAATAGAAATAAGACATATTTGATTCCCAAATTACAATCAGAACTAAACCAAATTCATAAAACTCGCGAGAATGCAAGTAAAAATAAAAAATAATCATTTATAACAGAAAAAATCGCATTAGTCACAGTTCACCATTATAGAAACTAAAGTAAAATTAACAATGAATAGGAATAAAGCATTTATGCAAAGATAAAAATTCTTCAGATATATGTATATTTTTCAGTTAAAAATTAAACAAAGTTATAACGGTTCATTAGAAAAAAGGGTTGGTAAGTTTCTTCTTCTACTATGGTTTAAAACAGCAGTCAGCAACCATTATGTAAAGAAGTGTCACACACTAAAAGAAAAGGCAGAAGTTGAAGTAAAAAAAAATGTAATAAAATAAATTGTACTATTCAGGGACGTAAAATTAAATCTCACTTGGTACCATAAAAGGGAGACTTTAACGAGAATAACTGGGAAGGTATAAACATTGCTCAATAACTAGCAAAATACTATCGAAAATTTTACTCGACAGAATAAAGAAAAAGATTGAACATAAATGAAGTAGAGAATAAGGTTTTCGAGAAGGAAGATCTTGCAAAGGACACAAACACAATGAGGATAACTATTAAGCAAATAATAAAATTCGAAGAAACGCTTTACCTAATATTTATAGACAATGATATCGTTCAGGATATCTAACTCTAAAATCCTTAAAAATATTTACTGTAAATATTTTTCCTTAATGGACTTGGTAAATCCTTAAAATTTAAATATTTATTACCCATTTCTGGGTGTGCCAGATTTGATTTATAACAGATGTCGGTATCTAACGATTAATACCGAAATGAATGTTTACCGGACGTCAAAAGAGTGAACCAAGAGGCAATTTTTGAGTGAGAAATAGATTATAAAGAAGCTAGTCATTCCCTCTGCATTCTGCAAGACCATAGACCTCAAGTATAAATATATTTGAGATAAAGCATATTATTACACCCAGCAATGAGTAATAATATGTGAGTGAGTGCGTCAGTTTATTGACCTTTTGTTACCCTTTTTGTGTTCCAAGTACCCTTCTGATTTTCTCCCACACAATGCGTGCATATATCATCCTATATGTATCAGCACGCGTGTAACACGTGTACGTGCCTAAGATGGTGCATGTGACATATGCTTTTAAAGCCCTTTAGTCACACTTGGACAATATACCCGGTACCCACACACATACGTGACCCAACAATCATGCTACACATATTCATTCTGTTTCAGAATACAAAGTTATTACGAGATTAAGCATTTTATAGGACTTTACATAAAACAAATAAAACATGAAAATAGTGAAAATATTTTATCGTAAGTAATATCAGAGCCATATGACTTTATCATTAATATTTACGAATTATTGTTGCGCAGTAATAGACGCACGAGTGCCAAAAATGCCATTTAAATCAGTCAAGCTTCAGCTTTAAGAATCACTTTTTAGTAAATTTTACCGATTAAATTTATATGTAGCTTGAATTATATTTGACTGACTACTTCACGAATGACAAAAGTTCAAATATAAATTTTACATATCAACAAAATATAACCATGACGATGCTCTTTGGTTGTAAATTTTTTTCACCGAAAAATTACAAATAAAGCATTTTGATTGGATGCAAAGTGTATATTCTTCAATTAGTAGGAAAATGAATATATTCTACGAACAGTTGATAATTGTGAGACGAGGCGCCAGCTGATTCTACCAACAGAAGTCAGGCGAGTTCAGTTTTCCAACGTATACAAACTATTTTTTCTCTGATTGAAAGATTATTTCTTTTATATTTGAATTTATAGACGTCCAAATTAATAAAATTCGAATTAAATTAAAGTTTCATACAGCATAATAAAATAATGATTAATAATTTAAAGTAAATTAATTAATATAACATTATTTTTACTTCCTTATACGAAGTATAAGAAGTACCTTAGTATTGTAATCTCGAAAAATTTCGGTTTTCAAATTTCGGCGGAAATATCCATTTTGACTATTCCTGAATCCATTTAGACTAGTTTTGGCGTGACGTCTCTGTACGTAAGTATGTACGTACGTACGTACATACGTATGTAGGTATCTCGCATAACTCAAAAAATATTTTCCATAGAATGTTGAAGTTTTGTATATGGGACTGCCATAACATCTAGTTGGGCACTTTCCTTTTTTATTGCAATCGGCAGTGCCAACAGGGCACTTTGCTCGTAGTGTTTTTTTTAAATTTTTCTTTTTTTGTGGAATTGCTGTAACATCTAGTTGTGCACTTCCATTTTTGGTTCTAATTGGCATTTTCGAAAGGGCACTTTTCTTTAGGCAGAAACTTAATAAAAATAATAAATTAGTTCTTTTTTAATTTTTGTAGGAAACATTTAATTTGAAATTGAGTATATGATTGACAACATTGACTGGCAGAATATATTTCGTGAGAAAAATGTAGGAAATCTCTTTTTTACAAGTTTTTGAGCGATTAAAATAATTTTGTGTAATATACAGTAAGGAATAGTGATAAACATTTTAATAATGACATAAATTTAAATGAAGTCCAGAAAAAAATTTGTATAATTTAACCGACATGGAAGTCATGTGGTGTACACATCAGATTTTCATTCTTACACAAAACCGTACGAGAATTATTTCCGGACGGGTCGAGAATATATTCCCGTACAGTTATTTTTAGTTGCTTGGCAAAAGCAACTACTTAGCTTATCGGAATATCGCATATTTCGGAATGAACACGTCAAATAAATAGTTATCTTTTGTAACCATCGGAGGAAAAATAAATTTATAACAATCCAATTTTAAATTCAAATTAAAATTCTATTGCAACTATTTCCTACATAAAAATAATACATGTTGTACAACACTATTGGGTGTTACAATCAACAATCAAAAATGTACTTAAAATGTTCCACCAAGTACCGACTCCAATACCAAATTTAAATATTCTAGGGCTATAATAATAGACAAATTCTTTTTGATTGGGTATGTGTCCATAATTTATAAACGGAATTCAAAATTTATTAACTATATGATGACCAGTGTATACAAATATTCGAATTATAAATAAAATTGCGGTATTTGTTTTAACTTTGTTTCAATAAAAATAAAATGATTTATAATGTATTAATAAACCCCGTATAAAAAGCGTATTATAGTGTAATAGAGAATAAAATAAAAAATTAATAACTAGTGTGTATGAATAATAAATTCTGCGTTTTTTGCTTGGTGGAACCTTGAGCGGCTACCAAATTTGGAGAGTGAATTTTGTTCATTTATTTAGGTTCATCAGAAACGTAAAACGGGTTTTTCGACCTCGCTTCTTTTTCCTGTTTCAATATTTATACAACGCATCATCCAATTTACTTACGTTTACATCTTCCAACACAAAGACATGTCAACAAAAACAAAATGAACGCGAAAACATTTTCAGGATATCCTAAAACGCAAACTTACTTCTTGCAATCAGAAATAAAAGAATCAGAAATGTTGATACTTGCCTATTAAGTTTTCCCCAATATGACAACATATAATAAAAATTACGTCTGTCATATTATTTGTAAATAAATATATTATACAGTATACCAAAGAGCCAAATTCGGTCTTTTCATCATTTAGTCTGTCTAGTTTAATTGTTTAATTTTAAATTAGTTTAATTACGTTTTTGTTTTCTTTAATGTAAAAATGTAAATAAAATTTAGTTTAAGTAAATTAAAGTGAACATGGGCTCGTGCTCCCATCCATCGTGTGTGTGTGTTCCTGTTGATCCTGTGATCAGTCGTCATTATTGTAAATCATCATCGTCATCAACAAGGTAAATCATCGTCGCAATTTCTTATCCCCCCTTGTTACAAAACCAATAAATACAGTCTTGATTTATCACTGAGGAATGCGTTGTTAAATAATATTTTCGAAGAAAATATTCCATGTTGATGTCTACATGTCTGTGATAACGTGTATTCTTCCAAATTATAAAATCCATTAAGAGAAGAGTTAAGAATAGTATCAATAACATATAATTACATTATAATCTAAAATGTATTAATATTATAATAGGAATCAATATATAGATTTGTTTACACGTCTACAAAATAAGTTGTTCCAGCTAACAGATATATTAAAAGTATCCGGTTTATAAATATTAGGTTAAGTCTAACAAATCGATTGAACATGTCATTTTATCTAACAAAAGTAAATACGAATATAAAGTTTGTAAGAAAAGTGTGAGTGAGTCATTGAGAATTGCTTTGATTCCACCGCTATCTGTGTTGAAATCTCTATTATTCTATCCGACAGTTTACATAAACAAATAATAGATAATGATATGTACGAAGTCGAGGCATATAAATCATAAGAAAGGAATGGGTGCAGAATTTCAAGGGCTTTTATAACAGTAACAAACAGTTAAGTATATGGTGCTGCTTTAATAAATTCATGGCCAATTTCGAAAATAATAAATTATGAATAATGGACAATTTCTTTAAGCGAGGTCTCAATGAAAGTTATTTATTTTTATCTTGACTCCCTGACCAGTTGCCAAAAAAACATACTACAATTACTTATTCCATACACTATTCTGTTAATATCAAATAAAAAACTATATATTTGCATTTACTTTATCCACATTTATTTATTAAAATCTAATAATGGATATCTCTAGCTGAAAGACGACATGATCGTTAAGTGTATGTTCACAAAATAAACGTGTTTTATTATTTAATGTGTTCCACCAAATGCGTTGTACAAACTCTCTTATTTAAACTGATTTCTTGAAACAAATATTTAAACAGTAAAGATTTCGTTTGAATCTTCGACAATAAAGATTTTTACAACTGAAAAAATATATTTACCTATAATAGTGTCCATTAAATTTAAAGACGTATAAATTTTTTCGCTAACAGATATTGATTTTGTAAACACATTGAGTGCTTGCGTTTTCAATTAGCAAAGCGTTTTAGCAAACAGCCATTAAAAATTGATGGATGTAGTTCAGAGTAAATTTGAATACTTTACTACGGTTTATGAATGTTAATTAGTTGCCAAGTATATTATTTTTCTAACTTATCTTTAAGAATAGATCTTTATTTCACATTGGTAGAAGAATCTATAGCATTAGTGAAGTTATAGCTATTAACATACCTAGGATTGTATCATAACCACCGTAGATGTCAATTGAATTCAGTGGTTTGTTCAGTTTACCGGTTCATACGATATTAATAAATATTATTTCAAAAAAAATTCTTGTGAGTAACGTTTTTGTGGTCAAGTCTATATAGGTTGATATGGCAGCTATATTATCCAATTGTCCCACGTTATTTTGACATATCTACACGGTAATATTTTTACCATATTGACTTGTCACTATTAGGTATATGGGATATAGTTATGGGTTAGTAAAATCCCACTCAAAACCAAATAATTCCAAGCATCAATTTCAATTTCTACTTCAGCTTAAACTGTTGTGTGAAAAGTGGAAATTTAAATTACTAATTACGTGATTCTAAACGCAGTTTAACCCTGCTTAATTTTGTCTATGTAAACAAAAGCTTAATATCTTGTAACCGGTAGTTATTTTTTTAATTTTGATATTAAGTAAACAATACTTATATTATAGCCGGGCACTGGTGGCTTTTTTGGTTAGCGTGCTTCGAATCGCTGAGCGGAATGCAAGATCTGATGTACATTACTATATTACTATAGTAACAACAAACATGTAAACAAAAATAAATACTCCTGTATCCGAGTGGTTCGGAACCCACTATAAGCTGTAGATCGTCTGTCCTGTTACTGGACTTCGATCTGTTGGACAGTGTAAATTAAATAGTTAAATTAATACCCCGTAATATAAGGGAGCGAATAATTATCTTAATGACATAAATAAAATTATTGTCAAAATTTCGATTGTCAATTGAACGAAGAAATATTGTTTATTAAGGAACGAAATTTAACTGACGTTTGTAATACCAGGCGTAAATTAAATAAAATAAATATATTTTAAGATTATAATTGCTTAACCTTATTAAGTAAAAAGTAGTTGACCTGTGATATACATAGTGACAATTTTACAAGTTCGCATATATTGCAGGATCGCATTTGTAGAAGAATCTACAGTTTTAGTCATGTTTGGTATAGTTATTATCAAGATTTTTTTTAATTAAAAATATACCCAAATATACTTTCAGTTAATAATTGCTTACCCTTATTGTGCGGAGAGCAGTTAACCCGAGATGTGTTCAAGCCCATCAAAACGGATAAAAGAAATCAAGGAATGAAGGAATCGATTCCAACTCCAAAGCAAATAACAAGAGACAAAAGAAAATGGAAACAATAACAACAATTTAGACCTCTATGCTATAAGAGGTTTTTTTGATTATGATGATTTATTTTTGAATTTGTCCTTAAGGATATTGTTTGAAAAAATAAATATGGCTGATTTCCAGAAACGATCTCTTATTTAAAGATCCGTTGATGGGAGAATCGTATCATGAAAGAATATATTGATGATGATTAGTGATGCATCAGGTAACCGTGTTGTATCTGATACTCGGCTTACCCGACCACTTTTTGACATTACCCGGTTTGGCCGAGTATCACTTATTATTCGGCCGAGAACATTAATTAAAAATATATTCTTTTGTACAATGTGCATTTACAGATTTTTAAATTAATAATTATGAAAAGTACTACAAACAATATATTTCAAAAAATAACCGGATGTTTCAATGACTTATTTTATTTTGGTTTTGCATGTTGTACATACTACTTATGTTTCGTGTCTAGAACCTATTTTAAAATATTACCAAATTTTGCTAGAAGATTAACACGACAAAGTTATATTTTACTGTTTATAAAACACGAATAGAAACAGGATATGATCGGTTATACTTCGGAACCCGGTACTCGGTACTCTGCCTAATAATCCTCGATCTTCGACTAATAAATTTCACCGGGTACCCGTTATTCTGCATCTTAAAAGAAGTGAACCTGGTACATCACTAAAGATGATTTCGTCGAAGGATCTTCTGCATCAGTGATGTTTTTCCGCGTATCCACCAATATGATTCGCTGATGGAGGAATAGTTTGATATGGCCGGATAGATGTATGTGTGATGTTAGGTGGCAGTGCCGTTGACTTGCGGAGCTGCCGAGCCGGCTGAGCTGGACCGTTGGACTGGCCGCCAAGGTCAGCCACAACGTCAGTGCGACCAGGATGTCTACACACAACCTCCACCAACTCACAGACTCTTAATCTTACTCATCCTTGCTTCAAACAATGTATTGCCAATTCTGCTTCCGGTAATGACAACATTTCTATACCGAAAAAGGCATTCGCCAGACTTTTCGTTTTGGAAAAATTGTCGACCAGATTAAAATTACACTTGTCCGATTCATAATTAATGATTCTATTTACCGGACTATATAAATAATGATAAAATTTATTATTATTCAATAAATATAACAGTTTTATGTAGGAGACATCAATGTTTGATCAAAGCACAGTTTAGGAAACTTGAATTTATATGAACACCATTTAAGGATTATTTAGTGTATATAGGTACATAAGCATGCAGATCTAGAGTTCTTAGTGGTTTCCCAATCACATGGACACAACAGTATTTTATTTGATCAATATATAGTTAGTGACATTAAAAAAATAATTATTATTACTTATTACCACTATTTTATTGCCCGTACAAAATTTTTGGTAATAAACTGACACGTCCTAGTTTTGCATAAATCCATCTTAAAATAAAATGTTTACTTTAATAAAAAAATATGTTCTTTTAAATTCAATTTCTGACGTTTGACGTTGTACTCAACTTTAAATCGTATTAATAAAGTAAAGACATGCATTTTGCAATCATTTTAATCTCATAAAGTATAGAGATTTTAATGATTCTATGATTATGAATTCATTTCTATTTTAATTTTCATTTTTAGTTGATAAAGGTGGGTAACATTCCAGTTAATTCCAGTTAAACAACGCTCATCAATTAAACTACTAATGCCTATAAATAACACAGTTATATTTAAGAGATTTGAATGCTTGATCAAACTACAATATGGAAAAGTTGAATTTATTTGAATTCCATTTAATGTTATGTCCAATACTATATTTTTTAAAAATATGAAACAAAAGAATATGAATTCTTGCGTTCGCGAATTAATGCACAAAATATTCCTTATATTTCTTCATATGAATGATCTTGAAGACAAATTTTTGGGTACCTACAGTATTGTGTTTGCCTGTATGTAGAATTCGTATAGCCGCGTCCGTGTGTGACAGATGACGTCAGCAGAGCCCCAGCCTGACGTAATGGACCGTGGCAGCGGGCCCGGGCGCCACTGAGGCCCATGCGTCCTGGACACAGGTGATACGCTACTCGCAACCGCCATTTCCCGGAATACGCATCGTTACGGTACACATGCATCAGGATGTCTATCTGCTCATCATCACTGATACCATACCACTCAATCATTGCTCGTTATCATCAGTAGGACGGCACTGGTGTTTAAATATTCTGCACTTCTTGTGTGTCCTATCGACATTTCTGTAATTTTATAACTCGTTCATTTGGATGCAAATCAGTATTGGTATAACATTTCATAAGAAACAGGGCGCAAGTATTGCATATAGAAATATGTTTCTTTAATTATTGTGGCACTCCTAATTGGAATCCCGTGAAGGTTAAGTTCTTCATCAGTTGTCTCCGATAGAAAGAACACTATATGTGGTGCATTTTCTCACCCGAAAAATGGGCACTGTAAGGTCTTCTTCGACTCTACGCTGTAAATAATAGTAGAGCAATGGATAATCGTAAATGCTAATTTCATGATATTCCTATTAAAATTTTGTAGATCGAAATTTGGGAACTTCAGGAATCGGTGTTACATAGAAATTTTGTCGTTTCGCATCGAAAATTGATCCATCATCAGCAATATTTAATTGGGATTGTAATCTCTTGGAGACATTAAATTGAATTTAATTGTGTTACATTAAACTTGACATGAAGATTGTATCAGCGAAGACGAATTCCCTTTTACTTTTTTATTATAAGAAATAGAAAAAATTGCTTCATATATATATATAAGTTTTATTATATTATGTATACTATTGATAAATAAACACAGCGACAAATTTAAAGCCTCATTTACATGCAACGACTATCAATTTTTATTTTTTAAATGAGAACCTAGAATTCTTAGATAAAATTAAAACCGCCATTTTTTGTCTTTTCGAAAAAATTCGAGAAAATTAATAAAATAATTCTTATTGAAATATTATAGGTGGCTAAATGAAAATTAAAAAATTGGGTGTAAATCAGACTTAAAATTTATTTCTATGTGTCATAAAAAGGAATATTAAATATAATAAACCATTTATATGTAGCAAATTTTTTTATTCCCTACAAAAAAAAAATATTTATAGGGGGTGCCTCTTCGCTGACACACCTGTTAGTAACTTAAAGTCAAAAATATATTAAGAAATATGTTATTAAAAATTATGAACAAATTTAAAATCGGAGATAGAAGATAAGAAACATCAAGTTAATGTAAAGGTTGTTTCTATACTATATGTATACCCATGATGGTTGGCGCAAAACTACGAAGTTCTACTAGTACTTGCAATATAAAAAATAATGTCTTTTTTCTTTATTACAGAATTCCGTTATTGTAGTGTCAGTTGACAGAGAGAGTTATGTGGAAAAGTCATGAAAATAAATATATTTATTTGATGTGAATACTAATTTTCTAAGCGACTGAACTTGCGTAATAATAATTATTTAATTGTAAGTGAAAATGATTAAAGAAAGTTAATTTTTCTTGATTTAAGTTGAACGAATAATAAAGTACATAATTTGTCTGAATTTCCAAGTTAATGCAGTGAATCCAGTAATTAATTTTAATTTATAAAATTGATGATATTTACCCATTCTCTCCTTTCACTGTCCTAAAAGCATCGTTCTGCTTCGCTATTATACACTGTTATTCATACTCGATAAGTAAATGTACACAATATGTTAATTCTATTTAATATTAATAGCTAATCAGCATACGAACATTGACATCGGATTTCGAAACTTCGGAGGTGCGAGAATTAAAATTATTTACAACTCTACTCACTCAATTTATCAGATTATTTATAATCACTTTTTAAGTTATTTTACTAATAGGTTCTTGACTATCACATACGAATATACAGAGAAGTTATTCCATAACAACAGTGAGTTAACTTCATCTTATTTATTTAGTAGACGACTGTATCTGTTTTATTGCAGGTATCTGTAATAACATATTAATATAGTAAATGACGCTTAACAGACATCACCTCCTATTGCTGGCATGGAGAGTACACCACAGGGCCATGATCATTGTGTATTTTCGTTTCTAATAGCCAATCGTAGTTTTGTTTTAATTTTCTCTCATCATTGTTTCAAGAATAAAAGATGAATGTGTTTAGCAGTAAAATAAGACTTTTTCAAGATCAATTACGCAGAAAACTCTAGGTACAGCAGTTCTGTGGACCAATGTCCGACGCTAAACCTGCCCCTGTCACTAAAAGACACATAAAATCCAAATACCTAATACTTCTTATATAAAAATGTAGACTGTACCGCCTACTAGTGGGCGATTTTCGATTTTTGGTGGTACTTACTTTATTTTACTTATTATTATAAATAATATATTTTTACGTAAAGTGTTTAATTAGAAATATCGTCGTATTTGTATTACTAATGTTATATAGCGCAAATTTTTAAATAAACCACCTTTCCACAATTTCGTGCATTAGAAGATGAGAAAGAATGATGTTCAATCGATAAATTTCTAAATGTTTAGTTTTTTAGTGGCCAAAAGTTATTAAATTTGAAAGAAAATTACAAAAAATATAATTTTTTTAGCGTTCTCTGGGGTTCAGAAAACTTAATTTGAAAATTGGCGTCACTTCATTAATTTTCATCGAAATAACTCAATCGTATTTTGCATAACTCGTAGTCTCCCCGGGAGCGTATTATATTTTGAAATATTTTTAGTGTGAACCTAAGAAAGTTATGTCATGAAAATATTTAAGAAAGCGATTTACGATAACAACAAATATCTGACTTTGCCAAAATTCGGCATCTTTAGTTGGTGAGTGGTAGAAATCCTGTGTATCTTTAAAATCTAAAAAATTAGGCGATGGCCGAAAAAAGTTGAGAAACCCTGATCTAGACATATGGGATTTCGTTGCTAAAACCGGCGACGCTAATTCCAAGTTATTTTACAATTAATTCATACCAAAGACCTACCCATTAGCTTGCATTTTCGTCGTTATAAACGACGGTGTATAAATTACATTCACAATATGTGATATTAATAGAAAATAGGAAAACCCATTGGTTTATAAATGAAATGGATGTCGTACGTAGTTATACCGATTTTTAAGATTTGGAAAAGCTGATGATTGTCCAAGAATGTTTGTTTTGTGAAGTTAATACCTTGTATTGTGTGGTGTTGGACAAAGGCTGGCTGTAGCGTAGCGTTGTCCTTCCTGCTGTATCTAGATGGTGGGCAGTGGCTGGCTACCAACTGACGCGGATGCTGTATCCGAGCTGCCACATTCAATTACCCGGCCTTCCGCATAATAACCTCCGCGCTGCCCGATTGTTCCGCCTCAGATGCGAGATACCCAGCGCTCGCCTCGACAAACACACGGCCCCATTCATTTCTATATCAATCACTACACACTTCATTCTTCTTTACCTATACCCAATACTTCGCATCTTATTATACTTCATTGTTTTAGGAGGGTTCTATTCTTTACCCGTATCTAATAATTGAAATCATACAGCAATGTGCTCCTGTATCTCCTAATAGAAAGATAGGGCATTCGAACTCACCGAGCCGTAGTTCTACTCAGGGGTGTCGTTAGGATTTTAATACAGGGAAGGCGCTCATTTTCAGCTTTTAAACACCTAACATATAAACAAGGGGGGAAAAACCTCCCCCCTCCTAAACAGTCTAACTATTCCAATCTGGTTTCACTGACGTACTGTCGATAGTTTCATGTACCAACGCTACTTTTATTAAGATGTATATATGCGAAGTGTGGGACACACAAGTCGCTGTGTTTTTTAGTTTGCGACAAATAACGTGTTACGTTGTCGATCGTTTGAACTCACGTTATCAAGTTCGAATGACGTCACAGCGAATTAGAGATGTACGCTACCTCGTTCAGTCATCCAGCCACCACTTCAAATCATACCTACTACCCTTATATATACATTAGTGTTTTTATAAATAGAAGGATTTGCACGGGATTTTATCTCTTTTTCTCTCTTAAATTTAAAACCTTAATAAGGACTGAAATGAAAAATCAAAAAATAAAAATCTAATATAATAAATTTTTAAATTGTTGGTATTCTATTCACAGTTTCCGGAATAGGCAGAAAAACATTACTTAAACTATAAAAAAAAAAATCATTTATTAACTAATTATATAATCGCCAGGTAATTAACAATAAAATGGGAAGAGGTGGCTCACTTGGTTTGCTCACTCCGACTCGAATTGAACGAAGACATCCTAGTTTCGCAATTATTTAACCAAATATAAATTATTCTAAACACACTACAAGCTTACAGCACTAAAATGCGTGTAAAACATATCACGAAACAAATACCTCATACACTTGTGGCTTTGTTCCATCTAAGAATGTTACTTCAAAGTCAATGATGATCATTAAAATTTAAAACTTTTTTGGAGATATTAAATATATTATTACTGATATTTTCTCCAAGTTAGTTTGGTTCATTGGATAAATAGGCGAGGATGATATAAAAAGCGCAATTTTTTTTTTATTTGTCTAATTTAATCTAATTCCATTTGCTTTATTTCATAGTAGCAAAAAATGTATTCTCTAGTTATATAGCATTTCATTTGACTAACCATTCTGTCTTAAAACAAACGATTTAAATATCAATATACAGCAAAGTGAGTCACATTTTATAAACTTGAAGTTTTAGTTTCAGTTTAGTTTCTGTAAACTGCAGATTGTTTTCATAGTTATTTAATGAGTGTGTTTGTATCTAATGTGTGAACAACTACAACAAAATACCATTGTGTTCGTGCAACGATTGTCAACTGATTATTAATATTAGCTGCATCGCAAGGTAAATGACAAAGGAAAGTGCTCGTGTCAGAGGTTCTCAAACGGTGACCTCTTACGTAAACTAGAAGCTTTTTACACTGCAATAAACATTACTTATTAACTGTTATTGTCTAGAAATTTCATAATGCAGTAAAGTAATTACATTCTTAAGTCATAGAATGCAAAGGTAGTCAATGGTTAATGATCCAGTTAAGAGAAAGTTTAAGGTTCAAATTTTACACACAACAAATTTTATTACATTTAAATTCGTATATGAGAGTACCTATTTATGTATTTTATTAACAGGAATTAAAATAATAAGTTATTCACTAACTCAAATGTACTAGATCATATAATCAAGTTTGTGATCGCCATTTCTATAATTTGCTTTATTTGTATTTTGTATGCAAAATTTTGAGATACTCTTCTTTAATTGTGTACTGTTCGTTAGCAAATTGCATGAAAAATTGAGCATCGTTATTTATATTAATAGCTTCGAGATGACGAAGAGAAGAAATGATTTTTATAAATGTTTTAATTCTCAGAAGGATTGCTGCAATAAAACCTTGAGACAAGGATGTACTGAATTAGTAAATGACAAAATTTTTCATTGTTTTGAGAGTTTTATTTTAATTTATCACAATTATTTCAATTAACTTCACTAAAATATAATTGACTTGACAATTTATCAAAATTATGAAATATTTTTTTTTAAATATTAATTACTTTCTTGGAATAAAATTTCCTAGGAGGAACAGGGCATCAAGTATCTATTGGTTCTCTAGAAAAAAAATGTTACTATATTCATATTTAATATTTTGAATGGAAAATAATGTATGGAATTTCAGAATGAAGTGCTGATTATCAAATGAATTTGATGTGCAGTTGTATATTGTGTGTGATGGTAATGAAGCCCTTCCCAAGGAAGTTAATAATAACGAGTCAGTTATTGACATGGTTGCATCACTTTGTTTTAGACCTTTAAACCAAATCACTGTAATTTACCAATTACTCTTGCAACATTCTTCCGAGTTACAATATACTTCTGTAATTATTACATACCGGTTCCTCAGACAATACCAAACTAAAGGATCAAATAAATTATACACTTTGAAGGAAATTCTACTTTTCTGGAAGTTATACATTATTATACATTGTTATTAATTGTAATTAGATTTTGCTATAAGAGCAAAAAAAAATATTGTTATCACAAAAAAAATCAAATTCGTAATTAGCTTTCTCCCAGAGATACGAAAGTGACACTTACAGTTTTATTTGCGTGTGCCCTGTTATAAAAAAGGAACTTAAATATCTAGTGTCTGTTCTGGTGCTGTCTTCCATTATTTCGAAGTACTTTCCCGTAGAAATTAGATGTATAACCCTGACCGAATGGTGCAGTAGCCTACTGCAAAGACTGACGTATTAGTAGTTCAGTGTACCGATGAAGTGTCTGAAGAAAACCCCTCTTTCCGAATGTTATTTATAGCATAAAAGTATTTTATAACAAACAGCGTTTAAGAAGATTTTAAATTGTTTTCTTCCCTTTCATCATTGTTTTGTACTTTATCAAAATGTGTAACTTTAATAGTTATTTATGTAGTAAGGATATAATCAAATTATAACACGAGGGAATGTTTAAAGCTCAACGCAAAGCGAAGAGTTTTAAATTTCCTGAGGACTATAATCTTGATTATGCCTCTATACTACAAAATAAAACAAAGTTTTATTTCATTTCATGAAAAAAATCTGTAGATACATATTCCATGCTGTGGTTTCTTTATAAATAGTTGACATTGTTAGATTGTTTGTTCTTAAACAAATTTAATATAACCGAATTGTCACTGTCACTGTCAAATATTTATAGATCATTACATTTTGATTATTCTGGCGAAATATTAATGAAATTCAAGGTTACACGGACTAAGTTAGTTTTTAAAAATTCAAAAGATTTATATGAAAAGTTCTGTTAATTCTAAATACTTACTTATTCTGTATAAACTAAAATAAAATAATATTTGACCTTATAAATTTAAAACGCATGGTGTATAAACTAGAAGATGAAAAATATTGTACCCTTTGCAATCAAACAGAGAAAGAAGACATATATATCGTAATTTTAATATTACAGAATACTTAATAAATGTAACAAGAGAAATCTTTGCAAGTAATTTCTGCACTGTTACGGATAAAACAAAAATAAGCAACATTTTTAACTATTAACAAACTCAATCATTATTTTAAATCACTAAGGTCTATATTTTCAATTATAGTTATTGAAGCTATACCTATACCAGGAATGTAAGTACATTCGAGGAACTTAGGAGCCGAAATTCATTTTACCGTACGAAAATAATATTTGGGTACATTCCGAATCGCTTATCATGTTTTTCACGGTACCAGCAGCTATTAACTTCAAATAATGTTAAAGTATTTGTAAAATATGATCCACTTGACAGTTCAGATTTATTTATTTGCATTTTTTTATAGTTATTTTTGTCCCTTGCTAGAGGACCAAATGTGTATATGAAATTAGTATGATTTTTATAATAACCCTACTATCAGGACTGTTATTTTCTATAACACTCCGTTGATAATGGTAACCAAATAATAAATGTATTCAGGAACTTTCAACTTATGTTGCTATGGAAGTAAATTGTGTTTACAATTATGGTACGAAAAAAATAAACAAATACATTACTCCAGTTCAATCCCTTGTTCTTCTGGATGAGTTTATATTGTACATTTGTATTAAGTAATTATGTTCTTATTGTATAATAATATTTTGTAATTATCAAAGTACTTACAAATTTTAATGCGAATTACAAATAAAGTTATTATTATTATACCTAACATAATATTTCACCTTTTGAAATTAGGAGATAATGTGTACTTCCAAAAAAAATTAAATTTTATTGTGAATCTAACATTTTAATTAATGTTAATCAGCCAAAAGCATGACTTCGTAAACTTTTAAAATGAGCGATGATCGATTGAAGAGTGGGTAACAGTTCCAGGAAAAATATTTCGGAGTAACAGTCTATTGTTGCAAAAATTTATATGAAGCTAACGTTTCGACTAATACATTAGCATTCTTCAGGGCAAGAACAATTTAAATAATTTGGAGTTTGTGGCAACCACCCGTGATGAACAAATTCTAAAAATGTGGCAACCCCCCCGTGAGGAACAAATCTAAAAATAATCAGAGTTGATCGTCGAACATGTAAAATAATAGAAATTAATGTGGGGAAATAATAAATATAAGCTATTGTAAAATATTTTATATTATTGTTATTGCACTAATACGTGTCTGATTTTTATTAAAAATATATTTTACCTTCTTTGAATATAATTTTTACAATAACTTATATTTATTATTTTACATGTTATTTATTTATTTTTTTACCCTACGACGATCAATGCTGTGATTACTTTTACAATTTATTCCTGATTCCAAACTCCAAATTATTTAGACTGTGTCTTGCCCTGAAGAAGACTAATGTATGAGTCGAAACGATGGCTTGAAATAAATTTTTCAACAGTAGATCGATTATTTTCCCTGAAACTGGTTTAAAAGAAGATTATGACTATTTCCCACTTCAAAACAATTATGAATCGCTGCAGTCCACGGATTCATTTTTTCAAAACGGCCTTTTCCTTCGAGAAAATAGTAAGTTTTAAAACATGATCTCAGTGATACCATTCACTACGAGGTCGGGTAAAGTTACGTTTCATTTAAAGTTATAGAACAAATCATACATTAAATTTCAATATGCCTATCAATGTAATGGTTTTACTCACCATCAGTAAAAGTGCCCAGTTGAAACGAAACGTACTATAGACTATAGGTAAAGCTCTACTGCTAGGAATGTCATCACCGATGAATACTTTCTGTGTCCTCTGCATTTAGTATGCGAAGTACGGAGAACGATAAGGCCTTCTCACACAAAAGAAGGAAGAGTGTAGTTGTCACGTATCGATAAGTCATAAGGAATACAACAGCGAGTGCATAGAGACGTGTGACTTGTCGCATATTAAACAAATACAACTGTGTGCTCAACACATATGGCCATATGACACGACGTGTGTTTGTTGTTGTCTCAGTGCACTGACACTAACAATCACGCCTTTACTATTTGCCACACTGCATACAACTTACGTGTTTGACAAACAGAATAAAATTATCAAATGGGTATATATATATATATATATATATATATATATATATATATAACTTATTGATTATTACGTATTGGTGAATATACCAGATCTGCTTTTTTGCAGAAATCGGTAATTATATATTTACATAGTAAGAGTGCAATTACTAGATGTCTTCAACAGAAATAGACAGATATTAAGAATTCGACTCGGGTAGACTCTAACTCTACCAATTAGGCTACATAGAAGATAAAATATAAATAAATGTATCATTACAATTCATTAGTCCCAACCATCAGAGCAGACTGAAAACAAAATCAATAGAACATTTAATAGAAGAAGTGCAATAATCATGGTTTGGCCATATAAACAGGGTGACATGACAACATAACAAAACACATTTATGAAGCAAAATGAAACAACATGTTAAACTTACTGTCGCGGACCGAGAAGGATATTAGAGGAATATTAAAAAACAGCAAAGTAGAAAGGCTTTAGGCGAAGATGCTTTAAGAGCAAGAACTAGTAATAGTAATAAATTTACTGAAATATTGTTTGGTTCTACAACATGTACAGAAAAGCATAATAGAATAAAATATTATGAAGAGATAATGGATATATATTCGACAAATGTCAAACTACCTGCTTTTTACATCAACTAAAGGGACGTAACTATATTTAGAAAGAGAAAATGCATATGAAAGCCACTTGCAAGTTGCATCCATGAATTCCTCATCGGATGACGAATACAAAGATCTTGTGTTCGCCGCCAGAATTTGAAATAGTCTATATTTCCTATGAACACAATTTCATCGTCGTTCATCGTCAGAATTCGCCTTGTCCGACATTGAAAAGTAACAAAAATTACTGGAGTAAATTTATTAGTATTGAACGATCCACGCTAGCTAGAGTGCCCGAAAAATGACCTCTTATAAACTCACTCTACAATCTAAATTTATCATTCTCATTTAAGTAATATAACAATATTATATAAGATATTTCAACATTGGGTCAGGCTATTATAGTTCAATAGAATTTAATACATTTACAGCACAGATGAGGAACACTAACTTATAGCTAATCTGAATAATGTCAAAACCTCAATCACTCACTAGTTTATAATTACAATTCTCATAAAAAGTAATGCAGAATATATGACAACAATAAGAAAACATTACAATTGACTAGAAAAATTGTACATAACATTTAAAAACTGTGTTTTGAATTTTAAGATGTAAAAAATCCGTTTTTCATATTTTTACATGTATAAATTAATTTTATTTGTTTATTTAACATTGTTTTTAAATTTCAGGTACACTTTTCTAGTCAATTGTAGTGTAAGTAACAACATTTATCTTTTTGACTGGCAATGTGCTACAAAGTTTATTTATATTTTTACATTATGACTCCATAAATTTTATTCAATTGCCTAATCACGTAACTTGTAATTTTCACTATTTTAAAATTATCAATTTCATAAAATCTGTTAGGTCCTGATAATGATCCAAGTGGAGGTGAAACCGATGGAGGTTGATTAAATTTTAAATAAACGGACTGATCCCAATACTGCACTTTATTTTTCCGTAACTTCTTCAGCAACCATCACTTAATTTTAGAGTTTTGAACGTAAGATAAGACATGAGACATGTTCTGGAGATATTGCTAGCTTATGTGAAAAGTGTCAATAATTGAACAATATTACTTGAAAGATTTGAATGGTCTGTCAGACTAAAAGTTGTGGAGACATTGCTAGCTGATCTACAAAATGTCAGGAACCCAGTCAATTTCGAATCTCGTAAAAAAAATGCAAAATATATAATAATTTAACAGTATTCCTTGGGATATTCGAATTTCATATTAAAAGTTATGAGAACACTACTAGCTGATCTGGAGAGTTTCAGAATCCTATTTAATCATGCAACTACGAATCTAATAAAATTAAAAACATATTGTAAATGAACAGTGTTAGTTGGGAGATTAACGTTAGGTCAGACTACAAGTTGCAGAGACTTGAATGCATGTACAGCCGAGATGAGGCTGTACCTCCTGGTGTACATATGAGTGATGTGAGTGAATTTGGGCGTGCATGTGGGTAGGCGAGTCGTGCATACCCCCCCTGTCCCCCCTGGGGGCGCGCAGGTTCAAGGACACCCATTGTTGCCTCCACACACGTACAATGCACAGGGTTTCGCTTAGGTTCCTCACATCATGCAACACATCAACTCACCAACAAATATATCATCCCAGATTTATTTTAACACTTAAATCTTGAAGTAATATAAACTGTAAATAAACGCCTTACAGCTGAAGGTAATGTGTTTTATTTGTCAGATTTTTTACAAAAAAAAATATAATTTATTTTTTAAAACTTGTTCAAGCAGGTTTGCTTGAATATTGTTCAGGAAAATAGTTTATTTAGGTATATATTAACATTAAATTTTTGAATACTTATGAAAGAACTCGAAACGCTTAATTCCAATTTTTCAAACAAAATTGAATTATTTTTTCTTTCCGAAATATTTGCCCTCAGTTTTGCAACTAAAAAATAATATTTTTAACGAATATTTAAAGAATGAATACATAGGTACATATAAAATCATAACGATTTTTACGATTCTATTACTAGGAAAAGCAGACAACGAAGAGACTCCGCATTTAGAATCCGGTTATGAGTAAAATGAGACAATTAAAACAAAACGAAAATTAAATTTTTTCGTGAAAATTCTCTTTCAAATTTTTTTCACAGAAAAAAAAGTTCTTTGTCATGAGATTAAAATTTCATTTTTTTTCATATTTCACACAATAAGTCCAAAGAACGAATAAAAAATATTTCTTTATATATAATTTACATGTAGATATATTTGAGACTAAATATCTCGGGAACAAAAAGAGATAATTTTTCATTTAACAAATTGAAATCAGCGTATCCAGATCTTTAAATATATATTTATATTATTTTCGGCTTTGATTCAAATTTTTTAAAGTAAATATGAATGTTTATTCCTTAGTGACCTATCAGTGAAAGAGCTAATTATTAAGATTAAGAACCATAGTCGGTTGTAGTATGCACCAGACCGCATCTCATATATTAATTAAATTAAAATTAAAAAAATAAAATGAAAATAATTTTTGAAGTGACTATATTTTGTTTTGTTTGCATCCTTGCACGAACCGTCCAAGTTGAGGACAAAATTCTAGGGTTTACCTTCCCGACAGCGCTAGAAAAATAATATGGGTAATTATTCATAGTGCGAATGTGTTTAGCTAAGTATACGTTTAGCGGAATTAATATTTATGGCGGGTAGCGTGCAGTTCTTTCACAGGCTGAAGACAAGGCGAAGGCAAGGCCTTGGCTAGGCCCTTTG
Organism: Stenolophus ochropezus; assembly: GCA_035578165.1. Classification (NCBI taxonomy): domain Eukaryota; kingdom Metazoa; phylum Arthropoda; class Insecta; order Coleoptera; family Carabidae; genus Stenolophus; species Stenolophus ochropezus. The sequence goes on along the minus strand of JAQOWZ010000001.1, from coordinate 36,456,676 downwards.
TGCTGCCTGGGAAATTTGTTATTTAAATGAGCTGTTTATGTACCGGCGAATGGCTACAATTATGCCGGCTTAAAACTTATAGGTACATCAGGTCATTCTTTACTTTTTTACTTTCTTTTCTAAAATATCAAGCGTACCATTATCTATAAGTAAAAATAGGAAAAGGAGAAAAGAATGCCTAATTATTTTTTATCCCGTAGCTGCAATGATGATAACATGTTGTAGAAGACAATAAACGGTTTAATCACTTTCATAATAATTAAAGTAATAAAATAAAGTTAGATTTATGGTCCCAGCATCTCATAAAGTCCTGTTCTACTTTGCATAAATTTGCATGCTGTATCAGCTGTAACTCTCTACGAATCTATTTTATATTTGTCATTACATTTAACGACAAACTAGCTCTATAAAATTAGCGTTTATTATTGTGTATTCACTGTACACACACGCACGTATTAATGAGTCTATTCAAATTATACTCACTAGCATGGGCAACATCACATTTTAATTATTTATTCCTTAATTCTTTTTGTAATTAATAATATAATTAATTTATAAATATAAACTAATACAATTATAACTGAAAAGATTTAAACAGAGTAGTAATCTTGACTACTCTGTTTTAATTACTTAGTTCTCGAAATATGTATTTAGTGTTTTATATAATTTTAAGTTTAAAATTTAAAGGGTAATTTTATTAGTTTTTATTTATAATTTAACCATAGACTCCTTTTATTATTAATAATTAATTTATCAAAATGCTAATGCAACATTCATTATTAAATTAAACAATATGTAATATTTTCTATGGAAGATCAGAATTTCAATAGAGGGCAGCATTAATATTAGGATCAATGCATAGATCAGTTAAATTATAATAAATTTTATTCTTTTAAAATACATATTAAGTAGCCTATGGCATAGGTAACAGGTATATAAACATAGAAATATTGTCTAACAAATAATAAAAAATAATGTAACACTTTAAAATTCTTATTTGGAAGAAAATATCCGTATGTGAAAAATTGTGAATGAACAATATGAACAGCGAAATTATTATAAATGCAAATTTTCTTTTTATTTCTAAAGGTATTCAAATAATTACTGTACTGTTTTATATTTTTCGTCAAGTTCATTTTCTTGACTACCTTCATCCAGTAGAAAGCATTTGAGTTGAGTTATATTCATGGTGAAAATTATTGTAATGTAATAACTGAATGTTTCAATCTTCACAATTTCGAGGGCCCTATAAAAAAATCATTTATGAGAACTAAAAAGAGCAAAAAAAAAACGTTTGGTATATTAATAGCTACCATTTTTTATTGTTAATACGCTTTTAACTTTTTTCAATAGATGCCAATAAATTTGTTGTTTTGTTACTATATGATTCCGACCGTGAAAATAAAACTAGTAATCTTTTGTGTAATTTGAACAACTGTACAAAAAATATTTTGTCTAATATTGTTGTTGTTATTTCCAGATGTTGTGGACGAAGAGCTGACGAGCATGGCAGCAACGGACGCCCAGATAGTAGTAGCGGCGGCGCGCTGGGCAGACGAAGGCAGCTACTTGCGCGAGTTCGTCCTGAAGCACCGCCTCCCCGCGGTCGTCAAGATCATCAAAGGCCAGTACGGGGGCTTGGGGGTACCCACCCTGCCCAGTCCTGGCCTGCAGTCAACCGCCTTGCTCGTCTCTGCCGGCCGACGCCACAAAATCGTCGCCCAGGCCGTCAAAATCAAAGAGGGGCGACGGATTGTCGGCGTAGGGCCCAGACTTGCCATCCCTGACACCTACAGTGGTTACTTCGAACTGTTAAGTGAAGAGGGAAGAGCGGTAAGATGTATGGAAAGTGTGGCTGAACTTGCTAGAAGACGGCCTGAAGAAGGTTGTTTAGTTCGAGAAGCAGTAAGAGGTGTTGCTGCGAGAATTGAACCTGATGGTACACTAACTCCAGAAGGAGCCAGAACTGTACCTGCTGGAGAGATATTAGTCCCAAATGGAGAATTATCCTTATCTGGATCTAAAAGTCGATACTTAAAATGCATTGACTCCAAAGGAGATCATGTATTGCTTTCGTTAGACCAAAGGGGAAAGTTCTCTGCTCTAGCCAGAGAAGATAATATTAGCGGTGTTCATACCGCTAAAAACCTACTCAGTAAACGCATGCCTATGACTGTGCGTTTAGTTCACGGTACGGCCCCTAGAGGTCTAAAAAGTCAAAGCCATTTCGTACCAGAACTACGCCTCCTATCAACATTTGAAGAGGAACATGTTTTTGCCCTACCTCTTCAAAAAGAAGCACAAAGCGTAACAGCTTTACCCCTAGCAGCACCCTTAAAACTATTAAGAACCAGAAATGATGAACAACTTAAAAACATGATGGAGTTTACTAGACTAGTAGAAAAGTGTTCTAGATTAACCAGTGATGTAGCAGATAGAATTCAAGTTCTAGACGGCAAGTTAGGCGACTCTAAGAGAGCCAGCTTACCACAACAACCACCTATGAAAGCTGGATATTTACTCCGGCGAAGTACTTCATCAGATTCAGCGAATCACAGAGTCAGACATTCACACCATCACAGAGCAAGAGACGAGAACAGAATCCCTACTCATAGTACAGAATACGACGAAATAGATCAAATATACGATTATGTTAGGGGTTTTGCTCCTTTACCCAAAAACATAAGATCTCCATTTCAAGACCCATCTCCTCCAGATTCTCACAATTCAACTCCAGCACACCCCGTAGAAAACCACAATTCCAATAGACCTGAACCACCTCCTATTGAAACAATTCCAACTAAAAAACTACAAGCAGAAAAACGAAATCGAAAAACAGCCACATCTACAATAAGAGAAAACCCTCAGTATCATCACCATCCAGAAAAGTGTAGTCCTCCCGGGCTTCCCAAACTGTATATCAAAAACGGCCACTCACAGAGAAGTCGCCTTCTGCGGCAAAAAAGCTCTTCTCCGATGAAGGAAGCTCCCCCGAGTCCAATGTCAAAATCTGGTTCCCCCTTGTTTAATATTCGATACAAGTCTTTAAACAATCTTCAACAAGCGATGGAACTGGATGGAACCTTGGATTCCAGCCATTCTGGCGGTCGAGCTTCTGGGGATTCTGGCCAGGCAAAGCAACCAGAAAAACGTTCCAGAAGACTCTCCAGACCTAGAAGCCTAACCAACTTAGTTTGGGAAATCCGGGAACATCCCGAAGTCATCGAAAAAGTCACAAGAACAAAGGAAATCCCTCCTTTGAGCTACAAGAAGACGGTGCAGAAGTATTCGGTTGGACACGCCGCACAAAAACGACAAGGGACTCTTTATTTGTAATGCTAACCCTTCTAGTGCATTGTGACTTCACGGCCATAGGCGGAGGTAGGATTTTTTCCCTTACTTAATTATATATTTCGTCAAAAAATTACTCATATCCGATATTTTTATAAATCAAAATATCATTATCATATTGAATAAAAAAACAGTTAAGGTTAACATACTTTCACAATTGTCACAAATGGTACAGTTTCATAATGATATGTTATGTAATTTTACGATAGCATCATCAAAAGTTCATAACCCAACATGGTGATTCAAATTGACATTGAACCAAAATTGCTATTATTTTCTGCAAACTATTAAAAGTAAAGTTTTACATTTAAAAGTATCATTTTATGACACCAGTTTTAATAGTTATATCTTATAACTCTAACTGTAAACCGTGCTTGGGGAAAAACAATTGAAAGCGATCTCCAGTGCTTTTGACTTCGTAGATTGCAAATGGAAAGTAACTGATAGATTTATTATTATTTCAACCAGAATAACTTAGTTTTCATCATTTTATATATTTTATTACAAACTTGTTACAATTTAACAATTAGTATTCATTTCGCATTTTTTAATCTACTTTTAATATTGTTTGTAGGAAAATATTACATGACTGATTTTATTTTTTTCAAAATAATAGGCCGAAATATTTTAAATTGAATAATTTATTTTTTTGCTTATTAAATACTATAAAATGAGTCATAAGTAATAAAAAATAAAATAAAAACAAATTATATATTTTGAATCACTATGTTATAATTTTTATTACAAATGTATACCAAATGTTTTGATAAAAAGAAAATCAAAAAATCTGTATGAAACACCATTCACAAGATTGTTTTTCACATGTTTCACCGATTGGCGTTGGAACCGTAGTTTAGCTTCCAAATGTCACATTGAATGCAGTAAAATGGTCTAGACTATAAAATAGGCCGATCAGATTCTTTCCGAACAATTTCCCAAATAAAAATGACCCTAAAGAACTACTCTTTTCGCCAGCTAGATGACGATGAAGGCACACCCAGCAATGGGTAATAATCTCTATTTCATATATTATTATCTTATAAATAGATAGAAATCAGTAGTTCAACTGAAGATTTTTCTCTAATTGACGCGTTCAATCTGACAGTTGGGTTTGAAACTAAATGAAAACTGGCCGAGATAGATATTACCGATGAGTAAAGACGAGTACTGAATCCCCCCGTCTATGCGGCAGAGTGAAACCAGAGGATCCAGCTAATGAGCATCTCTGAATTGACAATGGACATTTTTCTAGCGGATTATCTGGGATGAATCAGGTGTATTTGTAGCGTAGCGTCCGGGTGATTTGTATAAAGCCCTACATGGGATCATCTAATCTGATGGACTGCGTTCCGTTCACGCATCTTTCCATGAAATCTATCACTGCTTTTTATTTGGACCACTTAACGAGATATATTCCCTATAAGAATAAGCCTTTGTTTCCATAAGCCGATAATGCATCTAAATCTATATACATACCTACATACATACATTAAATCAGCTTTCAATTTAAAGCATATTCTTTATATTCATTCTGATGTACATATCTTAAAATCATATATTGCTTAATATTTTTACTTGTATTTTGTGAAAGGACCTTTCAATTTTTCATATAACTAAAACAAATTTAAAACTTTTTCTTCTGATGCACTATTGAAATCTCCTTTTGTTATCTATGTACAACCTATAGATCTTAAAATTTCAACAAAATCCAAAAATAACCGAGTGCAATACTTATTTTAAAATACTTACATACATACAACCGTATGTGATTAGCAGTCAAGCAAAGGTGAGCACAGTTAATTTCTAGATGGATTGTCACTTAAATTATTATTTGATTGGTATAAATAACTGCTGTAGTACTACAATTTTAATTTAAAAAATACGGAGCACAAGCAAGTATGTTTTATTTGCATGTGATGTCACTGAAGGTTTGAAATATCAAAATAACTATCTTAGGTCCAGATACATGAATAAGGCTTAAATTCTACTTAAACAAAAATATGTTTATCAAAATTTTATGAACAATGTTAATTAGTTCATTTGGTATTTTACTCCAATGTCCAATATGATATTGTTTATTAAAGGGAAACTTAACAATTAAGTAATATTAATGTAACTGGCCAATAAAGCACTATTAACGTATTCATATATTGTTAGGTTGATAGGACCAAGATCTCAATCACTAAGGTACTAAGTTTTACTTGTATTTTAATGATGTAGGTGGTCAACCTACAGTCTCTGCAAGATCAGCGCACACCGAGTAATTATGCGGTAACCCATCCAATTCAAACAAGAAATGCCACAACCAGACAACCTACTGGCTGATAATTAAATTAAATACATGATTTATGATTATTGTTTAGATGAACTGGTGTTTTAATTATAAAAAAATAATAATTCAAAATTTAGACAAATTAAATGTAAGTACGGATAATATATGAATGGGTTTATAGTTTCTAGGGTTAATCACAGTAGGCCACAGGTAAAAATAGATGAAGTTACCCCATAGAAACTTCGTGTATTGTACAATGTATTAACTGTAGAATATAAAAATATTTAAAAAATTGTAGTAATTGAAGAACCGTAGACAAGGTAATATTAAAAATGGGAGAAATATTCCAAGTATCATGTTTTTCATTTTGTTTCTCTAGTCTTTAGAATGCAAGAGTGCGTATAATGCTTGGTTTAATGTCATTTGAAATTCATTTTGTGTAATTATTGATTCTGGTGGTGTGTAATAACAGAGAGAACGCACAGCGTAACATTGAAATTTCGCTAAAATAATACCCAATCTGCAAAAACAACATTCTGCGTGCATAATGGACGTCTTTACGCGCATGCGCGAGCCAGGACTCGGCGCCAGCGTCAGACAATGTTCTGCTAAATAACACGCTGCGATTTCAACTTCACTCCATCAACTTCATATATGATCATTCAAATTCTCAAGCCTTTGCAGGGTTGGCTTCGTCGGAAAATTTTATTCCTTTCTCAACAAATAATCACAAACTTTATATTTAAACGGGATTGAACTTCACTAATATACAATGGTATTAGGACAATACACTTCAATGATATATTTTAGCTAAAAACAAGAATCGTTTAAACTATATGTAAACAGTATATTTTTTCGATCTCAAATACTTTAATACCGTAAATAAATTAATTGCTGAAAATGTAGAGATCGAAAACTTATTTCATACTTCTTTCATAATCAAGATCAGTTTTTTTTTAATATATAACGATTGGGTTTACAAAGCAGTAAATTATGTTTACAAATTACTGATCGGTAAGTGATTTGGAAAATCACTTAGGGATTGGGCAATCGATAAATAATTGGTAACATGTCAGCGATCAAAATTTATTGATTGGGTTTCCAAGGCAGTATGTTGCTTTTACTGATTGGTACGTCTAACAAAACAGCAAATAGTTACTTACCGTTTACTGAACGGTAAGTAAATTCATTATTAGAACAATTTCGCAGAAATGATTTAATAAATTCACTTATTGCTATTAAAATTAAAAGTGCAGTTACAAATACTACAATTTTCGACAGGATTTTGACATATTGTAAAATGAAACGAATATTTGCAAAATATTATGGAAATGGATTTTTGTTTTCCACGAATGAATTTTAATACACGAACAGTAAGAAATACGGTTGTCAGACAATAATTGAAGTCGTCGCTTTACTCCTCTTCCAAACAATTGTCTTCGATATAGGTATTTCTAAATTTTAATTAATATGTTTTCTACCGGTTTTGAATAATAAAATCATCACAGTTAGTAGGGAATTATTTCTTCCCTTGATAGGTAAATAAATGTGAACTTTATCATTTATTCCTGATTTTGTGTATTATAAAATTCTGTAACATGTCCTTTGCTTGTGAATCTTCTAGACCGGTACTGCTCTGAATTCCAGTCTTCTTGCTACAGTTTAATGTAAATATGTTGTTAGTGTGGCTTTATTAATACCTTCTCTCCTGTCGTGCTTTTATACGGTGGCTGAAGGTATATAATGTTTACTTTAAAATGGATTACATTTTTAGAAACGTGAAATTATACAGTACGCTTGAAATAGCTATTCCAGACAAAAACGTGTTTTATCTAATAGGGTTTCTTGTATGAATTCTATGCCTGATAATAACATTATTATTGCATACTTTATTTTATTAGTTTTTTTAAAGCCGCAAACACCGTAATATACATTTTTTAAATAACTATTATTGTTATTAAAAATTTTTATTACTGTACAATCTTTTTATGTGTTCATTACATTCCTTGCGTTTATATTACATAGAAACGATTTATTTAAATTTTATAATAATAAATAATATTTTATAAGTCGTAAATATATTACCTATAACTTATATTGAAAAGATTGTTTTCATTAAAATGAAAACTCAGGTATTTATAATAATAAAGAGAATGATAATTTGCTCTAAAATATTAAATTATATATTTTAAATATTCGTAAATACGTTTTGATGACAATTGTAAATTAGTATACAATATTTACAAATTAAACAGTTTATTTTAAAAATTTTAAATTTATAAGCTTATTTTTTTAAAAAAAATTATGTTATTAACTTTTATTATTTTAAATTGTTAAATGTTTCCAAATATAAAATTAATCGGATATATCGACTAGCCCGAAAATTCTTGTATAGAAATGTAGAAGTAATAGAAACGTAGAGGATATACTTGTCATCTGAAATATATTAAGTTTCTCTCTTAACGCACTGTTGAAGTCTCTAAGTATAATATTATATTCTCTTTAATTTTCTTGTTTATTAAAAAATATAATATTATCCAAAAATTTCTTTTTATTTACTATTTTAAATAGTTGAATGGAATCTGAATATATGTATTTATAACTGAAAATTAGTTTGAAAAGAGAAATACCGTTTGAGTAATAGAATGCATTGTTGTGCATGCTGTAGGCCGCGTCATCTGGGACTCATTTAATCAACCAATCTCGTGAAATTGGCAACGTAGGAAAAATAATTTTAATAGCGAGCTTATTAGCGGCAGTGCAATCTAACCTAACCTCTCGGTGCTATACCGTGAGAGTCGCGATCTCGTTGCTATGCACAATCAAAAATTACCGCATATATTTACCCGCAACCGTTAATAGCCGCTAAACTATAATCTCCACAAAATAACTGCTCGATTTAATAGTGGATGTTACCAATCCGTAATTGCAAGATGAGAGTGAAGTTGAAAAACGCTGGGGAATTTAGCGTTTAGCATGTTAACCACCCCGGAAGTCAATATTGCGATAAATTAACGATGATTTTTCCTGTTTATTTTGTCATGTTTATATTTTATTGACGGATGTGATATGAAATGGTTATGAATTATGTATGGAGAGGTTCAACGATTTATCAGATTGTTAAACAAAACAAAAGAACCATGTAAGTAATCTTTCAAATTAACGATGCTTGTGACGTCATATACGACCATCGTAAAGATACTTATCTCAAAATATTCTCTTTTACCATCTACAGTTTTTCTAACCCTTTAGAACCAACACCAACACAAATTTGTTTTTAATCTTACAAATTTGAACATACTACTCGTACACCAAACATGTTTTCTGCAACCACTTGCTAAACTAACACTTTTTTTATAAAAAGCTTGAAAGTTAAATGAGATAAAATATGAGACCAAGTCAAGCCGCACCATACTTCAAACAGAAGTCAAACGCAAAATTAGAAATTTAAAATAAAATGAATCTGCGCATTAAAATAAAATGAATGTACGCAAGCAGCACTTGAAAAGGGTTGTAATTACCGCAGAAGAATAGAAATTTGTCGTGTCCCATACATCGGTTTTTCGAATGATTCAAATGATTCAAAGGTGTATTCTAGAAGACCTGGACAAAGTCAAAATCGTGCAAAACGCTTGGCCAATATCGTTTCTTAAAAGTTAAGACTATGTGCTATGTTCTGAATGCAACATTAATAAAATAACATCATCGTAATTTAATTTTTTGGCTATATATTTTTCAATGATATTTTAGTTATATTTGTCAGTCTTTCTTATCCTGTAGATGAGCGGACGTAAGATTAAGTAATTTTCAATTTGAAAAAAGAGCGTTCGCATGAGGGTGCAGCAGCTGTTAAAACTGTTGCAGCTATCTGTAAAAAATATTTGTTAAAATTTAAAAAATAGGTTATAGAAATAATTTGATTTAAAACCATATTAATAATTAAAATTTTGTGTCCCTACGAATTTTATGCCTGTGACGTGCGCTACCTTTGCAACGCCTTAGTTATGGCACTGGGGACCTCTTATTTTCATAGGCGGATGTCTTAAGGTTCCGCAGAAGACAAGTTGAGAACCTAGACCATATTGTTCTTTACGTCAAATAGCTTTCGTTAGCAGGGTGGTCTTAAAAACCGTGTTCCTCGTGCTCGAATGGAAAAATAGAAACTTTCTACCTTTATTGCACAATAAATATGTGTCGACTATCTTTGGTAAGCAACGTGTATTCTCAATAGAATGTGTGCTGATATTGCAAAGACTAGGGTAACATTCTTACTAAACTAAACTAAAATACAAGTAAAATTAGTCTTATACGTCACAGTTAACTAATTAATGTGTTTTTAAGTTTTTTAATATTGAATAAAGAATTCACTTAGTAAGGAGCCATTTTCTGGTTTACCGGCTAATTTAACAAATATTTACAGTTTGTGGAACAAAAAGTTGATATTAATAATGACAATTGAAGGGAACAAATTGTGTTACGCTAAATTTACTACATAATACGCTCAGACGAATCTTGCTCGATGCTCGATTTGTGGATAATTGAACAACAATAAACTTAAAAAAAAAACTGGTATAAAAATATTTTCAATATGACAACTATAGTTGATTATATAAAACTCCTTTGGTCTGCTTTAGATGTGAATAACAGGAATGTAGATATAATATTTAAATTTATTTATTTTAAACCATAACAGATCTTGTTGACCTTTAGGAAATCAGATGTTATGTAAGAAAAGAATAATTATAAGCAATTGCAATGATTTTTCACACAATATCTGTATACATCTGAATGATTAATTTTTCCCAGCTCGCGTTACATAACAATACGCTCTTGAACTTTAAAAATAAATCATTGAGTCCATTGAACGCAAAATCGAATTCTTCAAGCAGATAACAATCGACAATCGACAACAATACAACGTCATCTGATCCGCATCGGGCAATTGTCTTTTTACTAACGGTACCAGCATTTCCTGAACACCTTTTATATCATTCTATCGATGAATAATAAATATTATAGTAAAAATAAACGTGTACTGCCTGCATGTACACACACTTTACGATACGTGTGTGTACCTTTGCCGCCCACTCCGATTAACATACGTGGAAACAAAACATTCGTATACTTCCGCTGCACCATTGTCTGCATATTCAATATCCTTAACTACATGCAAATCATTTATGGGATCGTCCAACAATATTATATTATGTCACAAGTATGATAAATGCCATGTTAGTTACGGGTTTATAAAAATCTAGAAGCTAACAAGTTAAATATTACACTTTTTCTAAAATTGCAAATTAAAAAGAAAAACAGAAAAAACTACGGCTCCCTTGGCAAGGTAAAGAATCAGACTGTTTTATACACGATCTGAACAGCCTGAATCTAGCTATCTATAACAGATTATTCATTCTGAACGGACTGCAGTTAATTTTCTGCTTTACTTAATTAAAAAAAGTTAGGTCTAAATTCAGTAAAGAATAAGTCAAGTGACATTTTATGGATGACTTTATTTATTTTTATTGTAGATACTGTATGTTTTAATAATATACATGTACTTTATGAGCTGTGGCTTTAAAAATTTTACACACGTCCGAAACTGTCACTAACAAATTAAATGATTCAACACAGACTAAAAATTGATTAACTTATTTGTTTTTATATTTATGTAGCATTCATTTCCAGTCGAAATGGAAGATAGTGTATTACTTGTTTACAAACTCTTTAGATACTTATAAACTTGACACTAAAGTGACATTTATCAAACTCGTTATATAATATACTATTAACCATATAATAATTTAAATGTGTTTTTGGTAAAAAGTAGTTTGCGAATTTGGTTTGAAGATGAAGAAAGATAAAGTCCTCTAAATTAATTCTAAAAATATCTGCACTTAATTTTTACAGGCAATAAACTGTAAAACCAGCTCCCTAACATATCGCATTGAGATTCCTAAAATTCCTGCAAATTATATCAGATATTAACATCTTCAATTATGTCCAATAAATACTTGCCTTGATACAGTATCTCCGCTCCTATAAACATAAATTTGAAAATTTTAATGTCCGCCGTTATAAAAAATAATAACAAGACTTCTTTTCAGGGTTACAATTTCATTTGGCATTTATTTCACGTAACCATAGTAGCAACTATAAACATTTAGTTATAGTGCTCGTAAAAATTTTATGAATTTTACTTACATTTTAATTGTGTCCATTAAATCGCTTGACATAATTGGGAATATACTCGTAAAGTCATAGGTCTTGAAGTAAAAAATCATTTACTTTAGGATTATTTTCAATTCTAACATAAATTTTGATCTTTGTTATTAGTATAACCAACTATGAAACAATTATGTTTTTTGACACTTATCTATGACGTCATAACCGTTCAGTTTCTCACCGTATTTTGTTTTCGTGCTATGAAAATTACAAAAACATGGAAAGCTGCATGTAATTATGTTAAAAACACACAGAAGTGTTTAAAATTATGCAAATTACGGACTACGATTACAAACCACTAGAAATATGACAATTCAAATAGGCTCATTTTCTTATTTTCGCTGTTTCACTCTGCCGAAGTAATGTCACTTGCTATTGTCGTTCAGGTTGTTGCAATTATTACACAACTTTAAAAAATAATGTTTTATTAAAATTGTAAATATAAAATAGTATATTGTCCATAAAGGCACTAATGTATAAGTTTTATTACCAAGGTTGAAGTTTGTTTCAATAACAGTCACATGTGGTATTAAAATATACATTAGTAAAAGTAAAATGGTTTAGTCCTATGGTATATACGCTTTTTATAGAATATTATATACCAAGGCATTAAAATGGATTTTTAATACCCAGGGTGAAGTTTTAGTAAAAATCACATAAAGGTATTAAAATATACTTTATGGTATATGCTCTATTTTATATACTTTTAAATGCATTTTTCAATTTATGAAATACTTGTTATACAAATATTGCTCGTTTGTACCATGAAAACTTAAATTTTAAGCTACTAGTGAAATTATTCCTAATTTTCACTATTTCTCATATCACAATAGACCCTCTTACAGTGCACTTTCAACGATAGAGCGCAAGAGGTAATATCTGGTAAACGCTTTCTGCAATATAAATATATCATTACCAATATCTACGATAAAGCAGAATGGTTTATCTATTAATGAATAATAAGTCGTGAGTGATTTATTTCTATCATATAATTTTATGGAAATTTAAAATTTAAGTTATATTGGTACAACTAGCCGAAAATATTATAAAAAACATTGAAAAAGAGAGACATGTACTTGAGACAGGGTCTCGAGTACTCATGTGACTTTTTTTCTTTACAGCCAATCACAGATTGGCCGCTAATAAAGCAAAAGAAGATTACTTTCAAATTTTCGTTTTCAATCTAACTGCAAAACAAATTAAAAAGTCACAGTGCTCGCTTGCTGTTGTATAAATATTTTTTCGTCGTGAATGATTGCAACATCCTGGCCTCTTTCTTATATTTGTTATTATTAATTGTGATTGTCTTAGTTAAGCGATATTTTATTTTTAATATGTTGAAGACATGTATAACAGTGATACTATCGGTGCATGAACAGTCTTGGAATCTTAAATTGTATATAATCAAAATGTAAAAAGTAGACTTTGCTAATTTAAATTTCGCGCTTAAAATTCCCCACTTTTGACATTCTGCACTGCTTCCTGTAAGGAATCGAACCCAGGACTGTGCACCAGTACCAAGCCGCATACGTCACGTGACTGTGTAGATTTAATAGGAAAGGTGGAATGAAGATGTGAGGCACTGGCGGAGAACAGATTTTTCACTCAAGGGCACAATAATAAATCTGTAATACAATATATTAATTTATTATAACTTGTTATTCAAAAATCTGGCCCACTTAACAACAAATAATAAAAAGAAATATGTACACGTACTTATATTGTTACAATTTTATCAATATTTCAAGTTACAATTTGTTTACATACAGTAATTAATATGTACGAGTGTATATAAATACCTACATGTTCGTCCTTTTCTTGTAATGATTTTTTTTAAATGTTTCATTAATTGTATAAATGTTTTATTTTATCTAAATTTGTTGTATATAGAAATCAAATGTCAAGTAAACGTAGTAGCACATTCTTATCTCGAATCTTAGTTCCAAAGATAAGATACACGATACTAAGATGAATCGGTCTGTTACAATACTCGTTGTTTAGAAACTTTGAACCTACAGTTTGTCAGTAAAACATAAATAGGTACTTACATGGAAGATAGAGAATATCAATGGTCTCTTGGGCCATATATTTTAATTTATATAGAAAAATTATATGTATAACATTTATAGGTTTCTTTCTTAATGCATTATTGAACTCTCTTGTGTAACGTTATATTCTCTGTATTTTTTCTTATTTCTTTATTTTAACAGTACAATAATCTAACAGGAACAGGTATAGTCAAACATTATTTTAATGCATTTTATATTGTTAAATAAAGGGTGAAATTTTATTTACTGAAGAATTATATTGAAAAAGCCTTATTAAAGGTATCTACGCTACAAAAAATTATTATAGTGTATAATATATGATCTTACTTACCTATATGCTGTATATCATCATATTGTATCATCAGGCCAGTAATATTTAAAGTGTGTGCCCCCTTGAGAAAAATGTTCTGGCCGCCTCTGCAGTGTCATACAGCCAATGGTTATTGACACCTCCAAGTCTTGAGTACGTTGTAACGAATACGAATTCCATCCTTTCTGCACTTTATCATTGATAATTAATGTACATGTGATAAGACGAGCAAGTGGTATTTCAAAATGTAGTATTATATTTACGACCATGATATCTGCTGGAAATACCATTAAATCTTTCCTATTTTTCCCTCGGCGCAGCCTTAACGATCTTGTTACACATTTTTCCCTCTTGTTATCGACGTAATTAAATACTTACATTGTGTGATGATTGTTAGAATTGTATTTTATTTACACAAAACAAAACTACGACTATTAACGATTTTTGATTGGTTGCGGACATTAGCTACGATTGTTCCATTCGCTTTCAATTATTTTCTTTACGAAAGACTTTGTTTCTTTATAAAATCTGTGAAGGAAATAAAATTATTTCTTTTACATTATTTTAATAAAATTTAAAAAATCTTGCTACTGGGTTTTTAAATATAATATCTTCCTTACTTAAAGTGTTTCTCTACACTAGAAATAGTGACCAAGAGGAGTCGTCTAGTAAACTTCCTGCACTGTTTATATACATATGTCATCACCGACATCATAAAACAGATCTGTACACCTAGCAATAGGTAATATTCTAATTTATTGACAAATATTACTAACTTTTATTTATTTACAAACAATCCGTATTTTTGTTTTAAAGTAGATACTCATACTACCTACCTCCCACTTCAAATTAGAAGGAAATTAATATAATATTTATAAATGCAATAAAATAAATCAAAAAACAATTGAAATTGTTATTGTTTATACAAAAATATCTTGGAAATGCTATGCATAAAAATTGGCAAATAATTAAAAAATGAAAATCTATATTCATAAAAATACCCACAGGTATAAAAAAATATAAATAAATACAATAAATGGTTTTCTTTTAAGTATATACTAATAAAAGGTATTAAATGCTTATTTGAAGATTTGTAAACCAAAAATATTCGTTAATATTTTTTTATATTTTATTTATATTAAAATGAACATAAAATTTTATTATTATAATATTGCATTGTGTTTTTCTTTTCATGATTTTTCCTGTTAAAATATTTTATTTAAATTGTGAACATAAATATATGAAAATAACCGTAAATGCATATACAATCTTCCGTTCTATTTCACACAATGAAGTATTTCGTGAACGTGAAAGTAAAATTGGAAATGGAAAAGTTTTGATGATATTCCCAGCAGACGTATAGATTGTATTAGTATAGAATGATCCCATAAAGTGCCGTGGATAAACCGCTAGTGTATTTATGCTAAACACGTTTTATATATTAATGTTGCTAGTTATATATTTTGCCATACACTGATATACAAATTTATATTTAACTAAAGGATTTCATATTTCATCTGTGATGAAAATTAGGTTAGTTTAATAATATTTGGCTGTACGTGTGTGTGTATTCTCGAGCTGCACTCTTGACGAGTGAGCTTACTATAGTCCACTATATCCAGATAGGTATTTGCGTATTTTTGTCAATTATACTGCCTAAATTTGTGTGCATTTTATTTATAAGTTTTTTAGGAACTAATTCCATATTTACATTGTGTATGTACATCCCATTACTTTTATAAGAAATAAACAATATACAAATAAATTTACAATACCTTTTTCTTATCCTATGCAAAATATCCTCATACAATATTTTTTTATTTGGATATATTATGATTTTGATACTTTGGAGATTATATTATTTTTGTATATATTTTACTTCCAAATTCAAAATTTCCAAATCAATTTTTTTTTTTTGGTACAGATTCATAAATTTTATATAAGAATAATAGTTACAATTCATAGAAATACTAATAAATAGTATAAGTAATCCTGATTGCAACACAGAGTAAAGACGACTACTTAAAAAAAACTGCACAACGTAGTGAATTGTGGTAAGTAAAAATCTTTTCTACATTTAATATATTCAATCAATTTGATACATCATAAATAAAATAAGTCTGTTTAAAAATTATTTGTAGATTTCTTAGTACTGTTTCAATTTGATATAATTCATTTGGTTATGTTTTAATTATAGGTTTATTAACAGAGCAGTGTGTCCTATTTACATATTTTTCAGATCTATTTGTACGTTTTCTATATTTGTTGCCCTATCTTTTTTATTTTAATTATAAATCTGTTTCCTTATGTATTCAAATTTCTCCGGAAATGGCTCTGAATTTATTTGGCTCTAGTATTATTTCATTTGTATTCATCATTCATTATTTGATTTATTTATTAGTCATTTTTTTTTCATACCCCAGGTTTTTAATTCATGTTCCAAACTTTTTCCTGGTGCTGCAAGGATTTCTTCACTGGTACAATTATTATAATATTATAAATTAAATATAGGGTACGGTATGGTAGATAAAAGTTTTGGATGTCAGTCAATTGTTTAAAAATTTTATATTCCGGTTTCTACCTGTTTTGTCATTCTAAGGAGATGCAAATTAAAGAATATATATTTTCACCTTCTAAGGATGACACAATTGGCGTCGAAACTAGTAGAGCCCAGAAAATAAAATTTTTAAAAAACTGTCTGACATCAAGAACTTTTATCTACCATACCTTTATTGCAGAGATACGAGAATCCAATCCAATAAATTAAATGATTCAATATAAATTTCTAAGTATAGAATTTGCATTAATATTTATTATAAATGAATAAGAGAGTATTATAAAATTACAAAGAAAGTACTTCATATATCGGACCCTTTCGAGTAGTATTTCTTATCCTCTTTTGAAACTCACACTCCTTTGTATCTGGAAATCTAATTTGGCACATCCTATATGGTGTCTACGCATCCCCTGGAGGTATCACTGGTTAACTAGTGGTGTTGATGAAATACAAAAAAAATACTGTGCAACTTTTTTTTTTATTTCGATTTTGTTTTCGAATAAATCGATAGATAATACGTGTATAGCAAGGATTGTATCATGCTTTTACTATAGTTACCGCGAAAATAAATTGTCTCTTTGGAGAATATGGTATTTACCATAATTAATCATAAATTACCCAAGTAAATACTAACATAATAAAATAAGGTAAGTACATATTCTCTAATTTCTTTCTTATTTTAAGATTAGAAAAAATTATAAATTTCTTGCACTTATTTATTTTTTATTGCCTGCATCCTTTCTAACTGAAATCAATATCTATTTTGAATTCTTTAGAATTAAAAGACAAATTTTAATTTATTCCAAATCGAATTTCTGCATTTCAGATTTTTTAATATTCAATTTTAACGTGAATACATAATTTCGCATTATTTTTTTTTTTTCGAAAATCGACTTTAAAGAAGCACTGAATTAGACAGTAATACATTATTTGAAATAACGAAGTAGTAGTAAAGACATTCGAGAGTATTTATTTAAATTCGGTATTTAAATGCGTGTGTCATAAACATGTCAGCAATGGTGGAATCTTGTGTGACCTTTGCATCGCACGATGCGCTGTTGATGCCGGTATCGACGCATGAACCTGCGACGCGCAACGAGACGCGACCTTTGCGTCCGCACCTTCTCTTATCGGCCACATTCATCGCACAACACCCAGATTTACTAGCCTATAAATACACCCCATCAGACAATGCACCCAATTTATAGGAAAATCGGAAATAACACCCGATTTATGGCCAGCTCAGATCATGTTTATTACTGCAAAATATGAATAAATCATAAGATTAAATAGATATCTACTAGCCGTGCAGTGGTTGAGCACGTTCAAGCCTTCGTGCATAAAGCATAAAATAAAAAACTAATATGACCAGCACATAACCTCCCACTGTACTATTTTTTATATTATTTTCAAATTTTTATATTGTCCTAGTCAAAAATTGGTAAACAGTGTGACATAATTAAAACTGATCAAATGACCAGTCACCAGACAGTAAGTAATTCAATATTCACATTTTCAATTCAAATTTGAATATTTTTTTGTCTGTCAAGTATTTTCCAGTTTAAAGTAGCAGAAAATAACAAAAAGATTGAATTTAAAAAAGATAATACATTTTGAATCTAATTATGCCGAGAGAGCATAAGGGAAGGTTGAGAAACAACAACAAATTATTATTAAAATGAATAAGAAATAAATTTAAACAGCAAGAGCAGTTGCTTTAATTAATATAAAAATAAAAATATATTTCCTTTCAAGCTAAAAACTTAATATTGTGCTGCAACAAGATGGAATATTCCAAAATATGAATTTTGGAATAAAGAAAAATATCTTATGAACTCAAATCTTTTTGATAGAAATGTGATTTTTTCATTCTTTACTGATTCATCAGTTAAACAGACAATGATTATGTTCTGGACACCCAATTTCACTAAAAAACATAAAACTTTAAAATAAAATCTTAATAAATTATACAGTAAAATGTTATATGCCAACCACTCATAAGATTTTTTAACATAGCTTTTGATTAAATTGTGCAATTAAAATAAAAACACACGAATTGTTTGATTATATATACCGGGTGTCCCAGCTCGACCGACACATGGGAGTTTTACATGGGAAATCAGTTAATCATGAATAGTATCTCCCCAGTGCAAGATATTAACTTGAAATTTTGTATACTTATAGGAGAATATTAATTCTATGGATCACACTTATTTGAAATATGCAATTTCGTCTGCAGGGCGAGATTTATTAAATTTAAAATCTAATATTTTCGTTCAAAATCAGACAGCCATGGAAATAAAAGAAAATATTTATCTGACAGTTTAGTGAAGTATCACTGATTTTAATTCTTATTCCTTGTATTTTAATATTATTTAAGTTGAATTTAGTTTCTTTTTGTTAAATAATATACCAATATTACAAAAATATAAATATCTACAATGGTATGTCATTAACTGTCAGAACTGTCACATAAATATTTTCTTTTATTTCCATGGCTGTCTGATTTTGAACGAAAATATTAGATTTTAAATTTAATAAATCACGCCCTGCAGACGAAATTGCATATTTCAAATAAGTGTAATCCATAGAATTAATATTCTCCGATAAGTATACAAAATTTCAAGTTAATATCTTGCACTGGGGAGATACTATTCATAATTAACTGATTTCCCATGTAAAACTCCCATGTGTCTGTCGAGCTGGGACACCCGGTATGCATTTATGTACGTATACCGGGTGTTCCAGCTTGACCGACACATGAGAGATTTACATAGGAAACCAGTTAATTATGAATAGTATCTCCCCAGTGCAAGATATTAACTTGAAATTTTGTATGCTTATTGGGGAATATTATTTCTATGGATTACAGTTATTTGAAATATGTAATTTCGTCTGCAAGACGAGATTTATTAAATTATAAAATCTAACATTTTCGTTCAAAATCAGTCAGCCATGGAAATAAAAGAAAATATCTATGTGACAGTTCTGACAGTTAATGACATGCCTTTGTAGATATTTATATTTTTGTAATATTGGTATATTATTTAACAAAAAGAAACTAAATTCAACTTAAATAATATTAAAATACAGGGAATAAGGATTAAAATCAGTGATATACTTCACTAAACTGTCAGATAAATATTTTCTTTTATTTCTATGGCTGTCTGATTTTGAACGAAAATATTAGATTTTTAATTTAATAAATCTCGCCCTGCAGACGAAATTGCATATTTCAAATAAGTGTGATCCATAGAATTAATATTCTCCGATAAGTATACAAAATTTCAAGTTAATATCTTGCACTGGGGAGATACTATTCATAATTAACTGATTTCCCATGTAAAACTCCCATGTGTCGGTCGAGCTGGGACACCCGGTATATTACACAACAACTATTGAAAATGAAGTTTTTACAATTATTATATCATTTTCAATGACATACTTTAAATTCACAAGTAAAATGAAGGTATAGATGATGTCTTTTATCAGATTTTATTCTTGTTTTCCCACACAATAATTAAAGTTTTCGATTTTTTGCTAATAGTGACGCTGATAACAATTACATCATGCGTTCAATAATGATCACCTAGTAATCAAAATATTTTCTTTTTTTCCCAAGTATTGTTCATCAACACCTACAGATCACACCGCCAGACCTTGGCTCCGGGTTAGAAAAAAGGAAAACTGCGTCATATTCATAAAAGATAATCATGCGGCTAAATAGTTTAAAAATAAGTATCACGCATATTGCTTATTACTCAAACCTTGATTAGCCACTTGTTAGCGAATTTTGTCATAATGATGTTATTAAAATTGTGGTGATTGATTCTGGCCTTCGAAAATTCGTTTTTTGAACCTCCTTAAAAGAAATTATATAAACAAATAAAAAGTTATTGATGAAATCATCACAAAACAATAGCAGTAAAGACCATCCTGATTTCAAATACGAATTGCGATGAGCAGTTTTTAACGAGTTCCTTTGTCTCACGACAAAACAACTATGCTATTTGTTAATATTTTTCTTAGTATTGAATATAAACATTCCTTTTATTATCACTAGATTTACTATTCCTTCTAATTAACTTTTTCCTGATTTATTAATTGTTCTACATTTTTTATTATACTTCTTGTTATTGCCTGTACTTATTTTCCCTATAACTAGGGTTTCCAACCGTCCTTTATTGCTTTGTTTTTCCTCCCGTCCTTCTTTTAATAATAATAATATTCTCCTTATTTGTACAATTATTTTCAGTTTTTTGCTTTCTATTATACTTTTTTATCCCGTGAGTATTTTTTAACGTGCAACATGGGATCTATGGTTACAACCTGATATTTGATTGTCAGCAATGTATATTTTGCTTGTCTAATTTAAAATAAAAAAAGGCGATTTTGCACGACAGACCGAACATGAACCAGGCTCTTATGTATAGTTCATCAAACGTCATTGTAGTGACGTCATATAGCATATCGCGAGAATTTTCATCGGATAAACTTGTCAAAACTGTCAAATTAATCGGCAGTCAATTTGAGATGATGGGGATGGTTACTTAAAAATCTAATGTATATTTGCTTATTTAGGGAAAGAATTTGACATTTGATTTTTGGGTTTTCTGCTAGGCCTACGCCTACACCAAGTGCAACAACAATTTTAAGAACCATTTATAAATTTGGAGAAAATGACAGAATAGTGCAATGGTCTGCTTCATCAGTTTACCTTTAAAATCAGAAGTTTGTTCAGCAGGAAATCTTCAAAATTTAGACCAATTAAAAGTTCAAATTCAAAACATTTTTCAAAATATTTCAATTGCCCAAATATCGTATGTAATTCAAAAGTTTTATAGCGGATTGAGTCATTGTTTAGCTGTTATTGGATGGATTTTTAAAAGCGTACTGTAATTGTTCGTTATTATACTTTTTTGTTACTTGGTTTATTAGTTCTTCATTTTGTAATTTCTTAAAATATTAAAATTTAATACTTCTATCAAATTCATTCTTTATGATTATTTTTAATGTTCCAAAAATTAACCACAGTAACCGTGACCACGAAACCGGTTACTTTATGGTTAAAGAAATTTCTGGTAACTTGCGGAACACAGTGGTTAATATAAACGCATAAGTCACATATATCTCAATTGACATATATTGGTTGGCAGTAAATCGTTAATGTATTAAACTTAAGTATGAAAAACGAAATGAATTAATACAACACAGATTGTTTGAAGAATTATATTTGCCATTAATTTTTATATTTCAAAAAAGAAATAAAAATTTCTAGCAATTTTGAAATAAAGCAGTTAATTCTTACCTCCATATTAAATATATAAACAAATAACCACACTAACCGCCACTTGTATCTGGTTAGTCTGGTAAATTAAAATAAAACTAACCAAAACTTTCTGGCACCGAGTTCCTAAATTAACCGGTTACTAAAAAAAGTAACCGTGCTTCTCTGGCTAAGTTTCGAATCATACCTTAAATGAGACAAGGAAATACATTGCTGCCAATCAAATATCAAGTTGTAACCATGGATATGATAAATCTCCATGTTTCACGTTAAAAAATACTCACAGTTTTAAAAAAACGACTACTCTGAATAGAACCGAAAAAAAAATGGGAACACAACCACGACTGCAATTCTATGTAAATATTGACATGACTTATTCCGAATTTTATTATTCCATTAAATTAAAGAAAGCCCTTCTAGAAACCGCTAGAAACTAAAAATATAAATTTAAGAGGTACTTAACAAGGGATAAATAATTTAATACAAAATTTTGACTTCAACGTATTTATGTTTCATGTGAAAAACATCTACTCAAAACTTTATATGCTCGTATTTTGAATAAATACTCGTAAATATAATTAAAACGATTTAATATATATTGCCAATATTAATATACCATATTTTTCATTAAATTTGTTATATCTCGAATAGTATAAAAATTATAGAACGCACACAGATTTAAATTCAATTTTTTTTCAGTGTAGTTTCCAATTACTCGTTGATTGATATGTATACTGCTCTATTTATTTACTCAAACCAAAATGTACTCTAGTTTCTCCGGAAATTACTCCAGTTATTGGTTTCTTTTCATCATTTCTTAATAAACGTCAAAATTTTGTTTTTCCACATTTTATTTGTACATACATAAAATAATGAGTGATATTAATGTTAATGTTAAGCAAAATATTAAGAATTGTCTCACGCTCTATATATACATATAAGAAAAGATATTTAACATTAATTAATTTCACTAACAGATACACTATCTATCTAATTTATGTTTCGACGTACAAAAATATATCATTCTGCTACATAATTGTTATACATATTTTACAGTTTTCATTTACAAAATAAAACCGCTATGTTTTGAAATTACATATCATTAAATTTCGTTTTATATTCTGCTATATTTTGTGTTGATTTCACGTGTAAATATTTTTATAATAACATGTGAATATTTAGCAATAAATAATACCTTGATGAGTCATGTATCTATATAAAGAGACAAAAACATAATTTGCATTACATTTATACCGTTCTACAATTACAGGTATAAAATTTATTCTAAACGGGATTCTTAAAATAGACGTTTAATTTTAACAAAACAGTAATTACTGGAAAAGAGAAAAGATGATGTTATCGTGAAGTCATCTTGCGGTATTCTGCGATCATATGAGCATTGGAAAATTAATAAGCAATTATTTATAATCAAAAACCTGTATTTATTTACTAATTGTTCATTGCTAAAATTAATTACATTATTGTAATTACAAAAACTTGAATGTGATCATCTTTGAAGTTCTTTTAGCTATTCTCTTTTCACATGAGATTAGTCAGTCTTAATGTTTGGTATAGTTTTTATGTATTGCAAATAATAATAAGATGTAATAATAATTAATTACTTTAATAATACATTTAAAATAAAGATATAACTCACTGGAGGTCATATAAGAAAATGAAGGTCAAAAAATACAATGAAATAAAAAGATTTCAATCTTTTTAAGAATATTTTTATAAAATACTCCTGGGTACATTTTCATTCTCAGCTTTGAGTTTAGAGAAATTTGAAAACTATCCCTGTGTGTCACAAATATATTATTTATAACCAAAATCTTCAAAAAATATAAATTAATACCAACTACAATGGGCACTTTATTAGTTTTATCAATAGTCAAATATATGAACAACTACTCATGAACATTTAATTAAAGGAGAAACAAAAATCAGACACTGGCTTTCAAATCTCCTTAAGTTTATACAACAGGACTAACAGTAATGTTATTTTGTAGTTGTATACGATTCCGTATGGTGTAGAATATTTTATAAAAACATTTAGTATTTATTATTAGAATAGAGTCCTACTATTGTACAAATAGTTATTTTATAGTTTTTTAATTTATTTTTACTATACAATTGTATTTAATAAACACATAATATAATATGTATGAATATATGTATAAGATAACTATAAATTAAATAATAAATAATAATTTAAAAAAAGTAGGGCTGAGGTGGTCTCGAACCAGGTCTTGTAGTTTATTTATGTTATGAAACAGCCCTCGTATCCACTCGGCTATGGAGCATTTTGTTTTTGACGTTTCTTATTTGAAAATATGAAGGATAACCTTCAAAATACAATTTATTTTATCAAATATTTCAGTTAGAAAAGGCCTTATTACACAACATTTAGTTTTATTAGATGCAAAATTAAGTAATCTAACTAATGATACCACATACATCCGATTTTATTTAGCGGGACAGATGGAAACAGCAAAAAACTGTTTTCCCATGTTATTTCCCTATATCAAGGTTTTCAGTATTCACCCTGTATACCCCGCAATAATTAATTTTTCATTCAAACAATAAGTTTCAGATTTTTATCTTTATTAATGGGTCACTCAAATTATGGTACTGTAAACGTTACTAGATTTTTTATAATGTATTTGATTCTTTATTAAATACTGTTTCAAATCATTCTTTTTATGTAAAAATCATGTTGAATGTTAGTAACACAAATAAATAAAAATACATATAATATGAATAAAATATCTAATAACAAATAATTTAAATTAGATGACTTTTAATTATTAACAACCGTATAATATTATATATTTACAAAAAGTAATAATTGTAGTATTAAAAGTGTATAATAACAAATACTTAAGTAGTCTGTTACAGAATAGAATAGAATAGATGAAGTTGATTGTCAACAGAGGTGCGATTCTGTGCGTGTGAATTGGCAAGGTCTCTAACTAAACAAAAGTGAAATCTTCGTCATTCTAGAGTAGGTAAAATTCAATAAAATCATAGAAAATCAAATAATTCGATACTTAGAAAAATTTCGATTCCGGCAGAACAAGGCGAAGTACCGGTAGAAATACTTAATAGTACCAGTGAGTATTTAATTACATATGTTACTTACTCAATGATAGTACTTAATACTACTGTCTTTTGTTTACAATACCAATGTGTTTCTTTGTTAAAATCTGTGAGGTTGTTCGAATAATGAAGAAACGTTTTACCCGGTCGCTAATCAAAGGTATAGTATGCTTCTTCATTTTATATATGGGTGATTATTTATTTTATTATTAAATAAATATGTAAAAAAAATATAAAAATATTTTATCGTGCCTCCGTTCTATGAATTACAGAACTCAAAATCGTCCAGAAACTCTCTGTTTGCCTAGGCCGGCAAAATGTAGGGATACCAACTTACATATTCTAGCAATACATACATTCTGTTAAAATTATAATTTTATTTTATTGGAAATTTAAAACGTTAACTAAAACAAGTATTTCCATTTCTTACCACCAATGAATGTAACAGTTGTCTCGGTCCTAAGGTCCTAACCATTAATGCCTCGCAGAAACACCTTTGAACGTATTTAAAATATTTAAGTCCAAGATGAATCAAACTGCAAGTATATTTTAAAGACAACGCAAAATAATACAATTTAATTACTATTATTTTAAAAAATTAATTAACTGTCACATTAACGGATGTAATAATAGCTGCTAATCTACACTGTACCGGAAATTTATCGGGGTAACGTAATTTTATCATTATTATACTGTTTCGATTGATTGAATTTTCAAGTGTTTTGCCTCATGATCGGTTAAAAATTAGTTCATCAAATAATATTATTTATCCAACACCGTGTAATTATAACGATATAAGTATGCTGTTTTTAGATAAATAAAGTAGGTCATAAGTCACTAGTGAGCTAAATATATTAGCTCACTGTTTTTTGGTTCGTATCATAGTAACTACGTTATAAAACCTTCTCTACACTATTTTGTTCCTAAATGTCATTTCGAAATTCCATCTGTCAAAAATCTTATATGTATGTTATATCAATAATTAAAATGTGTTGGATATGTTGTATGGCACACGTGTGTTAATTACCTAAGTCACTTGAAAAAATACCACACTCGGCCTAACGGCCTCGTGAGCTAAACTTTTCCCACATGGCTTATCTATAATGTAACACACTTGTACCATAAATAACTATAATACTAACAAAATGATGAAAATTACATGTGTGGAATAATCACTGAAAAATTGCAATTGAACCATTCTATACTATTCAAACACATAACTACAAAACAGTGTATTTATACAATAAATACAAATATTTGTACAAAAAGAAAACAATTTTATTGATTTCATGGTTTTCGTTCCCAAAAATATTGATCAACTCTACATGGAACCGAGCCTAAAGTACCTAAAATACTAATTGTTTCCAAAGAAATTTTATTTGCATGAGAGTAGTGTAAGTAAGTGGGTTCGGATACAGTGGTATTTTATTTGGATAAAGATTGGCGAAGCTGAGATTTGAACAGCAAATCTCACATTCTTTTCCGTTCGAGTCGGAGAGCGCTAACCAAGTGAGCCACCGCCGTCTGTATATTTTATAACTAACTAGAACAATATATTACTTGAACTAAACTGGTGAAACCACCATAAATGTAGTCAACGAGTAAACTTTACTTTATTTTTTAATAACAACTACAACATTTAATCATCTTTATACTATATACGAGTTTACAATGTTCTCGTACATATTATTAGTGTTATATTACCCAATATAAGTAATTAATTTGACACTTTAGTACTTAATCTATCACGCTTAATATTTTATATACATGTAACGTATCAAGTTCCAAAGGGAATTTTGTGTAAATTTTAATAGACTGCGTGTCTTTTAGTATCAAATGTTTAATTTAGTACATTTTAGTGAAAATTTTACACTGAAAAAACTTTACACATCATGTCAGAATATGGTCGTTCATTTTCACTGAAAATTTATTTTCATTTACATGGAACTATTCCACCTATATTTATGTATTGATGATACATACTTGTGTTAAGTGTTGCCTAACTACCAGTAAATTAATTTCATCTCTAAAATCGCGAATTGTCTAAGGAAGGGGGATTTTCGCAACAAACGAAAATTGAAACCGTGAATTTGACGGTTCACTCTAATCTAAATGATAGTCGCAAATTTTAAAAACATCAAAAATACCAAGATTTTAATGGCATTTGGCTTACATATACTACCTTAGGATCAACCACAAGAACTACAGATTAAATGGAAATTTGGACACCAAATTCAAAATCTACGAGTTGAATTTAAATGTAAGTTGAAACTTCAAAAGAAGTACTTGTACGAAATGTTTCAGAAAATTTATATATTTTTATTGATGTAATATCGAATTATTACCTAAATAATTAAGCAACTTTTATTTTAAAAAATTTCTTAACGATTTTTACTTTTTCAGAATATATAACTTATAGTTCATTATAATACACAACAATGTACAATGAGTTGTAGTAAGTAATTTTATCAATAACATATTATATTAATTAAATCAATATTTAATTGCAAAACAAAGTATCTTTTATTAGTACTCGTATTAGTGATGTATATATTATTTATTTATGATTTTTTATGTTATAAAGATATATTTGTTATTATTCTGTTTTTTAGATTGGGTGTGCATGGTCTGTACTGCAACCTTGGATTCGGCAGCTATAATTCCAGAGGGTTTCAACTGGAAAACTTAATAAATAATTTATATAAGTATTATTGTATTGTTATATTATATCTGCATTTATGTATTGTTAAATAATACGTGGCCACATAATAACAACGTCAAACTAATTATTTGTGTCGTTATATTAAACTTTATGTGGCACTTTTAGCTCGGGTAATTTCAGAGTTTTCAGCAATGACAGAAATTACATGGTGGTAGAGAAATTTTAAGCAGACCAATCGACAGAACAGGGACAATTTTCAACCTATTAGCATTTTATACAGGGTGTTAATAATAAGTTGTAATATCCTAAAACGGCAGTTAGAACTCAATGAAACAAACAACTTTTATTTTCAAATTTCAAAGTAGTTTTCAATATATCTTGTTTTGAAATTTTTGATCGGTTGCCCTTTTGTTATTTGATAAAATAGAAAATAATTGTAAATACAAATGTTTTAGAGCACCGAAAGCAAATGCTGAACATTTTTGTTTTTTAAGTACTTCTTAAAATAAGGGAGTAATGACGTGTTTCGAAAAACAAAAAAAACGCCAATAACTATAAACTTAAGCTCCAAATTAAAAATTTGAATTAAAAAAAAAATGTTTGTTTCAATAAGTTCTAACTGCCGTTTTTGGGTGTTACAACTTAATATTAACATCCTGTATAAACAAAATAGGGTGGATCAACCGTTCAGTTGTCTATTATTACTGAAAAGGCTGGGAAATTTGGTGTCTTTATGAAAATTTCCCGTCCCTCTGCACGATTACCCCCTGAAAAATCAAGGGAACTCTATGTCTACAACATACGAATTATGTCCCAAAAGTAATGAGAGTGTTGAATGGGGGGATAAGTGAAGGGAGATCTCAGTAACTGTTCCGATCCTTGTCAAATTCATGTGAACCCTTAGATGTAACAATTGTTCGAAGCACCGCAGTCATGTTTTGCTTACTCGTCATATTTGTGAAATGCAGAGTTCAACAGAGCAACCTTATGCATTAATATTCTGCGTTAAACTTGGTAAATCGGGTCCGCAAAATGTTGAATTGATTAAGGCAGTTTATGGACAAAATGTTCTACCGCAGGCATAGATTTAGAGGTTGCACAAAAACTTTAAAGATGGAAGACAAAGAATTGAAGATGAACAACGATCTGGGCGCCTTTTGTTATCAACAACTGATGAAAATGTTATCCGCGACAAGTCGAGTTTCCGAAATCTGTCGCGCATCAAATTCTTACTGAAAATCAGAACATATGGATAATTGCACAAAATTCGTTCCAAGAAATTTGACTTCTAAAAATAGAAGGCAAATTGTCTCTACATCAACAAAAATATTACGCTTCCATATGCATCCTACAGCCCCAATTATGTATCTGTGTATCTATATGTCTGTCTGTGGCATCGTAGTTCCCAAACGGATTAACCGATGTTGATTTTTTTTGTTTGAAAGGTGACTTGATCGAAAGTGTTCTTAGCTATGATTCAAGAAAATCTGTTCAGGCGTTTGAAAATAATTTCTAGCTGTTGCGGGAATCAGAGGAACTTCCCCAGGTATGATCGATTCGAAATTTGATATCCTGTTACTTCAATTATATTTCAAGAAAATGGTAACCTTGACCTGATTCTGAGGACGTCACTTGTAATCTGCAGGACACCCAATTTCTCAGTGTTGTAATTTCGTATTTCGATAGATTGCCCATCGCAACTTATCTACTAGTAATATATAAAGTTGAAAAAGCATGACATAAAACTTAAATTAAAAATTTTCAAAACCCCGACACAAAAACCTCTAAAAAGTAAAAAAAAATAATATACTTGCATTAAACTTAGCGGGCCAATACGTATTATTTTTTTTACTTTTTAGAGGTTTTTGTGCTGTTTTCTTTATAATTTAAGTTTTATTGTTCCTCAAATTTTAATTTCACGTCAAGGAATTCATTCTAGATTCCCAATAATCCTCCAGAAAGAGACTTAAAACTGATATGACAAATGGAAAAATCGTTGGAAGGATTGCTTTACAAGGGTGTTACTTCGAAATTAATAACATTCAATTGTAAAATTTTTGAATAAAAATATTCTTTTCTAAATTACTCTAATTATTTTTGGGGTGTACCTCGTATATAAGTCCTAAGAAGGATTCAGGAGTTGGCCAATTAAAAATTTTAATGGGTAATCAAAAAAAAAGAAACAATCAGGAACCATGTTCACCTCTCTTGTACATGGAACGTACTTTACATTACATTTCTTTGAAATTACCCTGTAAAATATTAAAAAAAAAAACAAGTATTATTTAAATTTATTTATTGCGATGTATGGTTGTAGAAGACAGGAGAAGGATACAAGTGAAATAATAATTATTTTAACAGTAAAAGTTTCTTAATATTAAACTTATGAATAAAGTATTTTGTTTATTTATACATACATCAATGCAATCATTCTGAATTATAAAAATATCTATGAACAAGATCATATTAACATGGCAGTGTATAAATGGCATTAAATTCTTCAAATGGAAACATACAAAATTAAAATTATTATTTAAAGCTTGTTCATTATGAACACATTACTAATAATAGCACCATTTTATCAGAAATGTTATGATATTACATTACATACACGAAATATTTGACTAAACGAATAGGACTATATTACAATTGTTTCATTTAGTCAAATATTCCCCTAATTATAATATTTACTAATTTAAGGCACAATTGTATAAAATATATTATCCTTTTGTTATAAGTTTCGTAGAACACAGAATTGATCTTAAAGTTAAAGTATTTTACAAGAAAATTTGTGAACAGGAACTACCCCATTAAGGACTGCAAGACACTAAGTGGAACCCAGTTACTGTCCATGTTGGATTTCGTTGGCTTGCTGCTGTCTCTGACGCTGTCTGGCCCTTTGTCTACGTCTGTCTTGGTTGGTTTGATGTCTAATGTAAGGATTGTAGTCCCTGAGGTTAGTCCTGCCAACTCCTTGCCTGTTGTAAATTGCTCCTGCTTCTGGTAGAGCGGGCCTGAAGGGAACATAAATATGTTAAAATAATATACTCATAGTTCTACGTAATATTATAAATATACACGTTAAATATAGACAAGAGAACTTGTTGATCGTAAGAAAAAAGTTTCAAATAAAAATTACTGAACATTATCCTATTGTGCTAGAAAGTTTACAGTCGATATCATTAAATCTGTTTCTAGAATACAAAGTGAATACTGAAAACCTTGACATAGGGAATTAATATGGGAAAACAGTTTTTGCTGTTTCCATATGTCCCGCTAAATAAAATGGAGTGTATGTGATAGTGTTGGTTAGATTATTTAATTTTGCATGTAATAATACCAAACGTTGTGTAATACAGCCTTTTTAACTGAAATATTTGATAAAATAAATTGTATTTTGACAGTTACCTTTCATATTTTTCTAAAAAGAACCTTTGAAACAAAAAGCTCCAGAGTAGAGTGTATAAGACGATGTATACATAACCGTGGATTAATATGTCTTGGTTCGATTATATTATATCAGTGTATTTTAATAAAATAATTACATTTTTATACAAATGCAAGAGGCTCAAGCTATAAAACAAAATTAAATTGAAAAAAAAATCGATTCGCGGCGGTCTCGAACCAGGATTATGTAGTCAATTCATATTATGAATCCATCGTTTTATCCAATCAGATATGAAGCCTTTTGTTTGAAAAAAAAATTCATTAACTATCACTGTATTACTAATTACATATAAAATTCAATAAGATATATGTAAAATTATTTCAATTACAATTGCCACTGATAATTAATAAATTATAAATCAAAAGATCCAGCTTGACATGTAGAACACTAATGTAGTAGATTAATTAATCACAGATCTGTAAATCTGTAAATAATGAACAAAATCGCAACGAAAGTAGGCACTCTTATGTATAATTTTATATTAATCAACATAAATAGATGCGTTTTTGACAGTTTTTTACAGATTTACAGATCTGTAAAACTTACAGATTTGTTCAGAATTGGCCTATAAATTTTCACCAAAAATAAAAAAAATTATTTATACATTCACTTCATAAAGTACTAAAGTTGTAAAAACATGAACATTTATTGTGCTATGTTACTAATAACTTGTATATTACAAATATGATGTATGCGGATTTTTTTCGGTTCTAATTTTCAGCAAAAATTTCTCCAATAACATAAATAATATTTACAAAACATAATATTGCAATTAAAAATTAATTGAAAAAACCTATTTAAGAAATTCTTTGCTACAATTAAAACATTTTGTACTTTTATTTAACTAGAATAGAAAACTACAAAATTAAATGATATTTTCCCACCTGGGTTCATCTACTTCAGGTAGAGGAACAGGGCGAGGACGAGGTTCTGGCCGCCTTGGCGCTTGTTGAACTCTGGTTCTGAGGCACACGGAACACCTGCTCACTATGTTAGTTAGATCTGCCTTGAGCGTCTGTGGGCGAGGCTTGCGGAACATCTCCGCGTCTTGGATGATGGCCAGCCAGTAGCTGTGCGCTGTAGTGTACGAGTTACAGCGACCAGTGCCGTGGCACTCGATGAAGGGGGTTGGTCGGAACTCCTCCAGACACGAGCCTGGGGAGGCGAGAGCTTGGCCGCTTCCCTCTGCACCGGCATCCGTGTGCTACAAACAGACAACTCTGTTATTTAATCACTTATTTACAATGAACAATAGTGAAAAATGAGATATTCTGATTGGTCATATCTGAAATGAGGTAAATAATCAGATGTAATATAATAAGATCCAAGAATTTATTAGAAAAATTTGCGAATAGTTGTTGCATAGTAATAGACAGACATTTAGATCACGACAGCGAAACTGTAAAGAATAGAACCGATTGAAAAAAATAATATTTTGAACGAAAAATAATGTTCCTTAATCATAATTTTAAAAACTATCAAGCTTAAAACAATCATTAATAGAAAAATATAAAATGTGTTATACCGAACAGTAAGCTTTATTATTATACAGTGCGTGCAACGAAACGTCATGTCTGACTGATTTCTAACAAGTGTTACGTTTATATTTCATATATCCCGTACTGCAGGCGTACTATTGCATCAATTATGCTCTTATCTGATGTAGAATTTAATTTGAAACAACTTTGTTCTCTTGTAGTTATGCTCTAAATTTATCAGGAGAAAGGGTATCTGCAATATTTTGAAATGCCATGTTAAAATCAGCTGCACATCCTTTATACCTTAGCTTGAAAATATTTTTTTCTAAATTTTATTTTCTCCTTTTTGAACTCGCAAGATAGTGAATTAACATCCTAAATTCTATTCAATATTCAATGTATGGCTTGGCAATATGGCTATATAAATTATTTCTTACTATCATTATTTATATTAACTTGTGTCCATGATGTCAGAAAAGTAAATATGAAATTTTATTAAAAATCATTCAGTCATACTAACAAAAAAATAGTCAAAACATGTACGTGGACATCCGTTAAAATTAAAATATATTTTTACTTTTTTTTGAAAGATAAAATTTATGCAATAGTGTTTGAAGAAAAACCGTTACAATTGTAGGTAACGATTTTAATATACATTATTTTAAAAAATATATCTTACCATAATGAAGCTGTACCCGTTCCAAAGCTCCTCCCACCCTCCTGGACACCTGGGTATGTCCATACTCTGACTGTGTACCGCAATCACCCTCGTGGGAGCCTCACACACTGAACACCTCGATATGTACTTCGCCACATCTCTCACTGGGATGGGTGTCATAGACATGGGCATGGGTTCCGTGGAACTCAACCAATAGCTGTAGTCGTTCCGCTGCGCATAATCACATACGTTGTTGAGATTGCAGAACATGTAGGGCATGACGCTGAACTTCCGCAGGCATGAACCCGGGGCTCCGAGGTCTTGACCGTGCGCCTTGGCGTTACCCATGATGTGCAGCAGAGAGAAACCGTCCCAGAGCTTGATGGTGCCGCGCGGGCAGTACGGGACGATGGAGTGTTGGGAATGCCGCGTGAAGAAGAAACCTCGGGATGGGGGCGGCGGTGGCGGAGGTGCAGGGATGCCCGGGACTCCCTGAGGACCACGGGAACCTCGGGCGCCGACGCGGCCGGGGAGACCTGGAAGGCCAGCCTGAAATCATCAAATAAATTATAATTAAAAATCCGAAATGCATTTATACGAAGGGAGGCCAATAAGTTCGCGGAATTAAGGGGTTGCCATAGAGGAGGGGGTATTAATGACCAAAATTAGAATATATAACTCATTACTAGTATGTACCAAGTATTATTATTTCATTATTGTACCAGGTATCGCCGAACATGCACTTTGAAACGTGAAGATATCCCAAGTCTGGACAAATTTAAGTTTCTCACATAACAAGGAAAAACATCTCAAACCATTCTAGAAGAGATCCTTACAAGTGACATAATACTATCAAGCAATAAAGTCGATTGGAGAACACCATCGTCCAAGACGACCAATTGTGGCTACTTATTGAAAAATTGTTAAAAAAAAACTTGTGGTTTTTTTCAATCTATTAAAAAAAAAAAAATCAACATTTCCCTTAGCCTTTTGCGTATGAGCCTTCTACTCTTCCGTATGTAATTAATAAATAAACAGATTAAATTTATTACATTTAAACATTCAAATCACAAACGATGAATTAAAAAAATGTAAACTTGAGTACGTAGGTCAAACGAAAATAAAAAATAGTAATTTACCTCTCCCTTGATGCCGGTTGGTCCGTCTAGACCCGGTACGCCAGCATCACCTTCCAACCCAATATTTCCTGCTCGTCCTGGAGGTCCAGAATACCCTGGCAACCCTTCATCTCCTGGTATTCCTTGCAAGCCGTCTGGTCCTGCATCTCCTCTGGCTCCCCAAGCCGCTGGTCCCGTGTAATAATCTCCTGCAACACCCTTCTCTCCCGGTGGCGCATCAATTCCTCTTAGGCCCTCGGGACCTTGTGGTCCGGGTAATCCTCTGGGTCCCTGCGGCCCAGCTCTACCCGGTATGCCCTCACGTCCAGGTTCCCCTTGTTCGCCCTTCAACCCATCGAAGCCGGGTCTGCCAGGTTCGCCGACATCACCGCGTTGACCCTTAAAGCTAGGCCCAGCGTGCCCTGCGTCTCCTCGGAGGCCTTGTTCTCCTTTGAGGCCCGGGAGACCGTCTAAGCCTGGAGCTCCAACTGCACCCATGGCTCCTGGGTAACCGGGCAGGCCTACATCACCGCTCATGCCTTTAGGACCGGCGGTGATTCTGCCTGGCGTGCCCGGAATACCAACTGGACCATCAGGGCCATAATCTCCAGGCGCTCCTTTCTGGCCGTGACGACCTGGTTTACCGGGTAATCCTGGGAGGCCGTCTCGACCCGGGTCTCCTCGTTCGGCGTTAAAGCCAGGCATTCCTGGTGGACCTGGAGGGCCTAGGTCTCCCCGGGGCCCTGGTAAGCCTGGCACGCCAGGATTTCCTGTCATACCCGCCTCGCCAAAGTCTCCTCGTTCACCTACGAAATTAAAAATAATAAAAATCAACTTCTCTGATAACAAGATTAGTAAGTAATTTTGTTAAAATATATTTTTGTAGCAAACAGTGTTAAGAATATTATATAAAGTACTACTTCGGTAGAAAACTCATAACTTAAAATTTCTTACCTTTAATTCCGGGATATCCTTCTCGTCCTGGTGCACCAGGCTCTCCTCTAAAGCCTTCCAAACCATAGAAGCCTTCATCGCCCCGATCTCCTTTATCTGCTGGTGCGTAGCTGCTGAATCCAGGCAAACCTGTTCTTCCTTTCGGCCCTTGTGGTCCATCTGGACCGGCAAAACCTTGTGGCCCGATATCGCCAGGCATACCAGGCCGTCCCATTACTCCAGGTATACCAGGTTCACCGACAACGCCTTTCGGTCCTTCAGGGCCCGGAGGACCTGATGGCCCTCTTGATCCTTTCGCTCCGCCGATACCTGGACGGCCACTATAGCCTGCTAAACCTGGCAGACCTTGATCTCCTGACTCGCCTTTGGGACCGACTATTCCCACATCACCGACGGTTCCCTTTTGTCCGGGGTAGCCACCACGACCTGGGAAACCCTGTTCACCTTGTGCACCTTTCTGACCATGCCGACCGTCAATTATGTCTCCAGGATCACCAGTTGCTCCAGGCAATCCATCTAAGCCGGGAGGACCAGGCAAACCAACAGCTCCAATTAAACCAGGTTCACCAAATTCTCCTTTCGGTCCTGAGAAGGATGAATCTCCAGGTAAACCATCAGGACCAGGCAGGCCAGTGTCACCACGAGGTCCAGGTATACCAGGAACTCCTGGGTAACCATCCAAGCCTACTGGTCCTAAATCTCCACGTTCACCCTTCAAACCAAAAGGACCAGGAGGTCCAGTACGTCCTTTTAATCCAGGTAAGCCAGAAAAGCCAGTGTCTCCAATGTCTCCCTGTGGGCCAGGCAGGCCAGGTTTGCCAATGCGACCTTTAAAAATGAAAATAAGATAATTTAATTTGAAATTTTTATTAAAATCCATATAACTCAATAGCTCAATTTGTTATACAGGTCTGTAGATACATCCAGTTAGAGGGCGAGGGACATACATGGTTTGTTCCAACTAACAACTAAAATCTCAAGATTATATCGGAAGTATACAAGGCAGGCGTAGTTTGAAAATAGCTTTCTAACTTTAAATCCTAACTCTGACAGTTAGTCGATTGTTCCTACTAATTTCTGGTCGATTACATACTAGTTATCAATTCTCTGACGGTCAAAATAGTCGGAAGATCGGACTTTTGTTAATCAGAATTTGATTCAAGTAATCTCAAAATGTTTAAAAATTAATTATTTGTAAGAGGTAACTGAGTTTTTTTATTTAAGTTCAATATTTAATCCCAGTTGCACCAACAATACTTAAATTTTAAGCCAGACTTAAACAAAAAAAATCTAATCGAATTTTTGACAGGAATGTTAAATCATGCATTTGACATTTTATTTCGATTCGATATTGTCTATTTAAGGCAAGCTTAAAATTTAAGTTATGTTGGTGCAAACGGCCATTAAAGGCTGAAACGATAAAAAAATAGTAATCGAAATTTTGGTATAATGTAATGTGTCCCTGTATCTCCCAAAAGGAGCGTAGGACAACCGAACTCACCGAGCCGCAGTTCTAACTGCCGTACTGTCGGTTGTTTCATGTCAGCGATACTTCTATTTAAGATGTATAGATGGCAAGTCTGTAGTATCCGAGTGCGATATACAAGTAGCTGTGTTTTTTATTTTACGACAAATCACACATTGTCAGTCGCTGGGACTTGAACCTAGGATCTCAAGTTCGGATGACGTCACAGCGAGTTAGAGATGTGCGCTAGCTCGCTCAGCCAATCCAGCCGAAATCGAAATTTTGGTAGCAATGTTGAATAGTTTATTTACCATTTTATTCCGATATTATATTGTCGGTTTAAAGTAAATTTCATTTTTCGTCATATTATGTGTTATAAATATCAATTCGTAGAAACCTCATGAATGGGGATATCGGTAAAAATTCAAGTAAGAATATTTTTACTTACCGCTTAAACCTGGGAATCCGTCTTCGCCAATGTCACCAGGAATTCCTTGGAATCCTTTAAAACCAGGTTCTCCCTTAAGTCCTGTAAGTCCGTCAGGACCTGGAGGACCGTCTTCGCCTTTAGCGCCCAGCATACCGAATAGGCCAGGCATTCCAGGAAGACCTGGATTACCAGGTCGGCCTTGAGGTCCAGGTTGAATTATACCTTGTTGTCCTTTTTGCCCCTGCAAGTTTGCATTTCAAACAATCCTTACAGCGATTATGACATAAACTTACTGGAATTCCATTTAATCCTTCTATTCCTGGTGCTCCTTTCGATCCTCTAAGTCCCTTCGGTCCCCATATTCCTTCTCTTCCTGGTCTTCCTTGCGGTCCTTCATGTCCAGGCTCTCCTTTCTGACCAGGCGGTCCCATAGGGCCCATAAGTCCGTCGAGGATCGCTAAGCCTGGATCACCTCGAGATCCTTTGGCTCCGTGAAGACCTGGTATACCATCTAGACCATCTAAACCAGGCCGGCCCGATGGACCGCGGGGGCCCATGTCGCCAGGCATGCCCGGGTAGCCTTTCAACCCAACTGGGCCTTGGATGGAGTCGCCCCTAGGGCCTGGCAGGCCTGGCAGACCCATTAGGCCTGGCTCGCCAGGGAAGCCACGTTCGCCCTTTAATCCGTCGTATCCTCTGTCCCCAGGTAGTCCTCGAATACCTTTGTCTCCTTTGAGGTTCACATTTAGATTTCCAGCATCACCCGGTTCTCCAGGGGCTCCCTGATCACCTTCGTCTCCTTTTATACCTCTATAAAAAAATATTAAAATACAGAATATGAAAATAATTGCTTTCGATATTATTTTTACTGCGATTTTTTTTAGAAAACGTAAAAATGAAAATAGTAAACTGTTTATCAATTTTAAATAAAATTAATTCATCAATTAATTATATGTATAGACATTATAGTAAAATTTCAATTCATGAACATTCAATAAATACCTCTATTATTGAGTTGAAACTCCATCAATCATTTCATTTTATTAATTTTTTATATATTTTTTTACAATACATAACTAGTTCAAAATATCATTCAAAGAATAGTAAAATAATTTTGGTAACTATATTTAAATTAAGAATATCATATCTTAGATAAAAAAATCGCCTCTAATTAAAAATTTAGGTAAATTTATAACAACTTACGGTCTACCGTCTTCTCCGGGATACCCTCTTAGGAATTCTCTCGGTACATACTCCGCATCACCTTTTTGGCCAGGTAACCCATCTCGTCCAGGAATACCATCTCTTCCAGGTATTCCTGGAGGTCCGTAGTCACCTTTTTCGCCTTTGGCCCCTGGGATACCTGGCGGCCCATGTTGTCCTACCTATTATAAATTTAATTTACTGTTTCTTACATAATATTCATTTTATTACCTCTCCCTTGATGCCTGGATACCCTTCAGGTCCCGGGAATCCCCGATCTCCCTTATCTCCCCTTTCAGGTTCCTTCAGCATGTACTCCGGGTATATAAGCTCTCCTCTGCGTCCCTTGGAGCCTTGGTAGCCGGGATCTCCCTGCCTGCCAGCCTGGCCTTGCTGACCTTTAGGCCCATCAGGTCCAGGCAAGCCGGGAGGTCCTCGGGGACCTCTTGGGCCGGGCAAGCCTGGATACCCGGGGGATCCTGGGAGGCCGTTATGCGCGCTGTCCCCTCGTTCACCCTTTGGACCCGGCAAGCCTAATAAATTGTGGAAAATGTTAGCTTAAGTCGTTACAAAACTAACGTGCACTACCGCATATTTGCGCTGTACAATCAAAATGTTTTTTACTTAATCTTAATTTTGTTTCCTAATATATAACTTTTACTAAATATTCGTAAAAAATATAAAATCGATACAAAAAACAATTGTTCCTGGTTTTACAAGAATTTAATTAATTTATGCCTTAGACAAAATATTAAGGTTTAATTATTTGATCAACCGAATTTGCCATACTCGTACACACATACATACATCCGAATTGACAGACGATATCGACAAACATCAGGCTCAAATTAATCAAAACGTCTTTTGACGAATTTTGTGATCATCCGTTAAAATCTCGAAATAGTAACAGCGGTATGATTACAATACCTAGTACTCAATGTGACAGTCGGTAAAAAGAAACAAAGTTAAAATAAGTCATAAAGAGATAAGAGTGGAAGGCGCGTGTATTCCCCGAATAAACTGAACTCGTTTGTGAAAAATAATCAACTTCCGGTGGCACAGGAAATCCGGAGTCATTGTCGGAGAGCGCGATATGAATATCTCACAAGTGTATGAGCTACAAAAGATTACAATATTTGCAACATAGAAACAAACTATCATTTTCTATTTAATTGGGTAACCTTGTCCACATGAAAATAGATTTCTCTTATCGTCTGTTATGTAAAACACGATTACCATTGTCAAATTTCAGATAAATTTCGAACAAATTATAACTTCCTGCAAATATTTTTTTTTCTTACCTGGTGGACAAACACCACAATCGTCTCCTCTTTTGCCCTTAAGTCCAGGGAAGCCATCAAATCCAGGAGGGCCAGGTTCGCCAGACATTCCAGGAATACCAGGTCGTCCGGGATCTCCTCTAGGTCCTTGAATGGGTCTGCCACGTCCTGGAATACCTTTAGGACCTCTCGGGCCTGGGTCACCACGATCTCCAAGAGGACCTATGTAGCCATCCTTGCCTGGGAGACCATCTTCTCCTGGAGGACCTACGATGGTCATTCCTGGAATACCAGAAAGACCGATTGGGCCTTCTGTTCCTGGGGGGCCCGACGGACCTTGGTTTCCTAAACAAAAAAATAAAAATATGTGAATAATTATTATTAAAAGTTTAAAATATTTTCGTACCTTTGAATCCTGGAAGGCCATCGCTCCCCTGTTCTCCTTTAATACTTGAGCCCTTCTTCCCAGAGGGTCCAGGATGACCTGGAGGTCCTGGTTCACCAGGACCTCCGATGTAGCCCACAGGACCTGGCTGTCCAGGTATACCGCTTAAGCCTCGATCTCCAGGAGGACCTGGCGGTCCTTGTCGTCCTTCCACTCCAAATTGACCGGATTCGTCAAGGAGTGGGTCGTATACACCTAACAAAAATAATATTTTTTTATATAAAATAGTCAAAACAAATTATAAAGACCTTAATGGGGAAGTTTAGCGTGGTTGAAATTACATGTGAAATATCTTTTAGTCGTAAGTATATGAGTAATTATAACATAAAATATAATTGAAAGTTAAAATTATGTTGCCAATTATTTATAATTAATGATTTATCTTCGAGCCACTCTGACGTCACAAGTGAGACCTGACTCTTTGAACGTAGGTTGTATCTTGCGGTATTACACCACACGCTTCTCTGTTGCCATGGGAACCCAGCGCGCGCTGGTTAAGATAGGCGATACGTTCTCCGCGAGCCACTCTGACGTCATTTTTTGTAAAAAAAATTCATTTTTTGAGAAATCTAGGCATCTTTGGGTGAAATAAAATGTAGAATATCACTTTTGTGGGGAATTACGATAAAATAAAAAAATAAAAAAAATACGCTAAACTTCCCGATTGTTAGACATCGCTTAAAATCTTAAAATGACAAAATTGAAAATAAAAATATCTTTTATTGTACCTGGGGGTCCCTCAAGACCTTGCTGTCCGGGCGCTCCCTGGAAACCGGGTTCGCCAGATTCACCTGCCAACCCATCCAAACCAGGTCTTCCCGAATATCCAGGAGCACCTTTCGTCCCTTTTTCTCCGCTGGGTCCAGCCGGGCCGGTCTTCCCTTGTTTTCCTCTAGGTCCATCCATACCTTGATCTCCTTTGAATCCCATTGCACCTGGGTATCCATTCATACCCTACGGAAAATCCCTACCATCATCACTATAATTATTGCAGTGTTTGTAACTTACAGGAGGTCCCCTAGGTCCACGTCTTCCTTTGATTCCGTATGGTCCCTGTTCTCCCCTCATTCCCTTCACACCTTTCATTCCTTTGGCGATCTGGACTATTACAGGGACTACTAGTTCGTCGGTTTCGTATTTTAGAACACCTGGAGGACCTGGGTCACCCCGGTCGCCAGTGTCACCAGGGAGTCCTTTGTTACCATGGACACCCTCTCCTACGTCTCCTCTGGGTCCGAGCACTCCTTCTTCACCTATTATACCCTAAGAAAAATCGGTGTATAGAATCATCAAAGTTTTTATAGTATTTAAGAGATCGTACAACGTCACCAGGTATGCCTTGATATCCTCTAGGACCAACATAACCCGGAGGTCCTGGTCCACCTGGCCTTCCTGGAATTCCTGGTTCTCCTCGGTCTCCCTTTACACCCTACAAACAGCAAAATCTGTTGTATTCAACATTTCATAAATCCCAGAATAAGATGAATGTTCTTACTTGTGAGTTGCTGCCGCCATCTCCAGGCTCACCAGCCATTCCCTGAGCGCCTTCATTACCAGCTTCTCCTCGACCTCCAGGTAAGCCCCAAACTCCTGTGGCGCCCATTTGGCCGTCGGTGCCGTTGCAGCCGTCCAGGCCGATGTGGCCTCGTGGGCCTGGGTCTCCCTCGTAGCCAGGACGCCCTGGTACACCAGGAGATCCTCGCGGGCCCAAATCCCCCTACGGACAAGAACGATGATTTTACACCACAGGAAATAAACAAATTTATGTTCTTGTTACGTTTTGCTCCGCTACAAAAAAATTGTTCTCTATGTTGGGAGGAATGATACATGTGAGAATGAATGTTTCATTCTTCACAATTTCAAGAGCCATACTAAAATTGCATTAGCATATATCGCACAATTTATTCCTTTAACTAATTCAATGACTTATTTAAAACTTAATCTTAGTGCTAATCATTATTTTTTCTAGTACAGAAACAACAAAGATAGAGTTGTTGTTAAAATAAATTTGGTGTCTTAATCATACATTTCGTTACAAAAATAAAATATTGTTTTAAAATTTTCTGTGACCAGCATTACATCTATGCTGTATACGTAACATATATATTTTCCCCAAAGGAACAAAATGTACAATAGTACAGTACCTAATATATAAAAAGATTCAGTACTACAGTACCCAATATAAAATAAATTGTAAATTAAAATAAATCTGTATATATATAATTTATATTTTCCAACGAAAAAAAAACTTTCGAATTGTGATAAATAACCTTTTATGCTTATTAACTTTAAATTTGGAAAAAATATATATTGTATGTTTTGTAAACTGAATGAATAAATCGTTAAAGTTTAATTTCAATTTCTTTATCAAAGTTCTTAACCTTTGTTGACAAACTAATAATCGAATTCAGGTCAGTGAAATTATGTAAATATATGAACAATACAATGGAAACTAGATTATCAAAAGTAATAGCGAGAGTTAAAGTAATCTACATTTCTAAGCAAACTATCGCTGTTTGACACCATTACATCATTCTAATTCAGATTTGATAACCGTGTTAAATATGTTTTTCTATTTTTTATAGTCTAATCTTTGTAGTAATTAATAAATTGTACCGACATTTATTTTTAAACAGTTAACATAGTTTCTACTGAAAAATGATCTAATTAACATAATAGATGCATAGATTGCATCTTATTAATTTTACCCGCAAGTTTATTTAATTATCTGAATAATTAATAATATTTCAAGTGGAAAATTAGATCATTTCTCGTACTATTAATGAATAAGTAATTTACATTTATTTTGATTATGATTTAGTACCGATATAAAACTATTCTGTGACCTAATTTAGGTGAGAATGGCAGTTGTAATATTAAAGACATTTTATTTATTAATTTAAAATCATTGTTGTCCTGAAACGACTTTATCTAAAAAAGCAAAATATAAATTAGGTGATGTTATAAATTAGTTACTTTTGATTGATTTGGAATCACTGTTCTCATAAAACATAAAACGACTATATTATTTGAGCTGTTTTAAATTTTTTTAATTAAAATTTTTATAAATAATTTAAATGTATTCATAAAACTCATAATGATTTGAAAGAATGTGTAAAAGGAGCAAAGTGCGTATCCCTATAATTACTCGTGTATAAATAGTGAGTTAAGCAAGCAATATACATCCCCGTATGTGGTGTACGCCACTGCATGTAAATATGTGACGTAATAAATAATGTAGTGTCCGGGGCGTTGAGGCTGCAGCCGGAGTCGCGGTGCGGTGTAAAAAGGACATTACCCTTGCGAAGCAGACGCACCGGCGACAAGCTGCATATCTCAATGCATAAGTGCCGTACGCATATCTTCAAATGGGATTTTCCTTCACTTTTGTCATATATTTTTAATTACAGTACACGACAAATCTAATAATATAATTTTCGTGATGTCGCTAACCATCACAATACATCTACAGACTGCATTATTTTGATTTTTATTATAATGTATTCATTTATTTTTTTCTAAGTACTAAACTTTAACGTCAATGATTAGATGATTTTCTTGATTGCTCGAATTTAGACAATTTATGCCCATATTCATAAAACGTTCGTTA
Organism: Stenolophus ochropezus; assembly: GCA_035578165.1. Lineage (NCBI taxonomy): Eukaryota > Metazoa > Arthropoda > Insecta > Coleoptera > Carabidae > Stenolophus > Stenolophus ochropezus. The sequence goes on along the minus strand of JAQOWZ010000001.1, from coordinate 36,412,779 downwards.
TAGTTATAACGCTTTGTTAAATAGTTCCTCCAATAACACAATTCGTCTTTGAAGAAAAATAAAAAAAATAGTTTATTTACTGTTTAATAATTTGTCAAAAAATTTAACGAAGCGTTATAACTATAACTAACGTTTTATGAATAACGGCATTAGAATGATATATTTCTTCTTCAGGGGTTACAAATAAAGTCCTCCAAAATGGAATGAATTTTAGAAATTTATTGCCCACAATACATGGTACAATTAGCACGTTTACTCTGATAAGGAGGAAATCTATACTTGTTTCTCTTTTACCTTTTGTGCTGATTGGCTACGTCACGAAAATTTTATTAATATTTAATATTAGGTTTTTTACACCATAAAGAATATGTGTAATATTTATATTTCAAAATTAACATGTGTCATAAAAACAGAAAACTCCATTGGGTTCCAAGCGAAATGTGTCCTGTGGCTGTTTAATACTAATACTTGAAGTATAGTTTGTCTCAACTGCTCGTAGAATCACGTGTAAAATAAAATCGATCTACTACTTTTTGAGACAGACTACACCACACGATTTCTATATATAATGATGTTTCACTTACTCGATATCCTTTTTCGCCAGAACCCCCATATTCACCTCCAGCCCCTTTTTCTCCTTTGGGACCGAAAGGACCTTCGATACCGAGGTCTCCGTGCTGGCCCTGTTCACCAAAGAGTCCTCGGATACCTGGCTCTCCAATCGCTCCCTTGATTCCACGGCAGTCACATTTGTAGGGTATGGAACAGCCTTTACAACTCTAGAACAAAGAAAAAAATGTTAAATAATGAACAACAAATTGTTTATTTAAATATTAGGCCTGGAAGACATTATTAATTAGCAAATAAATAATCTTAAATTCTACTCTAGTTAAACAAAATTGGGAAAATAAATCCGGAAATTTGAGCGCACTGTACACTATGTCTACGTTTCGTACGAAATGTTTAATCGGATTTTTAAGTATGCTGTGAAATAAAATCGTTAATTTTTAACAAATGTTTTAAGAATATTTTGACATAAACTATCTTAAGAAATGTCTGTCAACTACCATTTTCGAAAGATGAAGAACAATAATAACACGAATTATATTTTTCGTACAGTGTTTTCAAGATCTCAAAAACTAATTGGAAAAGAACCAAGTTTTATTTCTCACAAAATTGTAGTTCGAAGATTACCACCGGACATGGACGAAAACACATTTTTAGAACAAGTGTCTCCTGTACCGGATTACAATTATTTTTATTTTGTACGAGCAGATTTACAGTACGGAAAATTTGCATTTTCTAGGGCTTATATAAACTTTGTAAATGAAAAGGATTTATTTTTATTTAAAGAAAAATATGATGGGTATGTTTTCCTCACATCAAAAGGTGTAGAATACCCAGCCGTTGTGGAATATGCAACTTCTACTAAAATTCCAAAGAAATGTTTTAGCAATAATGATATAAATTGTAATACAATCACGTCGAGTTATGAATACAAGAAGTTTTTAAATTCCCTTACTAAGGGCAAAAGGGTATGCTTGGAAAAAATTGTTAACCTTGAAAATAAAACAAAATCAAACGAAAGCATCAACAAGACCCCTCTTTTGTTATACGTGGCTCAGAAGCGACAAGAGAAAGGTAAAACAAATGAAGAACCACGCAAACATAAGAAGAATCATAGAGATTATGGCTGCGTGTACGTTAATTCAAATTTGAAAAATAATAAACGATTATGAAATGTTTCAATTTGCAACAAAAACTGCTGATCGCAACCCGTTCTACCGGATGCTGAATGGACCAGCCTATAGTGTCCGTTTTCAAGGAAACGAAACAGTTGACACTCGAAATTTTATTCCGTGTGAGCAGTTGTCAAAATGTTTGTTATTTGAACATCTGTGCGTTGTAGACATCGTTCTTATTTTAATTTTTATGGCATATTACTCATTATTTATTTCTATTAATGATGTGATCTTTGTTGCGTAATTCATTTTTTGTATTCCGCCTACTGTACATTGTTTTGATTATTAATAAATAAAAGCATTTTTATTCATTATTTAGTATATTAAATAAAAGTCCGGGGTCTAATGAATAGAATAAGCGGTTGTGTTTTTGAGAACCTGTGTTTAAATTATACCGATTCAAACCAATATCTGCAATAAAGTAGATTGGCACACCAAACATTGGGATCAACCCAAAAAAAAATGTTAGGATTTCTTAAACATGGATGGAATCTGCGTCTCTTACAATGCAATATAAAATATTCCAAAATATAATACTTTTCATTTATAATTTTCTTAAAAGATATTCCCGCTCTGCATTTTCGTGACGTTAGGAATCAAAAATTCACACAAAGCAATATCTGATAAATAAATATACACATATGATATGAAAGTCAAATGTAAAGTTAAACGTCAAATTAAACTAACCTAGAAATCACAGGAAAAGAACGCAGAGTGATCTAATAATTTTATGTCCTGTGTAAATATTTTATTAACGTATAAATAACTATGATAACTAAAGATTTGTTTGCATGAAAAAGAATTGAAATTACATATCAACAATAAAATGTAAACACCTTAATTTACATTTCGTCCACAAGAGTAAACTGAACATTTTGATTCGTGACTTTTGTGCAAATGGCGTTGAATTGAGATTTGAAATCAAAGCCCATTTTCAAAAAATTACATCTACAAAACAATGTAAGCAAATACCATTAAAATATGATTTACATATACTGCAGTCGCTAGTTTTTCAGAAAAAAAAAACAGAAAATTTGGGATGACCCCAGGTACTACGCTGTAAGATATATTTATTTATTTATATATAGAATTAATTATTTTCTGTTATACACATTAATAATGTTTTTAAGATAACTATAAAGTCATTCATTCAATAATTAATTTAAATGTAAACAATATCATGTAACATACATAAAACATATTTCTTTATAAGTGGAATGAATTTTTTTAAAGATATATATACATACACATGCACAGAATGATTGGCTATGGTTTTGAAAACCCGATTAGTACAAGTCCTGTCTAGCCTAGTTTTTCATGAGAGTCTTGTATTTTTCTTGTTCTTGCCTCAGTCTTGCAAAAAATAAGACAAGAGCTACAAATTTAAAAACATGACAAACCAGGAAATTGTCTTGCAAGAAATGTGCAATAATTACAAGATTTTCTACAATTCTTGTATTCTTGCGTTATTCCTTTGCTAATTTTAAATCTAGATTTGTTATATGTAGCTAGATATTTTTCAATCATTATGAAAATAATGAAGTATATATATTTTAAATGCAGTAACATAAATATATGAATTTTAATCACCTACAAATACAACAATATAATATATATATATATATATATATATATATATATATATATATATATAATAGTAAAAATTATTGGATAAATAATGCAAAAACATATAACCAAGAGTTAAGGCGCAAAATTATTTCTTACAACCAAAAGGATGCTTTGGAAAGAAATACGTGTAGTGTGTGCAACTGTACATTTTTTATAATATTCATTTAATAATAATAACTGTGATAGAAAGATTATTTCATTATATGTAATTTACAAATAGCAGAATCCCTAACTACGTTTTAATATGCAAGATGGGAAATATACAAGAAAATCACAATCAAGCATTCTTGTCTTGTGAAACACTAGTCGAGCCAAATTCTATTTGCTACTAGCCAGCTAGATGTTCAGTAATCGTTACTTGCGATATAGATATGTAATTACTGATAACTGTGATAGAGTGGCATATCCAGCAAAGGGAAGTGAACCATGAGGGATATATATTTTTGATTTATTAATGCCCGGTTTCACCATTGTAGGTTAAATCTTCAGATAGTTATCTGACGAATAAATTTTATTCATCGAATAGTCAAAGTTTCGTTTCACCAACCAAAATGGTTGGATAGTTAGTTATTCGTAGAATAATACTTTTCCATAATATTACTGCATTGAGTGTACAACATCGTCCAGGCGATGAATGCAAATAACAACTATACAACTGTCATCGAAAATTTAAATTTGTAAAATATTTTAACATTTTTACTGGAATGCATCCCAATTGTCCATTTCGTTTTTCGTTATCAAATTCGAAATGATTAAAAAATTTGACTCTTCTGTTTTTATAAACGTAGATCATATGAACTTCATCACTAATGAATTAATTTGAGTGTTATTCTTACTTAAAAAATTGTTATAATTCAAAGAGTTGATATATTCTATGAAAAATATCACCGAATTTGTTTTAATCAAAGAAAATATTTGATTACACAACAAAATTTTGATTACTATAAGCAATGTTGATACACGAGATGAAATTAACATCAAATACGATCCATTTATTGTAATCAAATAAAATATTTTGATACCATGTTACAAGGGTCAAAATTAGTAGAACTTAATTTACATTTTAAATAATCGAAAAAAGGAACTGTTGAGGTATCGAATCTATGAAACAATATTTCTATTTAAAAAGATCTTATTTCATAATACTTGATATCAATAGATGCAAAATTAAATCATCTAATCAATGGTACAACATACACCCCATAATTTTAGCGGAACAGATGATAATAGCAAAAAACTCTCTTCCCATCTTAATTCACAATCTCAAGGTTTTTAGTATTCACTCTGTGTTATATATGTAAATCAAATTATAGATACAAACGAAAGGAAAATAAAATAAAAAAGAAAAAGAAACAGTTATGTTGAAGAAAAAAAATAAAATATATTAAATATAGTAGAATATTTGGAAATGTTCGAAAATGGATCGTTCATATTTCTCATCGTTCTTTGCTCTTGTACTCGTTAAACAATTTCTTCGTTGGAATATGTCAACGACGATGAAGATAACGATAACATAACATTCTGATATTGACAGATTTGTTATCAGAAAAAAGTAACCTAAAAATATATAAATTTTTACAGTACCTAACCTTCAATTATTATTCCTTTTATACATTCTTTTTTGCAAATATAAATATATAATTTAATATTTTCTATAACAATTTCAAGAAATATTATAATAAAAATTAAAAAATATTTCAAACGTCACACTATTCGTCGAATAAATATTATAACTGGCCAAAAATCGTCAGTTAACTTAACCAACGATTTATTCGTCGAATAAACACTAACTGACGTTGGTGAAACAAAATAAGGGAGTTTTATTCGATGAATAGTTTAACTGACAAATAAAATATTTATTCATCGATGGTGAAACCGGGCATAAGTGGTGTTTAGTAAAACAAGTAACGTACGTATTCCACTTTTATATGAGCTCATCGTACGATGTACAATGCAGGAAATGAAAAGTGGAACAGCCAGAAAAATCTTCCATCCGATAAAAATGTATTTTTACTGATGACACAAACAAATTTCGGTAACGGGAGCCAAAAATCAGACTCTGCTTCAGGGGTGAAAGGTCAGGACACGCTCCAGTTCCTCCCCCCCTCCCGTGACCTTTCACCTGACCCCTGGCGCCTCCATATTGCAACATTGTACCGCGCTGGTGGAGATGCGAGTGTCACTTGTTTACAGAGGATGATAAACTTTTTTGTCACAAACTACTCCGACTTTTGAACTTTCCATTGAAGATTATTTAATAATTGATAAACGTTCATTCAGATTCGCATATGGGTTTATTATTAGTAATTGATATAAATAAATGATTTACTATTTTTATTTAAAATTACAATTTGCAAATTGTTTGTGGGTAGAATTACCATCTACGACTCTGCGAACTCGAGTTCAAGACTTGCTCACTTAAATTCTTAAACATCAAATTATATATTTTTCTATGTGCTACAGAGATGTATAATTTCAAAAGAAAAATTAATATTCTTAATTTATTCTCTTGCAAAACAGCTTCGAGAATTCAATAGGAACTTGAATTTAAATCCTGAGGCCTAAATTTTTCAGAATTTCTTTTTATTTAATTCATATAAATTTTTATATTGTACTAAACCAAAAATAGGTGAAATGATAGTCAGTAGTGGGTAAAAGAATGTGTGTGATGTTTTCGGAATGCCGTTACCAATTTCCCAATTATCGTAGGCCGCGTTATTTTCGCAAGTTTACGACTTCCTCATTTGCGAGTAATGGACTAATACATTGACCTAAATCATTGTTACCTACACACGTTTTTACTTTTGCTGAGTTCATATCTAACACCCAACAAACAACAAACATTTACTCTGCTCCATTCATATGTGAACCACATTTGCATACGACAGCAAAAAGACAATGTAAAATACATTACACTACATGCAGAATTGAAAATTTATGTACATCCGCAAATCAAATTACAAAATATCAGCAAATAGGTACATGAAGGCCTTTTCGGTAATGATATACCTCTGTATACGATAAGAAGGATTTCTATCTTGATGTTGAGTAATATATTTTAAATTCTAGGTATAATGTCTGATTTCCTCTGGTATTTAAGAGTGTTTGTAGCAGAGACACGATGTTCTGTTATCAGTGGATGCACGCTGTGATAAAGCACCCTGACCACAAGCTCAACTGCCGGAAGTATTTGCTGAGATTTGTTCAAGTGGACCGAATTCACTACCATTCCAAACACGTACTATTACCATCCTTCAATTATGTACTTTACGAATACTAATTTTCATTTTTGAAAAAAAGTATAGCTTGTGCTGATTAGTAAATACTAGGAGTAAGACATTTTCGAAAGAGGAGAAAATATAGTGAAGATCATAAGAAACAATGTATTGTTATAGCTTTAATATTTTTGCTTAACCTACTATTTGTAGTATGGTTTTGTGTAAAATATTTATATTAAAAAAAAAAACCTTTGTGACACTACTTTTGAAGCTAAAAATTTTACATGTTTTAATAGTAGACGATCTAGAGAACTTTAAAAGAAAGTCGAAGAAATCCAATAATTATAAAATTGATAAATAATAACTATTCCAAATCCTGCACAGCTAGATTAATAAAACAGACATAGCTCTTAACTGGTTTAAATAAGTCAAATTCAAGCTAAATTCGACATATGTAAACAGGTTTAAGAGCTAATTCTGTTTTGTGAATCTGGCTAAAAGAGTTTAGGATCTAGAGTGCGATTCTCGGAGAAAGTGACATAACTATTAAAATGTTGCTGTAGTAGTAGTTCGGAAGTAGTTCATAAGCTGTAGGTCCCTTACAAAATACAACAAATATCTTTAGTATAATTGAGGTCCTACACCCTGTTCTCAAAAACGTTGTGAAAAGAAGCCGAGCTCATTTTTGTCACTTTATTTGTATAATGCTACTTTATTTTTTATACTACTCTATTTGTGGTCTTAGTCATTTGAATGTTAATTTCATATTTGAGTTTTTTGGGGTTGATTTATATTTTAGCAAAGACTCGTACGAAATTATTTTGTCTTATTATTTTATCTCGTTAGGTCAGCTTACTACAACTCAAATAAAATTAAAATGAATTTAGGTGAAATATTTGGCTGTTACCAAAATGAATAACTAATCCATTACGGTCCTGTGGTATGGAAGTATAGTTTGTTTATCGATGGAAGCGTGGCTCACGTTCAAGTGAATTGTTATCTGCAACCAAGATCAGTCTGCGGACCATTCACCATCTCTGCATACCCGCACCGCACGGCGGTACTGTACTTCTCCATCATAACGATAAATCTCTCCCAACCCATACCATATACCACAAATTGATTATTTACTCTAACACTGCAGTCATTACATCTACAAATTACGACTTAAACATCATTCCCATCATTTATCAGCGAAATATCTTTAGTAAATCATATTCTCATATACCATTGTGAATCATAATCAAATGTCAAAATTTCTTTTGTTTTTTGTCACGCGCAAATTATAAGAAATACTGAAAAATTATCAGCAGAGAGTTCAAAAACTTTGGCAATAATAAGGAAGTTTACAAAGACCAGTTATCATTAAGGAAAAATGAAAAAAAGAAATGTTAAAATATAATTAATTTGGTATAAAGATTACAATTATTGCTAAGGATATTTTGTTCAAGCGATAAGAAAAGTAGGTCTGAAAAATTATTAATTTCCATTATTGTATTGTGTATTGAATGTGCTGACCTGAATCTATATCAGAAGTTTGATTCGGATATTTGTACTCACAATAATGGATTCCTCCCACGATTTGCAATTAGTGTGAAATGCGTCTTACAATTAACTTATGCCTCAGTTTTATTTATAAACAAGATGGGAATGAAGTAAGACAAATACAACGGACCACAACCTTGAACTATTATGTTATTAAGTGACATATTTCCGCGTTACGAAAATCGCACTGGCCTTGCAAATTATGGGACTGCACATATGTTAAACATATTTGTCAATATTTGTCAATTGGGAAATAAAATTCAATACTTCATAAAATAATGACCGTAATACTAAGCCGTATGCAGTCGAATGAGGGTGATACAATGGAATGAAAAACACACATACACACATTTATACTTCCACGGGATTTGAACCAGCCAAACCTTAAGGCACTCTCTTTCGTTCAAGAAACATCAGATCGAGTAATCCCAATCCGATTGGTGCGATCTGATCGCGTGACGTCACGAACGCCACTCGAAAGAACAACTCTGGATTATTTGAAATTATACTTATAACAACGTTTCCTAGAGGTACCAATAAGAATCAGTTAGCTACAAATTTTCATTTAGCTGCTAAACAAATATAAAGTTGTGTTGAAAGTGCAAAACATTTTATTATTTGTATCACAGAACAGAAGAATATTTATTTTAACAAACCATTGTCACCACGTGTTCAGGTTCGGATTGCTAAGATTGCTGTTTTGGGGCGATTCGTAAACAAGGATTGCACTCATATTATTTGGAATGAGAGCAAGATATCATAAAGCAATAGCAGGGTCGAAAGAAAGCGCTTTTAGTTATAAAGCCTAAACGCTAACTACTAGACAAACGGCTTCGTCTAACTTATTGTTATTCAGTAAATTATTTTTCTAGTATATAATTCTTCTTGATTGTCGCACGAAAATATATAAAATCTACTTCATATAACCAAATTTGGGGGACATGTTGATAAATAATTGACCTAGTTCAGATAAAAACTAATTATTTTTTACTGCATACCATGTTATTCAATAAATTCAGTTTTTAACTCTATTCATTTTAATGGACCGAACAAAAAGTAATTATCTTTTTCTGCAAACCACGGCTCCTAGTATCAATTACTATCACATATTGAATATGTTTGTCTTTCCAATGATTTTTTATGCTTTGGGAACACATAATCAGATGAGACTAAACTAGACGCATTGTGATAGGGTGCATTATCACGCAATAAACAAAGTTTCTTTCTTAATTCTTATCATTATGAAATATATGAAAAACGCGTTCTTATGAGATATTTAAACTTTTTAAAATATGTTTTAAGCCAATTTGTCAATCATTCAAAATTATATCATGAACAATTTTATTTTTGCCTAGACACAGAAATCGCTTTCTTAGGATTCTTCTCATTCTTAATATCTCTTGTTTCAAATTATAAATTGGTAAACCTACTTTTTTATAATGATTCTCGATTTTGCTGCTTTACTATCACTTGATTTTGTTTAATTTTAGTATCACAGTTTCAAAATGAGAAATTTATTTTTCCTTAAACTTATGGCACATGTATTTTGCAATTACAATTTATCGACTTCTGGTGCGGGTACGAAGTGACGAAAAATAACGATACGAGACTCATCTGAGGCCCAGTAATCGAAATGATTACCAAATTTAGAACTTATGTATATCCAACACAACGTGATTTATTTGTGTCTACCAGAAATATTTAAGGCCAATTATTTATCAGTATCATTCGTACATTTTAATTAGTATTAAATATATGAGTTACAATTACTAAGATTAAGAAAAATGTGGAATAACTGTTGCACAAATCTTGTATATTTTTTTTATTCCTAATAAAGAAATTTGCTCATTTACTATACAATTAATAATTATCCTTTTACATATAGGGCATCCACACAAACAAACCCTATTCTTCCCACATATATAAATATACACCAACATCTGCATATAATACCTATAATTAAGATCTAGTGTTCTTTGAGTGTTGAACAATTGATCCTTACATCATACTCGCGAATAGCCGAATAGGTCTACAGCAATAAATATCTGAACTGAAAATAAATTTACGATTGTTCCAGCGTCACTGATTTGCATTTGTTTGTAGTTCTAAATCCAGGCCACCGTTGATATAATTATGAGAAACTCTTGTGGAATGCAGGGCATTATTGGTGCCTTTAAAGTTTTTGTAAGTGATTTATATGGCAAATTCGTTTAATATTTGAAATATATTTGAATTCTCTCACGTTCCGATATTGTTTTGTTTGACAGTTTATGTGATATATTCATTTTAGTGACACATGAAATTTGACAATTATTTCTCTGTAGCACCACATTCTTATTGTTACAAAATAGTTTGCATACTTGTAGTTATAAAAAGAGAATCACTAAGCTATTGTATGAACACCCCTTCTTATTTTCTAACTAAATAAAAAAAAAATCCGTTGTGTTTTTTACTTTGCTAATTTTAATATTTATTTATTTATATTTTTAAAAATTGATTTATTCATGTATTGTTCATTGTGTATTTTATACAACTATTGACACTATTTTACCCTGAAGCAGATCATAGTATGATCGAAATGTTGGTTTAATCGACAAAATAACCAATCTTACGAATGCGTCCCAATTACTATTTCTTCTCTAAATATATAAAGAAAATATATGAAATCTTTATAAATATAAGATAAGAATAATATAAATATGTATTATATTTAAGATCTTTTAGAAAACTGTAGAAACATTTCAGGCTTCAGTTGGAGGACGAAGTTCATTTCTCTTTTTCTTCAAAGATCGAAGATCTACTTGCTCTTAGCAAAAAAGGGGTCTTAAAACTATTACAAGTATTTTTACTGGTCTTTGTCCTTTAAATAACCATTTAAACCATTTATGTTAAAGGTCCCTTACGACTAGTAAGATCAGAAATCTACTTCCAGATATTACTATGAGCTTCAAAAAGTCCGGAACTGCTTCCAGAAAACTAATTAAGAGTCATATTAAAATAGATCTTACAGATTGCAGTGACGAAAGCGATTGAATGTCTCAATAAAAAAGTTCACTTAAGTATTGTTTCCTTTTATTATGTAATTACTACACCATTCCAAGCAGAAACTGTAGATTTAAATCAATCAAAAAATCATTGTAATGCATGAAAATTAACGATGAATAATAATAGTTCATTGGACTATTTTTACAATTTCCTTTTCCCATCCATGTTGAATAGAAATAGAATATGTAAACAACTGATATAGTGTTGTAGTTCACTAGTTTATTGTTGGTTATATCTGTCTTGTTTCTTTCACAACTTGGTTGCTTCTGCACTTCTGGAAACGTAAACGAAACGCCTTATCAAAACACTATGGAATGCGTCTGTGTCTTTGAACTCTAAGCAAAAACTTTCTGGATTTTCAGAGGAAAGGATATTACATATAAATAACAAACAGTGGTTCAAGTTACTAAACATTGTGTACTGAAACTTTTACAGAAAAATGAAACTAGATCAATGTCCTATCAGTTTATAGAACAGTCAGACGTGTAGATTACGAAATAAATATTGTATATCGAGATTTTAATGAGAAGACACCTATTAAGATTCCTACAATTCCAATTTTATCATTTTCACTATAATTCACTATATAAATTATTGTAATTTATTTTTAAACATTATGTTACGGAAGAGTTAATTAGATTTTGGGTACTGTAACAGTTCAATCAAAAGTAGTATTTGCAGCTTTTTGCTACACCGTAAATTATTATTAAAAATAAAGATAATTAAATTTTCTATTTGACATTTTTGGGAACAGTGAAGTCTCATTTGGTTAGCGTGCTCCATCTCTAACTGAGGAGAAGTTATAAAAAATATACCACAACCCACTAGAATTTATCTCTTGCGGGGGCTGTAGGTTCACAACAAAGACAACAAAAACTAAAACCTTAGAAGGGTAAAAAGAAGAGAAATAAAAGACCACTGTGTTCTAGTGGTTAGAAATCCACTAAATGCAGTTATATATCAGTTCTAATTTCGATATTGACAGATGTGACAGTCAATCACTTTATTTGCCGACAAATAACTTAGCACTAACCTTGTGAAAGAGAAAATATATTTTATGACCAAATAAGACAACAATCACTAATTGCAAATAATGCCTTCGGAGTCTTTACTTACATCATTATCATATTATTCGCTACAGGCTAATAAATCACCGCCGACTACGACTACCAACCCATAAAAACATCTCCAGCTGAACATGTGTTGGGAAATGTGTACAAGAAGGCGATAAAACTAAAAATGAAGTCAATGAATATGCAGCGATGAATCACAGGCCCAATAATAGCCAAGTGCAGCTACTTATTATTTATAAGTATGACACGCGTAAGTTACTATTCAATTGTTTCTAATTAACTATACGATCGTATTTCACATGTTTTACAACAAGACAGTTATGGCCAAAAATTAGAAAACATGGAATATTTTAAAACTTCATTTATCACATTCTTGACATCCGTGACATTGCTCATCAGAAATCTAGCAAAAAGTAATAGATTTAGTGGATGTTTGACCGCCTAAAAGATCCTATTTCAAATGTTTTATCTAAAGACAATAATATATACAGGGTAGTTAGTTTAGAAATGTTGCTAAATAATCTAATTTTATCAGGATATCATACGTAATATCATTATATCTGAGTGATTTGGAAACCACTACGAGTCTCATACAGAAAATGTAACATTTCACTTAAATGCAAGTAAAAATTTCAAAAGAATTTTAAAATTTATGGATTAATAATAAAAGAGTGGGGTTTTCCGAGAGTTTTATAGAAATTTACTTCACAAATAATTTTGAGGGTTAAATAATGTATAATGATGTTTAAATTCTTATAAAATGATAAATATTTATAAATAATTGTTACTTGTAAGTGTACGTCTTTCTGTGACTTCCAATCGTCAGCTAGAAAGAGGTTTATTATACGTTTATTTTCAGTAAAGGAAGACATCACTATTTCTGTTTTTTATCTATTATACTGATGACATAAGTTTGCTCCTATATTAAAATCAAAAAATAAAGAAGCAAAGATAATTGCAGTTAGTAAATAGAAAATTACAGAGATTAATAAAGAAGTAATTGTAAAGCGCTGGTATTCAATCGTACTAATATAAGTTGTCATGTTGATGATGAGTGTTTGTAAGTGTATTGTTTTTTGTCAAAGCCGCTGCGATGTTGGTTTAGCTGTGGCGATTGTCAGCGAGTGTAGATCTCGATGTTTTCTTTGCCGCCAGGACAGCTGTAATGGTTTTAACATTCTTCCTAGCGTTCTACTGTTACATTTCCGGTACCAGCACACTGAGATTATGTTGTTATTTATTGCCTACATTACTTATTTTCATATGCTGATGGTATCGGGTTTATTAGTAATTATGCTGTCATTTACATAAATTTATTATATATTGAAAAACTTTATCATTGCACAGGCTTTATTTAATCATACACCGAAAACATATTTCATAAGAAATGTCCGTTTTGCAATACTAATATTAGTATTGGTTCAGTGAAATTAATACAATGTAGTCAAAAATCACTATGTTGAGACATATTGACAATATGAATGTTTCACAAGCTCACTTTCTTCGGTTCTTTGGTATTACAAACTACAACCTTATATTTTAATTTGTTTGCAGTGGTTTTGAATATTTTAAATTAAATAAAATAGAATACCGCACTACAACCTTAAATATTTATTTTCACCGGTTATAAAACTGAACACAATTAAATGACATAAAACGAACAGAAAAATGAATAATAATAAATAGATACATAAATATACAGGTATTTATTTTATTTTATCCACTATTGCTATCTCGAGAACTTTATAGTCACCAATAGCAAATAATTTCTATTTTACTCTATAAATTTTTCATATGTGGAATCTACATAAAATTACAAATCCAACGATATGTTTGAAGTTAATTTTTAATTAAAAAATAAAATCTCTTCGTTGGCATTGTTTTTATAATTTTACCTGAAAATAGCAGCTTCCATGAATAAGTAGAAAACAAACGTCAAATTCTGCGTTATTTGAACTACATTTTTAATCTAAAGATAGAATTAACAAGATAAGATTATTAGGATAGTTTGAAACACCTTAGGTACCTATTTATTTCGTGATAAATTTGACTTATATTTTGAAGGGAAATATTCTCTGCAAGACCAACTATTTTGAAGGATCACGTAGCTTACTGTTGATCACACAACACTATTATTTTTCCTCATCTAGTAAATGATTTCAATCTTTTTGTAAATAACACATATTAAAATCTAAAAAAAATCTAGGACGAGGTGGTTTAATATAAAGGATAATCAACCCACCTTTTATTTAAGAAATTGAAATAAAACATCAATATTTTTACATAAGTAAAATTAAAGTATTTAAATTTTAAAATATCACTAATCCACTTTTTAAATTAAGAAATGCTGAATTGTACTGTGCATTAAACTAAAAGTATTGTTTACTTAGTTAAATTTATATTTCATTTACACAAACTTAAACTATAAATATTTGAGAGAACGTTATGTTTACATTGAAAATTGACATCTCGAAATTAGACATTTCTGAAGCAGCTCTATTTCGAATAAGAGAATACAGCTATCATTTGTACAACATTGTATTCGGTGTGTTGTTTGAGAGGAACTGAGTAAGCGGAAGTGATCACTACCGCTACGCCCCCGCTGGAATCGCGAGGTCATGTTGCAGCGAAACCGTAGCCAAGGCTTTGCACTGCAACCCACCTACCAAGCTCACATTCCAGATCCCTGATACTGATGTTCGTAGATCCAGTATCGTCTCATCATCAGACATGTATGCTAATTTAATTGCCTTTGATATTTGATTGTCATTCCCAGCTGTCACTGCTATTTTCTTATTGCTATTTTTAAAGAAATAAATATATTATTACGCCTACAAGCCTACAACGTTCTAGTGACAACACAAGTTCTAAACTATTGTTGATAGAAGATACTGATTCTTTTATCAAGTAATATTCTGAAAGTGTTTCTTATAATTTAATTTTCTAATAATTACTCTAAGTCGTGATTTTGCCCAAAAACTCTAAATATCGTATCTGTATTTTAATGAAGGATACGGTTACATGAAATCAACGGTGTTTATAAAATTTTTCGTCTAATACTTTTGATTCCATACAATTTCTCTAATTTTATTCCCAAAATACTGAAAATTCGTCAGTGACATCGCATTAGAATCTATTTTTGATACAATTTTTAAAAAAGAAAACGACCAAAAATTATTGGCCATTTTCCAACTACTCCTTTTAATATTTGAATGTATTATTTAGAATTTTCAAACTTTTAAGTTACCACCCAAAAGTGGAGGTGTACGACTTTTAGAAACCATAATCAAAATAAATAAAGATGGGCTTGGTAATCACAGTACAGTACAAATATGTAAATATACATATATTTACAATGTTTTTACACTTATTTCAATTTCAGGAAAGAAAAGTTTGAAAATATTCAATCTTTTTTTTTGAACGATTTTATTTCAAAATTTTTAAAAAATACATACTGTGCAGAAATTTATTAGTTCTTATATTTAACTATTTTACTTGAATGTAAATTTATTATAATTTTTTAAAATTAATTTTGTAATAGACAACTGTCACTTATTTTTCATTTATAATTTTGTGTATTAAAAAGTGATATTAAAGTTATTAATTTTAAAAAATTATTTTAAAAAATAAATACATGATACAAAAAAGAAAAATTAACACTAATATATAAAAAATCTAATAATAATGAAACTGAATCGTAAGATTGTTCAAAAATGACACGGATTTTTTTTTTTAAAACACTGTATAACTGACCGAATTTTGTAATATTTTTTTATTATATTGCTATCGGCATACCAGCTCTGTTTGGTACAAAATTTGTTAGCTATTGTTTATATGTAGTGTGTAATGTATGGTATTTTTGTGTGTTCATGTAAGGCTGTAAATCGTATGTACATGTATTTACCTGTAATTAAAAATAAAACTTTATTTTGAATATTTGTAAAGGCTTAGGTCTGGTTTTTGATAAATTTATTAGGACTGGAGCGCTGTAGGTAATAATTGATCTGATTAGTGTAGTATACAATTGCCTTTCGGTTTTTGCTGTAAGAGTGCCAGTATTTCGAATATTTATTCTGAAAGTGAGCTCTTTGACGCGTTTTTTTTTCATAATATCAAATTTCAACATATAAATAGATTTGTTTATAATAAATTCCTAGTAAATATATTATTACATGTCTCAGTTTATTTATATCTTTACAGAATGTAAAGAATAGGGAAATACAAATCACAAAGAAACTTGCAAAAAAATATTTTTGCCGTTATGCACATAAATCCTTATGACCGTCTGTCATCTTTCATGAAATATCCACGTGTCAATATGTTTATTCAAGATAATAACGTAATAATTTATATGTATAATATAATTTACAGTTCCCGCGACAGCTTATAATTTTAAAGTATCCTTTTCTTGCGTCTGCACATGCGTGAGTTAGCGATCGCTAGCTAGCGAGAACTTCAGAATCGCTCTCCGCTGCAATAGAGTCGCTACGTAGCGACTTTCGTATTAGGAGTACAGCAGTCCTAGGAGCTCTCTCGCGAATTTTCATATAAAAATATTATCGATTTGCATACATGCATTTGCTATTGAATTAGAAATTATTTCATTTCACATTCTTTTGTTTTAAGAAACAATTATTTGTATCTTAATAAAGTAAAATAAGAATATTTATATTTTATTTTATTTTTTGCAAAAAGGGTGTGAAAAGTATTCTTTAATAATTAATTAGTAATAATTAGCTTCCGCGTTAGATGCTAAATTAATTAGAACATAGAGAATTTGTACGTAAATTAACTAATTTTGTATCAGGGTAACATGTTTTCTTAGAAGCACTACTACATCTATAGATCTAAGAATAGGAAATAATAAATATATTCAATGTTTTCTTCAGTACTTGTACAACTATTTTATTTGCTTACTATCAAATAATTTACTAGTATTTTGAAATATTTGTGAAGAATATACCCTTTGCTAAAATATTAACATTAGTTTTCAAAATTTCATACAAAATTATGATGATTTAATACTTACATTGGAAAATATTTTTTTCTAAAAAGTAATCTAATTCTTTACACAGTATTTTTTTATATCAATATATTTGTAAAGAGTAGACAATAAATAAAAAAATATTTATTTAGAATTCTTCAAATAAATTATATTTCCATAACCTTAATTGTAGACGTTAAATAATGAATGCTACTAAAATAGTATTTGTAAATAAATAGTGCATCAATAAATAAAAATGGGTTGAGTAGAATATTTCATATATGTATAATTTTGTAGCACATAAATAAAGAAAGAATAAATAAAATACAAATAAAACTGATATTGAATGAAATATAATATATATTTGAAAAATAAGCACCATTTAAATTTTTATAATAAATCTTTTTTATATTTTATAAGAGTTCACATCAAGATGAGTTTATTTTTAAAATTCTGCAAATTTCTGCAAGAGATGTAAGATGAACTTTTGGCTCTTTTGCAAGCAGTTCTGGTATCCTCGTCGGTGAGTACATGCAAAGTTATCTGCAAAAGGTATCTGGGTCATTCGTATGATTTATAATACGCTGAATTACAAGTTTCACTTACCCAGACGAACAACTGAACAAGGGAGAATTCAGCACATGATCTTTAATTAAATTTCAGATTAATTAATATTAAGCAAGACAAATAGGACATAAAATAAAATAACTCTTTTAACATTTATATTGAAGTAACTGTTCTTAACAATACAAAATACCATAGACGTTTTCCCAGACATGTCTCAGGAGCTAATGCTAGAGTGCAGAATGCACCAAAGGAGCTATTTTGATGTGAAAAATAAATTGTAATAAATTCATTCAAAACCACACTATTATGTTCTAATTTTAAATGGTAATAATTTAACTTCAGATCTGAGTTCTGAGATGCATCTAGGAATAAAAACAAAGATAATTCCTACACTTGCGCATAACAGTGTATGTATTTCATATTTGACATTAATGTCGAAAACTTTATAGCTGTTTAAGCGCAATATAATTTATCTTAACAATATGACAAGGCATTAAGTAGGTCCTTTGTACATGGCTCAACTTTCAGTGTTACAACTTTACATAATTATGCATGTAAAATCACAGAAATTACATAATTTTACGAATTTTGTAACAGGCGAACATGTTGCCTTGAAGTTCGTCCTTACAAGATAGAGGCGATGCTACAAAATCAATACATAGGAAAAGGAATTCTGGAGATTCTACGTAGAAAATACAAAGGACTTTTTGCATTTATTATTTAAATTTTTCCAAAATAAATGTGACAACTGTTATAACTTTTTTTACAGGAAAATACTCTTTATTATTATACATATATATAATTTATTTATTTGAGAAATAATAATAATAATAATAATAATTATATTGTGAGTATATAGTTTTTTTCGGCTGTATGCAAAAATATTACAATATTAATAAATGATCTTTTAAAATATGCAAGTAATGACGATAATATTTAAAAATTTGGTTAGACAAGAAAGAAAATGAAATAATTTGTAAGAAGTAAGCAAAATTTTATAAATATCAGAATCATTTTTTCTAACAATAATTTTCATTTTATTTAATATAAACTAATTACATTTTTCCGAAATTCTAGGTTGATGTAACAAAAAATTAACAAACGACATGAAAATTATAAGAATTAGTATTATAAAAACATTCTCAAAAACAAATTAAATACAATTATCATGTTATTTAGCTTTCTTTCCTTATATTTGTTAAATGTCCATTTTGAAAAAAAAACATATCACAATGTAAATGGAAATTTAAAATTAAAAACTAATAGAACTGTTGTAATAGAACTGTTCTCAGAAAATATATTTTATTTTCATATTATTAAGCATCCTTTCCTAAGAGAATAATTGCATTTTCTAAAGGCTTTTTCCAACAAAATCAAACTAAATACATTGTGATAAAAGAAATGAAAAGAAAAAATTGCTGTATTAATAAAATAGAATGTAAACATGAATTTTATAAATCACTAAAAAGTAGGTAGTTTCATCAGAAATTTTAATGTAATTATTTTTTAAATTCAATAGTAAAGTAATTAAAAATTATAAATAGCACAAAAGTTCTTTTATCTGTCCTTACATAATATGTGTTTCAAAATATCCAAATTTGGAGATACCAGGTTTAAAGGGTATCAAGCAACCTTGGACATCATGAATGAAACAAATGAATACGCAGTAAATATTAATCAATGAACCATTTCAATTCAATTCAATTGAAACTGTAAAAAATTAACCGCCATTAGAATAGTGTCCAAATAGAACTGCCTTACGCCATGATCTTTGATTTTAGAATTTTGTCAACTGGATGATGCCACAAAATACTTAACCTTTGGCTTGAGTTAAAAAGTGGCCTTGTGGAGTACTCAACTTAATTAGACGAGAAATTATGTAACTTTTCTTAGTCTGTTACATTAATCTACATTGCTCGAATTAACAATGTTTCCTTTTTTCTTTCAATGCATTTTACCACCTATAATGTTTCTATTCTAAATTCTAATAAAAATATTGTAGCTAATAAATAATATATAACTAATATTCATCGTAGCGTAAATATTATAATTATGTTCATATGATTTGTAACAAATTTCGGTAAAAATTACTTTTTATTACTATAAATTTATGAGAGAAACAAATATTTTTTATAAATTTAATGACAAAATATACTTGAGATAATCAGACCAAGTACGTACTGTTTATTTTTATAACAAATATTGTACAATATTTAATATGTTCTCCTTACTAAAAATAAACATTTATGAATCATTTATTATTACAAAACACGTAAACAATTAAATAGTCTTCCGTTTCCTGTCCCATATTTTAGTTAAGTATTAGGAAAACATGATGTTATACATATTTTCATTTCTTAGATTATTACATGTATTTTATGATCATATTACTAATACTTAAGTTGTAAACAATTATTAATAGATTTTTCAATGAAATATATTATATTTTCAACCATTGTCTGATTGTACATCAGGTATGACAATTTTCTTTATCTCAGATCTCAGATGTTGGTAATGACAAAATACAATTCCATAGGAAACTAGACGTTACCTCTTTGCATTTATAACTGACGTGGAAAGTGTACTACAGTATATATTCTAAGGAAAATAATTGCTAAATATTGGATATAGAATGGATTAGAATTCGGTTTATTAGAATCAAAGATCTATCAAGGTCATTAAACGTAGATATTGCTCTCGTTTTTCTGTTTCTGTTTTCCTTAACAGGAAATATTAGGTAAATAATTGTCTCAGCCTGGATTTGATATCGAATTCTCTCCATTCTAAAGAAATCTTTATTTTTTATTTTATGAAATGTAAGAAATGCAATGAAGAATTTTCCTGTAGCATGACACATGAAGATCACACCCATCGTGTGTGGTCCATCAACAGATGTTCATTTGTTCCATACTGCTCCACTTCTTTCACTTCTTGCGCACAAAGTTCAATGTTGGATTTTACGACAAAAATTTAAATAATAATTATTTTACGACTGCAGTATATGTTGCAATGTTATGATATATAGAAAAAGCATTGTCAGTTATTTATTAGTGACATATTAGGACGAAAAATGCTCAGTGTGTGATTAAAACGTAATAGCTGTGTAGTGGAGGCATTTTGGTTGGAAAGAAATCATGTACTCGAAGCAGTTAACCTGAATAGCACTTATGATAAATTGGTTGATGGATAGGTATTTTCATTCGAGATTAAATTAAATAAAAGTTACTAAAATACTTATTCCTATTGTTTTCGACAAGTTAATTTCTTTGTTTTTAAATTCCCTAACATAGTGTCAACAATATAATGATTTACTTTACATATATTTATGGTAAAATATAATTTATGTTCGAATGCATTGCAAAATAATCTTATAGGAATCGAATATATATAGGTATGTTTCATCATTAGAATTTTCCATTTTTATTAATTTTTGCATTTGTGCATAATAATCAAAAAATGTATTGAAAAAGAAAATATAACCCCAATTTACAAGCCTTGGTTTTGAATCTTTCAACATGTGTACTCAGGGACGTAATGAAAGGAACAGGGCGAACAGGACGTCGCCCATGTGGTTTTCAAATGGTGCCTTGGCACTTTTCTTAATTAAATACACAATAAATTTGTTTTACTTAAAACAGAAATAATATATTTTTGGTTTGAGTACAAAACGGTTGCTGTTCTTACATTCCGTCACTAATGAATCTGGCCTCACTATTAAAAGCCTCGCAGAATCGCAGAAATGCCTTCGAACGTCTTTAAATCTAAGGTAAATTTGATTAATCTTGGATTCTATGTTCTCGTACCTTAAACTATCTACCCAGGGGAATCGTGTTTTCAATACAACATAACCTATTTTTGTCAGTTTGACATAATTTTGTTGATTGTTATACTGTAAAGAATATTTCTTAATATTTATGTAGTTTGGCTAAATATAACGATTTAAATATTTCCATAAGTAAAAGTAATATAATATGTGCCTTGAATTTTACCAAAATTCATACCTTAAAATTTATATTTGCTTTATTATTTTACGAATTACAATAGTTCAAATATAAAATTTTTCATATCAACGGAATTTAACCATAACAATGCTACTGTGGTTTTATCAATTTTATCACTGAAAATTTGCAAATGAAGCATTTTGATTGGATAAAAATGTCGTGTGTGAAATAATCAAATAAATATTTCGAGATTTTGAACATATTTTTTATCGTAAGCGCCCTGACACTTTTTTTTGGACTACATCCCTATGCGTACCTATGGTTTTCTTTTAAATTTCCGCAAAACAAAAATGCTTCAAACTTCAAACATTTAATTTTATTAAAATCTAAAATTTGCTGTACATTCAATGAACTTAATGTTTTAAAATGAAGTATATAGGTAGATATTTTTATTATGTTTAGTGTCTTTTTCGATATCATGGGGAATATCTCCCCCATAAATACGCTACTGCAGGAATATTGTTGACCGAATGTTACGGATTAAATAGTCAAATAAATTAACATGTTGAGAACTATTTTAAAAACATTAAAAAACTTAACTCTCAAATCAATAGATTTTTTTTGTATTCAAAATAATTAACAGTAGAATAGTATATTAAAACATAAGTTGTAGAAGGCAACCTTTTCAAGCACGAGTTTGAATTTCGGGAACGAGCGCGAAGCAGCGAGTGCCCGAACGAACGAGTGCTTGAATTGCCTTCTATAACGAATGTTTTATACTATTTTCTCTGTTTCGGCTTTTATTTACATTATTTTTTATAATAATATTTGACAATTTCCATTAAGGGATTTTTTTGATAGAATAGTTAGGTTGGTGACAGTGATTTCTGTTTCGTTTATACATTGTAACACAAGCAATTTGTTTCATGGCCTCCCAAATAAATTAGAATTACTTTGTCAGTTGCCTAGATATTTTGTGTATTTAATACAGTCATGCCAATCTCAAATAACAAAATATAACCAAAAATCGTTTAAGAATGAAGCTCCTTCTAACATCAATAAGCGTGCTGGAATATGATATTCTAATTCCGAAACAGAGAAATTCATTTTTATGTCATGTTATTTCAACTGTTTCACTGGTTGCTCACTTTTGTTTTCAAATTAACTTGCCGTTCGTATATTTAGTCATGTAATGTGAATTTAACAGTTAGAATTTGTTATTTTTTTGCAGAAATTAATTGGAGTATTTTTAAAACCAAGCTAATAAACTAAACATTTATGTTCATATGTCTACCAAATGTCTGCTATTTTATGATTTGTATATACCATAAATAAGGCTTCAAAAAAAAAGCTCTAAATTTAAAATAGTTGAACTGATGTCACCCTGGGTCATAAATATCGTACCCATGGCCGAATCTGCACGATCAATTGTCACGATCGTCAAATATCCACATGCCAGGATGTATAAGCAATATGGAAAAGGTCATAAAGTGATGTAATGAAGTCATATGCATATGCATTTTCTATAAGCACAGTATCTCACATGGCATAATTTTGGTAATACACATTTGATAAAATAATTATAATTAGTCAGTTGTGCAATGACATTTAAGTTGACTCTCATAATAGATATTTTTGTCATACTAGGTTGTTATGGAATACATAACCGTTATGTTGTCAATAACACAACTCGGACGGTAAGAGAATAGTTAACAATACAGTTTGAGTTAATGGTGAAAATAATTAAGTTAAACAAATTTAGATAATTGTTATTACAATTCAGATATTATCGAAAAATATTTATAATTTTATAATACCATTTCGTCATTTATAATATTATAATATATTTACAAAGAATTTCAATAGGATTTGCTCTTGTCATTATTGAAAGAAATAAAGCTGTCTGGTGATCTTACGTTAAATATTTCTGGAATCAACTAGCTAATATTCTAGCCGGAATTAATGTTCCCGTGACGTTCTATTTTATTATATTTTTTTTCAAAAATCTCAACTGTTTATAAATAATTTTTACTGCTAACATAACAACGATATCTACAATGTCAACATATTTATATATTTAAATTTTAATAATTATTAGAAGTATGACGAAAAATATTGAACATACTACGACTTATGTTAAGAAACATACCGATCGCAGGAGTATTAAATCCCTTACTTGTTATAATTTTGAAGATGTTTATTCTTTAGGATATATAAAAAACAAGTGTGCTCCACAGTGTTCGATTTAGGGGATGACCGGGGAGTGAAATTCTTTTCTAGCGAAAAAATATTGACAAATATAATGATACTTGAAACAAAGGCGAAATATTAGAACAGCCCACAGGTTGAGTATCACTGTCTTAATGGGAAACTAAAAAAAATCTGTCTCCGAAGAATATATAAACATTCAAATATATGCACATTCAATACTTTCATTTTCCTCCCGGGAAAATCTCTCGGAATTCAACATTGGTACTACAAATCACTAAATCACAAATTTTGAAAAAAAATATAAGAAATAGTCAATGGATACGAGTTCTTTTTTATACAATTATCGTTTATCCCAATGTCAGTAACAGTTTGTTGTCAATATTGCTTTAGTATCCCAATTTACCTGTGTAGGTATTACGTACAATCCATGTACATCAAGAGTGCGGTGTAGAAAGTAGGATTGTGAGATCTGGGGTTCAAATCCCAATTCGTCAACACCAAGTGGTTCGGAACCCACCATAAACTGTATCGTACAGAGACTATAGGCTGACAATCTGTACTACTAAAATGCAAATAAAATTTGTCCAAACCCTAGCGAAATTCACATCTTGATATCATCTGCCCTTATATTCCTCAATGTTGGAATACTATTATAATATGCCTCGTAGTCACGTCATTAATTAACGTACCAGTAAGACATATAAACATATAGAATTACAAAAAATAATTTGGTATCAATTTCTTCGCACATACAAATTACAACTTTCTTGTAAATCGCCCCACCCTGTATACTTAAAAATCCTGTGGCTTATAAATCACGCACTCCCGGGCAGAAAAACGAGTTCGCGGGCCTTATAAGGCTCGTATCAGAGCAATTTACTCGCGACGTGCGAATTACTTCGTGTGATTAATCCAGGCCCGGGCCAGGGGGGGCACGTGTGCAGGCCCGGTCTTGACTAACGGGACTTTCCATTCATTACCCCAACCGTGAAACCGGCTGATAAAACATTTCTTTCCAGTGAGATTGAGCGATTTCGGGAGAAAATTGGTTATTTCAAAAATACACGTTTTTATCCGACCACACACTTTTTGTAATTAATTTTTTCAAACCCGGATGTCTCAGATGGTCAATATTGTACAAGAATTAAAAAACATTTTATTTTATTTACTCTTTATACATAAATAAATGATTAGATAAATTTGTCCTTGCACAGAATCGAATAATCAACTTTTGTGTATTTCACTAAAAGGATTCATTAGATTCATTAATTGTCGACAAATAAAAAATAGGAGCTTTTTCTGTATATGAGTATGCCCTCTATGATGAGGAAAGCAACCTGATTGTTGCAGTTTCTTCAAATTAGATTATTTTGTATCTAAAAATAGTGTTCAATAAATAGATAACGAAAAAAAGTGATATACAGATAAAACATATATAAACTAAAACACAACAGTTGAACACTTGGTCTTTAATTAAAATTAGGTCTCAACAATAAACTTCTCATATACAAAACAATACTAATGTATTTATGTATGTAATTTCACATTAAATGTTGTACTCAAAATTCATAAAGAGCCGCAAAGGTGTATAGAAGGTGTAAAATTTCCGATAATGATATGTAGTACCTATATAACAAAAAATATTAATAAAATGGCATTAAACTTTACGTTCTTAAATAAGTCATAAAATAAACATGAACTGAATTTGTTAGTATCTAAACTTTAAATTAAATTTGAAAAACTGAAGTTAATAAGACTTCTGAGATTGAATGAAGAACAGATTTATGCGGAAATAGTTCGAACTACGAAATGTTTAATTTTAAATAGCTTTCGAGTCATACATCTTTAAATTGATTTGCTTTTGAATTTTGATGATATTCATGTTGGAAAAAGTCTGTTCGCAATAATACCTGGACGCAAAAATCGTTAAAACGACAAATGCAATAAGGACTTTAAATATATAACAGTTTGCAACGCTATTCCATGATTCAAAAATTATTTGGTCCTGTTTTCGAGTAATCTATTCATTTAAGATTCGGGTAGGGCTAAACTCGATTTTTCTCTTCTATATTTTCTTATTCGACTAGTAAAGACGTGAAATTTGAACAATAATCTTTAGAATATGTTTGTCTGATAGTAGCCATTCAAATTATTGTGTGAATTGTTGGAAAAAAATTACGCTAAAAGTATATTTGTTGGTCATGTTGAAAAGAGCTGCTACAGGTAAGTGGTCCAAGAGCCGCATACGGCTCGTGACCCGCGGACTGTCACCCTTGAATTATGAGGTACCACCAACAACCTGAACGTGAGATCTTACAGAGATTCCAACTAAATCTATATACGACGACCTAAAGATACGCACAGTAACAGAAGAATCTGCAAGAACAGGAAAATCACCCAAA
Organism: Stenolophus ochropezus; assembly: GCA_035578165.1. Taxonomy (NCBI): domain Eukaryota; kingdom Metazoa; phylum Arthropoda; class Insecta; order Coleoptera; family Carabidae; genus Stenolophus; species Stenolophus ochropezus. Next base: position 36,386,422 of record JAQOWZ010000001.1, on the reverse strand, counting down.
TCACACTGCTTCTTCTTTTCTTAGAAAGACAATAGACAAGGAACAAATAAACTGAGCAAATATACATATCACTGTTAATTATACATAGATTTGTACCCGCCAGAACATATATAAAGAAAACATTTACTAATTTTCGATGTAAAATAGAAGAATATAATAAATATCTCAAATTTTATTAAATTGGCATGTACTGATCTTCGCAACAGCTATTAAGAATAGATACACCATATTTGATTACTTTTTTGAAACGTACACCTAAATTGTAAACAATAACTTACGTTTTAATGGTTATAGTGTTAATTTTAAATTTCGGCCTCTGTCAGTTTCAGCATCACATATGTCATCCTCAGGAGCTAAAATGTATTTCTTTTTACATACATTGATTTAAAAAAAGTACATATATATTCGAAATTTAAATGAATTTATATAAAACATTTGTTACTTAGATATACATAAAACATTTAAAAAATAACAAAATATATAAGAACACACATGTAGGACGTAGACAGTTAAAAAAAAATAATACTCAATAGTCATCAATATGTAAAAAAATATTTTAATACCTATTATTTTTACCATTATTTATAGGTAACATTTCGAGTGTTAACCGTTTATGTAAATTGTTTTCTGAATGTAGAACTTTAACATTTTCAAAATTAAAGCTGTGGTCTATATTTTTAACATGTGTTCCTAGAGACACTGGTAGAGGCCGAAATTTAAAATAAACCTCTGACTGACATCCAGGAATTTTGATTTACTCATACAACCATCTAGTCATGAAGCCTATCACCCATTACATTATAATAATTGAAATTGAAAAGTATAGAAAGAAAATTTATAGTAGATCCAACTTAATAAGACTAAGAATCGAATCATTCAACTACAGATACATATTCTTATGATAAACCACATCACTCACCAATACCAGGATTTTAGGAAATGCAGAATTCGTAAATACTTATTTCGCTTACCTGAAACAAAAATGAAATAAATATTATAAGAGATTCATAAAATCATAAAAAAATGTAGGCATGTATGTTATTTTTAGAAGAATAAATGTTTTACAAATGTAAAAACCGTTAATTTGAGATATGATTAAAGAATTAGTATAAAACAGAAATTGGCATGAAATTGATAATAAATCATGTTGATATTTCTTTTTTCCTTCGATTTGTTACGATAAAGTTTTATTTTATTTGTGTCTGCAACTTTCTCTAAAAATTACTTGACATTTTAAATCTCGATAATTGTCCCATAATTCTTAATCAAAATGTCCCAATTCTTCATTTCCCAAAATTCCAAATAATTAAAAAGTCATTGAGACATTCTCAAGCCGCCTACACTTAAAAAACAAATGAAACAGATTAACAAAACACTAACGCCTTTAAACACATGTGGGAACACACATATGAGCATCAAGATAAAAAATAAGGTCAAAGCTGGCCGTGGTGGTTAAAACAAATGAAGTCACTGCACACGCGAAATAAATGACTTCAGATTGTCACATTGACAGATGGCATTTGTTGTTTTATAATCATTTGATAATTGTGGTTAGTTCAGTTTATTTATTTTATGATTCATAAAATTCTCCGTATTTCCTTTATATTATATTTGAAAATAAATTGTAAATAATACATCAATATAGTCATTAAAGTTACGAGGAATGTAAGTACATCTAGACTTGCGATGAAGTTATAATATGTGAAGGGATAAGCCCTGACAACTTACAAAGATATTTGATATTTGATTTATTTTCAGCTATAATATCCCTATGTCATTGATAACTACGCAACAATTTTGACAGTTGCCGAAAGCACGTTGCTTGGTAACCGCTCAAGGCCGAAGGCGGACGGCTGTATGTACAAACAACGTGCTTGAGGAAATTGTGATAAAATTATAAGTTATTTATTAATGATTGAGGAATATTCGGTGAGAATTTTTTTTTGCATTTTTTTTATTTGCATAACCTAAATAAGACATTTTAAAAGTATAACAATTTAATAATTAACAACTGTCATTTACCTAGCAACCTCATGACATAAGTGATAAGAGTCTTAGTGTGTTTTGATTGGCTAGTTTTACACACGTGACAGATATTCGATTGGATATTTTTTTCAGCAAAAAAAATTCAATCATAATTACCTATGCTATTATGGTTATGTTATTGATAAATTAAATCAGATAATAAAATATCTACCTTATTTAATATCCTAGAAATATAACTGAAATTTTCATAGAGGAATAATATAATGTGTATCTAGTAGGAAAAGTAACACTTTCTCGGAAGATAGTGGACATCAGGAGTCCGTGAAGACAAGTTTCCTACGTAATACATATATGTACAATTTTTTTCGATCTGTTTATATTTAATAATTTTGAGATAAATGTATGGGAATGCTTTCTCATCGGCCGGAAAAATAATCCCGGACGGTTATTTTTCGTAGCCTAGTGCACACCGGAAAGGTGTCAGTTTTCGTCCAATCGAAAAAAAAACTTATAGACCACTTATTAGTCTAATATTTATGGATGAAATATTAACAATATAACATGTATCTGTCTTATTCACCGGTTAACATCTAAAGAAATTATGAAAAATTCAGGCTCCAATGAGATTTGAATCCTGACTTCCAGACTTGTGAGAGATCTTTCACAACTACTGCTCTGGAAAGATAACCTGGGCCATTTTAACGACGGACTAATCATTATCGAAATGTGACCAGTAAGATTAATACACCTACAATTGCAAATATTGTATTGATAAGTTTTTCATTTTCACAAAAACCTAAAAGCATTGTAAAATCTTTGGAGAGTAACCATCATCTGTGGCACAACAATTCTACATTGTACAGGGCGTCAAATACCTAATGTAGATACTTGTTTCGTAGTATAAGTTATCAGTCTACCTCTCCAGCTTCTGCATGTGACCGACAGAGTAAAGTTTGTTACGAGCCACTTGAAACACAGCGGTATAGTTAGTAATGCTGGATTTTGAACCCTAGGTCTCACGCTAAATCGAGTCAAGCTATAACTCTAGATCTTACACTTTCCTTAGTTCGTATCGGAGTATTCTCAGCTACGGAATAATAATAAAAATAATATTTTCATTAAAATAAATGAGTATATGAATGTAGCAATGTTTTGAAGAATGAAAGGAAATGCAGTCGACATCCTGTCACATTTAAGGAAAGTAAATAAATATAACAAAACATGTGTTTTTGTGTGATTCCCAGGCGTAGTGCTAGATAAGGCTAAACTTGTTGAAGTAGATGTGTGTATAGGTGCACTTGAACCTCTCTGTGCGCTGATGGGCACTAACCGGCTGATCTGTATGCAACGAGACGCACCGCGACCACTATTAGTGTAGGCTACGGCCAATGTTAATTATAACAACTGATATACTTGTTTACACAACTAGCCTTACACTGGATTCCATAATCTTAAATACAGCTAATTCCACAGTTGTTCCAACAACAGAATTATAATTTACTAAACTTGTACGTATTAAAAGCTAATACATTAACAATAAGTTGGCACATATTATTTAAGAACAATATTTTACACTTCGCTTATCTGTATTTCTTATAAAATACAGTAATGATCGCTTTGTTCTTTCACAAATAATCCTAGTTTGTTGATGTTTGAAAGGATAAAAGGTCTTGCATTACCTATATTTACATATGTGAATAAATCAAAAAAAGTAAAAATTCTTTGCTACTTTTCCTTGTTTTGTTCAGACGAATCGTTATGAGTTTGGATTATAATATTTGAATAAGAAGACCAATTTCTATGCTTTTTTCGGTTTTATTACAGATTTCGTTTTTGTTCATGAAATAAAATATTTATTTTGTTTCTAAAACAATTAAAAATGTATAGTAAGGTAAAAATAGAAAAATCATGATTTATTTGATTTTTTTTTTAAATCAATGATTTTTTTTTATTAAATAGATCATAATTTTTGCCAACTTTGCTACATATTCAAAAGTCTTAATAATAGAACAGAATATGAATTATGTACAGACAATCTACATAAACTTTGTAGGTTAACTACATAATGATGTGAGTGTGACTAGGAAGCATTATTAGCTATACAATCGAACTTCATCAAGGCAATACCATCAAGCTTTGAAGAGATAACTTAAAATTTAATTATAATATTTACTAAAATGCAGCTTTCTTGATTAAGTTGGCGAGGGCAGTGGTGAAGATTCCCAGAGAAATAAGAAAAGAATTACCTGCAGTAGACCTCAAATTCACATATAACCCAACACCTTTAATGGCAAAAGGGCTTACGATTAAATAGTAAGTAATTACCTTAATAACAAAGAGGTAACTTTCTATAGTTCTTCTTATATCAAATGTGTAAAGCGTATATATGCCATAGGAAAACTACAGTTCAATCGAGTAACTGAAACATTGGATTCAACCACAAAGTTGACATTGGCAATGAACAAAGTTACCGGCAATTAGAATTGGTGATATGTAATTGAAAGTAAAACGAATATGATGCGTGGATCGTCGACCTCTCATATGATATGCGCCACCCTGGTTGGCGTTATCTGTCGTCGAGCCAGAGTTCCAGGAACGAAACCGCGAGATACCCGAGCCGCGTCAGCTAGCTTTCCGGTTACAATAACCCCGCAATGCACACTCAGCCTTACTAGCACGTGGACGCCAGGAGAACGCAAATAAAGTTATTCAACAAATCGAACTCTGAATAACTAGTATAAATTAAATCAATTCATCCCCTTAAGCATTAAATTGGGAACTTTAAAAGCTCTGCAGGCATAGTTCTAAATCGAAATTTCCATACACGATTAAGGAATTAATTTGATCAATGTTGGTAAGTAACGTAGCCGTCCAATGAGAAGTATTGCTGTACATAGACTCGATCCCTTTAACCATAAAATTTAGAACTAAAAACACTGCAGCTATATTTCAAAATTTAAATTTCCGTATATGGTATGATATATGAGAAGAATCAGGTAGTTAGTGTATTTGATCAATATTGGTAAGTAACGTGGCCATTCCATTAATTACGTTACCACACACACAACAGTTCTCCTTTTAATCATGAAATTAAAAATATTTCTAGATTTATATGTCCTTACAGTCCTCTAATTTCCAACACCGATTTGTTTAGAAGTGTCTAGGTATTAAATTTTTATGAATAATGAAGAGATTCTAAGCGATCTCCGTGCAAATTTTAATTTAGCAAAGTTGTAACCAACTAACCGGTTAGTTACTGGACGGGGCTAAATTTAATTAATAACTCAATGCATTTTCTGTTCTATAAAGCCAATAACAAATTATAATATATAAGTAAATAAAATCCCAAAAACTAATTAAATTTTGAAAGATATAAGTGCCCCTGTATGATCTATTTGGTCAAGTAAAGTCCACATGGAATCTAGATCGTTAACCATACTCATCATGAAACACCTTAAACAATTTTTAAAAATGTGACATGAACTGTAACAAGTTTTATTCAGAAAAATAACCACGAAGAAGTGTTGCTTTTATAAAAATGCGCGTAAATAGTTTTAAATGAATTGCTAAAATCCTCATCCATCAATCTTCGCTAACAAGTTTCTCCACGCACAAATGATAACAAATCAGTTTTAAATTGGCTGCAATTGTAAGTGAATTAATGGCGCTAAACGGTTGATGCAAAACAAACTTGCATTCATTCACACATGACATAATATTCATTAGCGTGTGTACACATGTGCTGACCGCTGACATGACAATCATGTGTGATGTCATCTGTCTCCACAACACATCAAGCGCAGACTGGGTTGGTGAGCTTCACGGAATTGTATAGGCGAAAAAACATAATTGTTAATCAAGATGCTTGAGTGATACAGAAATATATAATCAAGATATACTTAACAAAAATAAATTATCACCTTATCTTCACTTTATGTGGCACTGCCCACAACAATATTACGTAAAGAACTGAAAGCGCTAACATTTTATTTACATGATTAGTAGTGGTTCTACACACGGCCTGAACCACATAAAGATGTGTAGCTGCAACCATCAAATGATTTAAATGATTGCCACACATAATAAGCGATGTATTTCACTCATAGTGGTTTTGAATCAAAATCGTTGTAATTGCAATATTTTGAACGTTGTGCACCATTTGCAGCATTCTTTTTGTCATCTGTTAACCTCACTTATGTATGTATAATGTGAAATGACGTGAACTAAGAAACTGAGATATATGATCAACTTCAGTACTATCTCTGAAAGTCTGTACTATCCTTCGAACTAGATTTAAATAAGAAAAAAATATTCGTACTATTCACATCTTTATTTAATAAACAATAAATTTAAAACATTGTTACAAAATTTTAAAATGTAATTTTTTTAACTATTTTTTATTTATATTATTACTAATAAAATGACAATATTTTAAATTTAATAATGAAACAATTTTGTTGACTTGCAGCAAAAGACTTAACCCAATCCTTTGTAGCAGAACCTTACGAGTTCAGGCATATCGGCAAAAAGGGAGGAAGAAATCTCCTCACTTCAACATAGTTGAGTTTTGTCAAAAAAAAAGAACGGTAAAATTAAATAAGTTAACTGATAGAAGTTGAGATTTTGTTTAACTAAAATGCGATTGTAATCAAAACCTTATAATCTAATCACATCGTTTCAGTGTTTCAGAAAAACAAGAAACATTGTTTACAGTCTCAACTAAAAATAGATGACAATCTATTGCAAAACATTCCTAATATATTACTGTATAAATATCACCATATGATACACATGTATATCAACATTTCATAACAAAATCATGTTAACATTTCTTAAGATCACACATGCTCTACACTCGGTCCAATATCATTTAGCTTCCAGCTTTTTCCCTAACTTGACACCATTCCACTCTAAAAACATCTTCGGTGAATAAAGTTTGATGACCTACACGAAGCAACATCAATCAAACATTCTGTGATCTTCAATAAACACAATATGACATTGCGTAAATAAAGTAAACAAGCCAATCTTGACTTTGGAAGGACTAAAATAATATTTTATTTATGGACAGTTTGTTATTCGATTAAATGCTATTAACTTTACAAACTGAAGAACATATTATAAGCCTAAAAATAAGGAAAAAGAAATTAAAGGAGGACACGATTCTCTTTGATCCTTCAGAATTGATAAAATTCAAAAATTATTTTAACACTCATGGTATTGTTTGAAATATTTTTTCTCCGATCGTAAGGGAAGTGGTTCAAATGTGTTACATTGAAAATAAGTCAGTAAGAAATATATAACTCACAAGGTCGTTAGGTCGAATGGGGTATTTTTCTCAAGTAACTTACGTAATTAAAAGACGGGTGCCGTATAACATTTTATCCAACAACTGTTAAACACTAATAAGGTTATTTTAGTTATATTATTTGACAGTTGTGGTTAAAATATTTAATCCTTCGATCGATGAAAAAATAGTATGTGCAATACGCAGGAAAAGTGAACATACCGTTTCTGGAATCCTGTGGTTGCTATAGACTCGGCAGACGAGGCGTCTTATTCGCTCGTGAATTAACACTTTCAGCTTGTCGATAAAATATTATTTTATCGTCTTGTATAAAAAAAAATAACTATAATTTCAGCACACCAGTGAAATGCAATAAAGGTAAGTGTGTTTTGTTCTAATATACGAATAAAATATTTCTATAGCAACAGTGGCTCAATTGAAAAGCATAGCCTAATTCAAACTAAATGGAGTGTGCGATCTGGAGTTTATCTTTGCTAACAATTAATAGAATAAAAATACTGCTCTATCCGAGTGATTCGAAGTCCACTACAAGTTGTTTTGCACTTGCAAAATATGTAGGCTGTGTTTTCCAAGAAAATGCAAGTAAAGCTTATCATGAAATAAATAGAGCAGGTACTTGAGGCATTGATCCATCTAGGAATGTTGTGCTACAGAACAGAACAACCAAAAAATTGTACAGAGGTCTAATGAACGAACAGTTACATAATTCGTTTATTAGACTTACTTTTTCATTTCGCCTTTTTACTTTTGCATTACTTCTAGTAAATCCAATGTTCCAATGTGCTCTCTTTGAATGAACAATGTTGAAATCTTGTAGTGAATAAATATATAAAATGACATAGGAATAAAGATGTGTAAACAATTGTAAGTTTGCATAGCTGCGTCCAATTGTGCGTAATGAAGATTGAAAAGTATTCATAGCCGCATCTGCCGGGCTGGTCAAACATTCCGGCCCTTGGAATGCACTCACTCGCTAATCAACTCAGCCTAACCGCCAATCAACCAATCACAACACTCCGACATGTGCAACCAACACTCCTTACTGTTACTGCCTTGTATTTGTCAGGTAAATGAACTGCCGAGGATATATGTTTATGGTAAGCACCAACAGAAGATAATAGCCTATATCTAAATTGCCAATGAATAAAACTTTTTGTACTTTTAGCTCTTCTCAAAATAAATTGACCACACCACCATATATAAATTTAAGGATTGAAAGTTGCAATATAGTAGTATTTTAACAAGTTATTACAATCAGAAAATAATAAGATATGACTGTTTTTTACATAATTACATTAAGAATATGTTAAGTATATCACCGCACAGAGATTTATATATTGTATTGCAATTATAATTTAGCATAAAATAATTAGAATCTAAAGATAATTTGTCAATAAGCCAAATTTTTTGTCTCTTATACTTTTCAAATAAATTTACTGTACCATCGAATAGAATTAATGACTGAGTTTTTGCATTGCAATAAGAACAAAATAATTAGTATCGAATCAGAAGCTACATGCTGACAACGATTAAGTAAAACACTAAAAAAAAGTATGTAACAATTATTTACCTGGCTCAAGGCCTGGACCTCCTACGAATTTTAAGCATCACATGAGATGAGGTAAATAAATCTTATAGTTGTTCAATTAGTCAAAAGTACATTCATATGGACTTAGTGGGTAGACTACTGTCTATGGTTCTGAGAACCCGAATTCAAGTCCTGTCAAGTCAAATTCTTTACCATCTATAAATGTATTTACCTTTTCCACGCCAACCAGTATCCAGGAAGTAACTTCTGGTAAAAGCATTTGTGATGTAAACATTTCATTACTGATGTCTACAATAATACAGGTTGATACATCCAGTAATGAGAAATAAGTGATGCTTATGTGTTGATATATTTACGATCAATGTTGTGAGGTTGTGACGAATCTAGATCATTAATCTAAATCAATTCCGTGATCTTTTGACCTGATCTAGATCATTTAGTATTTTCAGATCTTGATATTGATCTAGATCAAATAAATAATATGTACGATTTTAAAAAGATCAATTTTTTTTAAGATTATGTAATTTATAACTTGTACCTTATGATATGTGGAGTATTAGCACGGAACGAAGTTACGTCTCGTTATTTGAAATATGAGGAAATGTTACTGTGAATTTCACTTTGCTCTTCCTTTTGTCTTACTGTTCTTATTGTCATTTTTATTGTTATATGTTAAATATAACTTACCATATTCTACGATGTTATCTAATACTCGTCAAACACATATTGAATTAAGAAAAAATCACCACATTGTGTTGGATCCAAGTTTTAACTTTGATAAGTGATTTTCATGATGACCAATTTTAATGTTCATGCAAGAAAATATTGAAGATATCCATGATATGATTATATACAGTAGACGAATATCTCTTATAAACGCGTTTTCATATTTTCCATAATGAAAAGAAATGAGAAATACATCTTCCTTTTGTATTAAAATGCACCCGACCACAATTCTCGTAATGTGTTACAAAAATCTATCATATAACTTTAAAATTGTCGACGCATATTCTCCTGATTTAACCCAATTAGATTCAGATCAGTTTCCGAAACGCAAAAACGTCATTAGAAAGCCGAAAAACAGTCAGAATGGCAATTGATACTAGGAATCGTGGTTTGCAGAACGGTATAACAATTTTCTTTCTAAAAGATTGGAATTACTTTTTGATTGTTCATTAAAAGTATAGAATAGAATTGAAGATGTTTATACTCAATAAATTGATAATAAGTCAAAAATAATATTCTACAGGACTAGGTCAACTATTTATTAATACCGGCTTGTACATTAATAAAAAAATATAGAAAATATTAATTGCAAGTTTTCAGATAATAGGTGACTTCAAATTGAGACGCGTCTACCTGACTAGTTAGTCTAAAATATATTCCTGCTAGCATTGACATATATCCAGCTATTATTTATAAACATGTGAATTAAGTAGTTTAATCGTACTTCTGTTCAAACAAAATGATACATCAAAAGATTTCGGAGTCGGCACTTAGTGGCAGGTAATCATCACATAATTTTGATAAATAAATGAGGATAAACAAAGATCTTTTAATAGTTCTATTAGAATGATATTTGATAGTATAACACTGGAACGATTAGTCAAACAAATTAAGATTGTTTAACAATTATAATTTTGTATATAAATCATCTAAATATTTGTCAGAACATCTCCCTGTTACAATTTTTCCAAGTGTTTATCTTTCCTTGAAAGAAGTAAACAGTGAAATATTTCTCGCCGTTTTTGCATATGGTGAAGTAAGGCAGTGTGTCACCAAATATTTCGTTTGCAGAGCCGACGTTGCGAAACGGTCTGGGAACCAAACTCGGCCGATGATGTCACAGCCACCCTAAAAAACTAATAGATTTCCAGGCTGGTCTGCAAGCCGGTGCTTTGAGATACTCTATCTTTGTTTATACATCCTCTTCTGGCTCATATACAAAGGTTAGGTTTCAAATTTATACTAGTAGGTTGGACTCTAAGGATAATGTTTCCATTTCGAATTATATCATAGAAAGGAGAAACCAATTCTAATACTTTACTAGGTGTGCCTAATTTACTTATTATATAAAAATGATTACAATAATATCACAAATTAACAATTAGAATTTATTTACTAATTTGAGATATCGACAATTGAAAATAATCTTTTAATACATTTTAGAACATATTAATTGCTGTATAGATTAAACAACTACATATAAGGAACGCTGGAATTTATTTAATTAATATTTCAGTAAAATAGTCAGTATTTTAATTAAATGTTCAGTATTTATAATAAAGTAAATATTATACATACGTAATGCACCTACCCTAACCTACTATGACTGCAATCGTGTTATTTATACTGACTAAAAATAAATAGATTAACCATTAATCATTTTTATCCTGACTAAAACGTTTTCGAATTCCAAATAAATATGTATGCTTCAGAAAATGTTATAGTTTTAGCACAAGAAAAGTAATATGACACATCTAGCAATGAGTAGAAAAATAATACAATAATATTCCTAATATATGATTTCTGTGCAGTTTAAATATGAATGAATTATATTGTATCTATTTTAGATTATGAATGCCACTAGTCTACTTTCAATTAAACTCGATGTAAACAGTTTAGTTTATATTGCATTTTGTGAGATGTGTCTGAAATTATGTCACGCACAAATTGATCGTAACTTTGTCGTAAACATCACTGATTACGCACTATTTCCATCGCGGAAACCCAAACATTTGTAAACATCGACATCTGTATCAAATTCCTTTCTATATCAATATGACCAACCAAAATTCACCATTCAGTCAACAGGAAAACTTATATTAATTACCAAAATCATAAAAATTCGAATAATTAGAAACTAAATTATCAATTGTGATACAACATTCCTAAAAAGAACAGGGCCTTACATATCTGAAGTACTTACTAGTTTCGTCGCCAATTTTATTTACATTTAAATGGTAAATTTTGTTCACCTACAGCCTCGGTAAATTTTCAGTGGATTCTGAACCAATCGGACACGTCGTTATTTTTATTTGTTTAATTGTTGATAATTCTGGAATTCTGACCTCAGATTTTACACTAGATGCATTCAGAACCGAAGCGCGTTAACAAAGTGAGTTACCGTTGACTGTAGACTTTTTTTACGCTCTAGTTTTGGAATTTTACATTTCTGAAGAGAGGCGCAGTGAATATAAGCGAAAGGAAAAATAATCACTTTTAATCGTAACGCACACTATTTTTTCTTCGACGGAAATCTGAACAAGGGTGACTGGGAGAGATTCCATAACTCGTAACAACTAGAAATAATAATTAATTATAAATGTCAAATTATATAAGAAGAATATATGTGCTACAAATGACCAGTTGCCAGATGCATCAAATTTAAATTAAATTTTAACCTACACTTAAACAAAAATTGCTAATCGAAATTTTAATAGCAATGTTGAATAGTACTTTTGACATTTTATTCCAATGTGATATTGTCCATTTAAGGCAAACTTAAAATTTAAATAATATTAGTGCAACCGGCCCAGATATAAAAGTTTTTTTTATTGATAACGAAATCACCAACTTTTAAAATAAAAAATATTATTAAAATATAAGCATGTTAAGACGTTTGAAACAAATATTTCGATATGATCTGATTTTGTTAAAGGAATAAAATTTTCTTGAAATGGTATAAAAATGATCGTTGAAGCTTGAGAAAAACTAGTACTAATAATTTTCTGGAGCAATGTCGTTTATTAGTATCCAAGAATTGTAAAAACGTTGTCTACGCTGCTGTCCTAGTACATATTAGCTGAAGTATTCTAGTTCATGATCTAATTCTTTCCGCAATTTAGATAACACAGATGCAGTTGTCTCCATTGCACGGAATTAGCACAATGCGTCTGAGGAAGTTCTGGGAATCTACAAGATATCGTTCGGATATGACGTCATGTGGGTCATTACATCATTTTTATTTCCATAATAAATGCAGGCAATAACAGTTGTTATGTTTCTGAGAATGTATTCTAAATATTTTGATTCTGATTCCTTTTAGTGAAATATGATGCTAAGTTTTGTCGAAGTTCTAAAACAGTACAATCTCTCTCTGAAAATATTTGTCATTGTTTATAGATGGTCTAGTATAAATTAATGTGATCATCGAATTGATTTCGAAAACAACCTTAAATGCCATTGATTCTAATTGTTTTTTACAAATTTGACTGATATTAGTTTCAGGATACTATACATAAATCACTTTTCTAATAATATTTTATTTGGTACTCCTATCTGTGTTCATCATTCATTTTTTTATTATACTTCACAAATTCTTAATATAATTTAAATCATAAGAATTCTCAGGCCATAATTATTAAAATAAAGAGTGATGAAAACAGAATGTAGAACAAAAGAAAAGATGATTAGTCAAGTGGTATCATTTCATGATACCTGACATCAAATACTTAAGAAATATGTAAAATACTAATAGATTCGATGTCATAGAGTGAAGAAATTATTACTAAGTGGACTAGAAGGATGTACCAAAAACTTATAATCATTAAATAAATAATATCTCTATTTTTCAATCAACGTTATAACTCAATTAATATTACTGAAATGTCGAGAGCCATACACAAAATACCCCTATATACTCCTAATTCAGGATGGTTTCGTTTGGGATGTCCAGACGATATTTTCTAAATTAAATACATATATTAGAGAAAAGTTTTTCAAACAAACTTCATTTGAATTATTCTCAATATTTTTTTATGTAAGACTATAAGCCCGGGTTGTACAAAGCTTCATCATTTTTGATTAATGATTAATTTTTTGACAGCAATGTATTTTTAATACGTGGCCATGGTAACAACGTCAAATTAATCAGTGATTTTTTTGATTAGAGGCTGATTAGCCTTTCTGCAACCGGGCATAAGTGTATTAGATTGTTGAATTCGGAAAATTTATTTCTTTTTTGAAATTGTAAATATATATATATATATATATATATATATATATATATATATATATATATATATATATATATATATATATATAATTAGCAAACAATTTCTATTTTACAACACTATTAACATGAGATAAACAAAATCTTTATTAAACCAGTGGTTCTCAAAATACGGGTACCAACTTTTTTATTTTAAATGTGAACCTATATTTTTTATTTGCTTATTCAATAGAGAATTTTATTCTGAATTCAATGATATAATATAATCATACCCTAACATAACGATTTTTTTGAGAAAAATGCATCTGAAGTTTTATATTAATTTGAATAAAATATGACAATAATAAGAGTGCCATGATAGAAAAAATCGAATACAAGTCATTTTTAACCTGAAATTAGAGTGTATTGACAGAAAGAATATACTTTTATCTACAACTATTGAAATATGGGTACATTATACGTGTGATACTACATATAATATACTACTCATATTACACAAGTGTAATATGAAATGTCATGATACACGCTATACTTTTCTGTAATAAATAGGGCATATAATTTAACACATAATATTTTATTAAACTGTTAATTTATTAATAACATATTTTTTATTATAAATATCAATATATATGCTTATAAAAGTATAATAAATGCAATTTGAAAAGTTATTTTGACATTTAAGTGCTACTGTGGCGCCATCTGTTAAGCTATATATAAACTACTCAAACCTAACTGAATATTTAACAAATAATATCAAATTTTTTATATGCCTGATAGTTGTAGATAAAGTATAGTATTTGACTCGCATAATATGGCTACATATTATTGTAACACGGTCGCTTGGCGGCTGTGCATTTTTGGTAAATTTTGGTATAGCAGTACTCCAGATGTTACGAAATGGACAGATTTATGGTGAAGGACGCACATTTTTTACGCCTTCAAGCTTATTGTCAAAGACATAACTGTCCGTTTCTAGTACGTGATGCCCTCGGTGGACATCAATAGTTGGGTTATTTTTAGCATACTTCGTACTTAGGGGATGAGAAGAGCCGGATAAATATAGGTTGAGAACTTCTGGATTTTTACTATTAAATAGTGTTTAGAAGTTCGAAATCTCTCTCTCTTGTTGTAACATTCGACTGTTGTGGATGTCTTGACTGAATGTCAGACATACCTTGGTATTTCTTAGTGAAATAACCAATTAGTTGTTTTACTGTGTGTAAAGGCTCTCTCATCGTGGTGTAAATTTGTAAGTAGTTTTTATTATATTCTGTGTGGATTAATATTTATTTGTAGATCGATGTAAAAAGGTTTTCAAAATTGTTTGTAAATAGAAAAGTAAGGATTTAGAGTTTATATAGAATCAAGTTACGCGTTGTAATTTATTTGAATTATATAAATGTTTTTGATCGCGGTTGATTATTAAAATTTATATAATTTTGTTATTGTTGGAATATCGTGTTTGATTCAGCCCATCCTATTCCAACCCCTGTCTTTGTGACGTGGTAGCACAACGCGTAGGTAAAATTCTAGTATTCTAATATTACTACCCTGCACCAATTTGACCATAAATTGAACCGCGTCTGTTATCATTATTATCATTCCTTTGTCTGCTTCTATCACGGCAGACTTTTAAGTTAATAAATAAAGTGATAGTGGTGGCAGCGACTATCGTTACCCTTGTCTCGTATAAAAGTTGTTCATTAATATAATTCGTGGATTACTTTTGAGGCAAGTAAAACTCATAAATTATAACCCTTTTATGTCAAGTACTAGATTTCGTCGTAGACCCCCTGTACTTGTTACAGATTTGGTGGCAAAGCGCTGGGATCTAAATATTTTCTAAAAGTAAACCCACTCAAACCAGTAAAGACTTTAATTGTGGTCAAATTTGAATAACTGTAATAATTTACTTTGTGTTGTTGTTACGAGTGCAGGTAGTTTTTGTATCAGTAAAAGCGGGAAAAGCCTCTAACGGTATTTTTTTTGTATGGTCACCCCCGAAGTGTCGTTAACCCTGAAGCAGGTACTCGAAAAGAAAATTTGTAAAAGAGATAATAAAATAGTTTTTGTAATTATTACGCGTTATTGAAAATAAAGTAATTTAAATATTTAAAAATGGCATTAAAATTAGAAACGATTAGTAGTAGCTGGAGCAGTAAATAAAATTCCAGAATTTAGCAGCAATTCAGATATTAGCGTAGAAGAATTTATAGATAAAGTCGAGTTATTTTTCAAAATTAGTAAACAACCGGAGAACAGACAAGTAGCAATTGCAAAATTATGTTTGGGTAAAGATGCTTTAGAATTCGTCAGGAATAATAGTATAATTAAAAATACAAATAATTGGTCAGTTTTCAAAAAGGAATTGTTAAATAGATATGTACATAAACCACATTTTCTTACATTAGAAAAAGAGTTTGTAAATTGTTATCAATTAGAAACACAAAGTGTAATTGAATTCGAAGTAAAATTAAGATCACTAGCTCATAAATTAGTAAATAATACCGAAGATGAAACAGAACATGAATTTAATTGTAAATATGTAGAGAAAAGATTATATAATCAGTTTTTAATAGGTCTGTTACCGCGGTTGCAACGTGATATTATATTAAAAGATCCGAAAACATTAGTAGAAGCGATAGAAATAGCAAAAAGAGTAGAGACTGTAGATAAATTAATGGAGAGTAGCTCAAGTTTATGTCTTAAATCAATATGTAATAAAAATCCCGAAAATTCTCCAGAAAAAGGCGACCCGTGTGTTTTAAGTAGTAATAATGAAAATAGTAAAGTACATGAGCTTATAAGTAAAGTAACGGAACTTCTACGTGAAGCCGGGAAAAATAGATCTACTTGTAAATACGCAATTAGTGACAGCGAAGATTCGGGTGTAGAAAGTGACGATGAAACAATAAGATATATAACATTTAGAAATAAGTATCGTAATAAATTGTGCTTCCGTTGTCAGAGATTTGGGCATATTTCAAAATTTTGTAAACAAGCGAAAAATAAATTAAAGTATAAAATTTGTTATAATTGTCGCGAATATGGGCATATCGCTAGTAGTTGTTCACTAAGTGTGAAAAGTAAAATCAGAGAAAACTGTACACACGAGAGAGATGCTAGACAACAGTGCGAGAGAAATATCCCAGAACATACGGTCAGTGATGATAGTATGCGCGGGAAAAATAAGGCGCGAACGACCGTATGGACGAGAAGGCTTCATCAGGGAGAAGATGTCCACCAAAAGCTTAGTTCAGGGGCTGAGCTGAGCAACGCAGATGCTGGACGAGCCGACACCGCAAAACGTATTCAGAAGAATGTGCGTTTTGTTGGTGTAGAGGAACCCGAAGACTTGGATGCGATTTCTGTGGTGAAATCAGAGGAAGAAGACCAGCACGCACACGACCTCTTTGTGAACCGTGACAAGACGGTAGGTATTTGCACTGGTAATAAATATTACAAGGGTTTTGGTTCTGGGATAGGTAGCAACAGAAGACGCAAGGAATATCGAGAGGAGCGAGCTGAAGTACCTGAAGACGTCAGGAAGGGCAAGCCGACACCATCCAAGGAGGAAGTGGAACAATGGCGGCCGCAATCACAACCAGCAGGTATCCTAGCGGGCTTCCAGAGAGCAGAGCTAGTCGAGTGGACCAGGAGCAGCAAGGTTTAGGCGCGAACTTCGTGCAACGAAAAGCGTCGAGGAATAAAATTCCAGGTAGCTCTTTAAATATATACTTAGTGTGAATGAGTAAAATTAAGAAATTAAATTGAGGAAAAGTAGAGTTAATAAAGTTGAGTTCTTTGTGATTTCGAAAATTAAGTGCAGATTGTAAGAATGGTTGAAATCGATTACTTAGTGTTTCGATAAATCAAAATTATTATAAATATATTGTGAATTTGGCTGGAATGAAAAAGTACTGAGTCTGAGTGTACTCTTGAGTAGCGTTGCTTGTTGGGACACATATCTGCCGGAGATATTTTGTTATAGTTGTTCTTTGTGAACACTCCTATGCTGCTGGATGGCAGATGCGTGGACGCGGGAAGGCTGGCGTCACCTCCAGGTCGAGTCACGACGGGCTAGGAGTTGAGGTGGAGTTCCAACAAGATCCCCATTGGACATTGGACATTCCAACTTAAAGAAGTGGATTCATCGTCCAGCACGGAAGTTAATAAATTATATTTCAGAAATGTAATTTATTTTAAGGGGAAAGGGAAAGTTGTAACACGGTCGCTTGGCGGCTGTGCATTTTTGGTAAATTTTGGTATAGCAGTACTCCAGATGTTACGAAATGGACAGATTTATGGTGAAGGACGCACATTTTTTACGCCTTCAAGCTTATTGTCAAAGACATAACTGTCCGTTTCTAGTACGTGATGCCCTCGGTGGACATCAATAGTTGGGTTATTTTTAGCATACTTCGTACTTAGGGGATGAGAAGAGCCGGATAAATATAGGTTGAGAACTTCTGGATTTTTACTATTAAATAGTGTTTAGAAGTTCGAAATCTCTCTCTCTTGTTGTAACATTCGACTGTTGTGGATGTCTTGACTGAATGTCAGACATACCTTGGTATTTCTTAGTGAAATAACCAATTAGTTGTTTTACTGTGTGTAAAGGCTCTCTCATCGTGGTGTAAATTTGTAAGTAGTTTTTATTATATTCTGTGTGGATTAATATTTATTTGTAGATCGATGTAAAAAGGTTTTCAAAATTGTTTGTAAATAGAAAAGTAAGGATTTAGAGTTTATATAGAATCAAGTTACGCGTTGTAATTTATTTGAATTATATAAATGTTTTTGATCGCGGTTGATTATTAAAATTTATATAATTTTGTTATTGTTGGAATATCGTGTTTGATTCAGCCCATCCTATTCCAACCCCTGTCTTTGTGACGTGGTAGCACAACGCGTAGGTAAAATTCTAGTATTCTAATATTACTACCCTGCACCAATTTGACCATAAATTGAACCGCGTCTGTTATCATTATTATCATTCCTTTGTCTGCTTCTATCACGGCAGACTTTTAAGTTAATAAATAAAGTGATAGTGGTGGCAGCGACTATCGTTACCCTTGTCTCGTATAAAAGTTGTTCATTAATATAATTCGTGGATTACTTTTGAGGCAAGTAAAACTCATAAATTATAACCCTTTTATGTCAAGTACTAGATTTCGTCGTAGACCCCCTGTACTTGTTACATTATGCTTGTTAAATAATATACTATTATTCACTTCTTTCTGTCAAGGCACTCTAATTGCAGGTTAAAAAAGACTAGTATTCCGTTTTTTCCGTCATGCCACTCTTATTATTGTCATATTTTAATCAAATTAATATAAAATTTTAGATGCATTTTTCTCAAAAAAATCGTTATGTTAGGTATGATAATATTATATCATTGAATTCAGAATAAAATTCTCTATTGTATAAGCAAATAAAAAATATAGGTTCACATTTAAAATAAAAAAGTTGGGACTCGTATTTTGAGAACCACTGGTTTAATAAAAAATTTGTTTATCTCATGTTAATAGTGTTGTAAAATACAAATTGTTTGCTAATTTAACCGACCTCGTAGCTCTTACAGTTCTCGAGATAGCAATGGTGGCCCATTTAAAATGAACACCCTGTATATGTGTGTGTGTGTACCTAGTTGAATACAGTAAAAAAAATCTACAAAAGAAGTTCAACCAAACAACATTTTAATGCAATTATATGAAATACATAACGCTGAAAAGTTTTATTTGAAAAAAGTTTCTGCAATATCTTTAATTTAGGAAATATAGTCCGGTCACTCGAAACAAAACCATTCTCTTTATTAGAATATGTCAAAACATTTTGATATTGTATTGTCAGTTCTTTTTGGGGGTGACAATCTGTTTTATCGCATATATCGGTAATGGTATATTTCTACCGTAAGGACGACCATACTCTAGCTGACTTGGAGAATGCACTATACAGTAGCCAATTTTATGTGGAAAATAAATAATCAATGGAGACATTAGAACACTGAGATTTTTCGACATCATATATCCATTATGTACCTACATATATAAAATTATAATTTGCAAATATATTTCAATGTAATACACGTACTAATAAATCAAAAGATCAATTAAAGTATTATTTAATTTTCCGTGTATCCTTGCATTGAGACCGCACTATTAAATTTATGATAATATCATCCCACTATCTCAACTTGTGTCATTTGCGAAACATTTCTTTTACCAGCTAAACATTTATTAGTTGTTCTCAGTACCACGCATTTCCAAATCTTGTAAGATTAATGTATTTGTTACTAAACGAGGTGGGCTACATTCTACTGGACAAAGTGAATAACTAAATAATTCACTCAGTTTCTAAATCTGTTTTCGTAGGATGTTGAGGTATTTTAAAAATGCAAAATATATTTCATTTCCTTTATATTTTAGACAAAAATATATTTTTGAAATTTATTTGATACAGTACAAAATATTTTCTTGTGCCAGCCTCTTATGTTATTGAAATTGAAAATGTATTAAAATTTATATTATATATTTATGTTAATGCATAATTCTATTTTAAAAAAACATATGTTGTAATTTTACAAAAAAGGTAATGCACATATAAATTTCTATTTACTGTTTCTTCATAACATTATTAAAATTTTATTATTTTACACCAAACTCTATAGCTATATTTATATGCAAATTATAGTATTAACACATTTTAATTGTGTCAACAAAAATAAGCTTTTCCATAAATACACATCGAAATTTAAATTAAGATATGAATCAAAATTAATAAATAAATCATTTACTACTTATTACCTATTGCTGGGTGAACCAGATCTGCTTTATAAGCGATATCGCTATTGTTACATTTGTATAATATAAGGTTAACAAGACTCCTACTAGCATGGAATGGACCACTTGTAAGTGGGAATTAAATGATATAGAATTTGACTTGGCATTGTTCCCAAAACTACAGCTAAACATGACTATACTACCTATTAGACCACAGATTCCTAACTTGTGTTCCACGGAACCTTAGGGTTCTACGAAATAACTAAATGTTTCGCAATGAAATTAGATTTTGATCTCTCTATCAAATCCAATTAATTTAGTAATGAATTATTTACTTATTATACACTGCAACAAAACCAAACCGCAGTAAGTAAATAGAATAATCACTCAATAATATTTATTAGAATTCAACTGTCCAATAATTAACCAAATTTTGATAGTATATGGAGAGAAAGAAGGAGTTTAACTATTTACATTAATTACAAGTTTATAATTTTTATAATTTGAGTATTAGCTTTCCTGTATTTTGAATAAATCAATTTTCCAAAATTTTTAATCAGTGTGAACATCTGTATTAGAGCCCGTATAAATAAAAATGTTGAAATTAATTATTTACGTGATATGTGTATTATTCCTAAAATTGGATCACAAATTTAACAATAATAGAATTGAGTAATTTTAAATTCCATGGAACTAACGGGCCAATTCAAATATTTATAGCAATATATTCGCTCTATTACTTCTTGATGACAGCAGATATTATCGTAACTAAGTGATGGTAACAAAAACTATGCGTATAAATAATATAAATAAGATTATTAATTTAGATGATGTCAGAGATAAACTGCTTTAATTGTGCTTGGATATTAAATGGATTATAATTAAAAATTAAATTCTTAACCATTTCTTTCCCACAAAGAAATGTCTCTTGTAGTGCACTCTCCACTCCAGCTCGTCTAGGTAAACGCTTTCTTTGGTACAAATATATAATTACTGATATTTTTGAATCAAGTAAATTGGCACATCCAGCTATGGATATTAAACCGTAATAAAAAATAACCGCAGTGATTTAATTTCAATAATGAAAGCAATTGAAAATATAATGTTAAACAAAAATATGAAATAAATTTGAGATGGAAGATCAGGATGTCTCGTCTGTCTAAGTAGGTGATTTACATTATGATCTCATTGAATTTTTTACGCCAGTAAAGAATTTCCGTCTTTGAAGTGCTACATTGTTTGCACTTTTAAAAGATAAGAATTACAAGGGCCTTTATGTTGTCTTTTGCATAACGCAGATTACTTTTCGCATAATTTGCAGTTATTCTGGCGCCTTCGTATCACGTATGTGGTAACTTATACATTACATTTTATCTACCTTGCAAATATGTGCTTCATTTCTAAATGGTGATAATAAATTTCTAAAAAATAACATGTTATCAATGACTGTGTCTAATAACAAATTTTTTAAATGAAGATTAATTTTGCAAAACGGACTTCATTAACGGAAATGTCAATGCATAAAAACCGTGATACTATTAAATAACTGGCGTATATGTGGACAATTTATCATTAAAAATTATTTGTTAAACAATTTTACTACACTTTTTTACATATACAGCCTGTTCTACAACTTCAGATACATAAAATAACATATATCGTGTGATCCAAAAAGTGTCATAGGCATTTAATATGCTACAAAAGTTTTTGGTAAATATAAACTGTCCGCGGCTAACAAATAAGTCACCATATTGTACAGGACAATACTACATTAATTTGTACATCTCATTTAATACAGATTACTTCATTTTAATAACATAAAACAATGAAATATACAAAAATTAATTAAAAATTTTCGTCTCATATTTTTAGTGCTCTACATGCAACATTGACATCTGTCAAATCGTGAGATTCTCAGTTCTATTCCGACTTTTTTTATACACTTTCTGTTATTTTATGTTTATGTTTTTATGTGAAAAATAATTAAAATTAATAAATTTTAAAGAAATAAGATACCATTAATAAATACTTTATTTCTCATTAACTATCTTTTACAAAACAATAATAATTTTGTAGGTATTAACATAGAAAAACAGAAAGCATATAAAAAAGTCCTAAGGTTGATTTAAATTAATTTACATTTATAGTGCCACTAAATTAGCTTTTTTCATAAAAAACGAAATAATTGAAATTATTTTTTATCCAAAGTTGCATAAAAATCCGATTTTATCAAAGAAATCTAAAAAAATCTAAAAAATATAGGTATTTCAATAATATGCTATTAATTTTTTCCACATATTTTTTTTTAGTTTTTAAAAGTAGTTACTCAAGTAGAGATGGATCAATGAATATGTGTCTGTGCCTTCTGATTTAAAATGAGAGAACTGTTAGATCTGGGATTCGATTTTTAACGTCTACAACAATTCTCCAAATAAAAATACCGCTATCTCCGAAGCTGTCGGAGCGTTTGTTGAAGCCATAAGTTGACAATACACCCCGTTGTACCTTAACTCAAATTAAATTTGTCAGGAAACAAGTAACTACCCTAGATACTAGAAGCCCTGTTCAATTTACAAATGTTGTACTACATATGATTATTCTGATAATTTGATTAAACCGTTTAATTTAATTTACTTATTCATCCGTAAATATTTTATAATGAGTATCAATATTATACGAGTTTTCTAGAAGCAAAACTGTATTCTGTGTGTCAACAAAACTGAATGGCATTTACGAAATAAACAGCCGAAATCTTGACTTTTCCTTATAAGTACACGCCATTTGTACTATTTGTTTGTTTTGTGTGATGCAGGCTTCAATTCACAGAAAGTTGTGAAGCAAATGGGTCAGTCTCAGTTGTAAGGGCATTCATTGCTTTTGTGAATGGAATTCCTTATCCTTAAAAGGTTCCGAACTTTGCAAGTACACTTATAATGCAGTATTCATCTTTTCGGTAAATAGACAAAAGAAAGAAATATAATACATAATTTTACAAGTTGGGTTAATGTTAATTGCTAGTGGTAAGCGCTCAGGCTTCATAATTCGGGGTTGCGGGTTCGAATCCCGTAGAGGTATGAATATGTGTATAATTTTAATTTCATCATATCTCATTTGTCAGTTTCTGAACATCAGTACACAATAAACTATCTAATTTCGTTATAAACGACTTAGGTACATCGTACATCTCAGTAGCTTTCACATTACAATTAATCTACAGATGCAAGTCGAACTAATTTTAAAAGTTTATACATACAGCAAAACATTGTTTTGAAGAGGACTGAGGTTTCTTACACCCCACCTGTCAGAACTCGCAACTTTTTGGCCACTTAACATTAATTTTGCAAAAAAAACGCTCGAACACGTCAATTATTGATTGCAGTTTTGCACACCTGATAATTTTTTTAAAACGATATTTCACTGAAACTAATGATCGTATTTGAAAAATAAAAAACTGTTGGATAGAGAATTGAAAGGCCTTTCGAACTGTGTCATGTTTGACACCCTTTTCCATTTAAAATTTTTGAGGTGCAGTCCACTCCCATTTTAGGGTTGAAGTTATGCCATTAGTATTAATCCATTCAGGTGCCCCCCTTTATACTAAAATTGACGTGTTCGAGCGTTTTTTGCAAAATTAATGTTAAGTGGCCAAAAAGTGCGCTTATAATTTTCACTGGGCCACCCTGTATAAAGATACAAAATAAGCAAACATCAATATTTATAATGTTTTTAACATATAAAGAAAAACATTCCTGTATACACACGTTTGACACTTGTGATAAAATTTCACCTGTTGAATGCCGGGTTAAGCAGAACAAAAATATTGATGTAACGAATTAAAGACTGTTGATATTTCGTTATTTTTAAGAATAAACATTCTGCAAATAAAGAAAACTGTTACATTCTGATATACCTACCTCTATATTTTATTTTTGTATTTGTTATTTTTGAAGCAAGTATAAAGTAAAGAAGTAGCAATCCTTATTTGTCTGACGAAGCGTGGTGAACTTATTCTCATTTTAAACCTCTTCACAATGGACAATGGTCGGAACCGTGCAAATTTTGAATGGGCACTAAACCTGTTTCTGTATTCCGTGCCCATGTATTATTCATTTTACAGAACGCATCACTTTTAGTTGCACTGGCACTGACCATTCTTCCAAGAACGACAGACGTTTTAAAATGAATTCTGTTTTACTAAATATTAAAAATAAGAGATATCCCAAAAATAAAGAACTAAAACTCGGCACACTATATTACAAAACAGACACATTTGCAAATATTATTTATCAATTTTAAAAACAAAAACTAAAACTAACAAAAGCAGTTACAGAAAGAAATAATTTTCAATGGGGTATATGACCAATTTTTTTTTCTTCCATTTTATGATTCTATACCAAAAATAAAAATACCCGTATTTTTTTAAATCGCTTAATTGTTGATAATTCCGGAGAAAAACAATAATAAAGTTTAGGAGAGGGGATATGTTGACGTCACCTAGGAGAATTAGACAAAGAGAGATGCTAATAGAAAGAGAAAGATATAGTGCGACCCGCGCGAACCTTTTGCTACCTGATTCTAACCCGTAACCATGGTAACCAAACAATAAACACACTGAGACTCGTCAGGGACTTCAATGCCAACCAGATTTACATTATAACATTCGTTGTGTAGTATCAAAATATTTTAATTTTATTCTATAAATTTCCTAAATTGATATCTCATATATTGTTTCATTAATAATTATGACTAATTTATCATTTGCAACATTTATTCGATATCATTTAAGTAAAATAAATAAGTTCATTTAATTCCTACTTTTAGCATTGTAAACTGCTCTCTCATTCTCCTAGGTGACGTCAGAGATAGAGCGCTGTTACATATTAATTGCGAATTTCAGTGAAATTATAAGATAATATTTAGTTTTTATCATTATTATTGGTAGTCACAATGGTTAATTTTTAATTTTTATACTTTTTTTCTTTCAATTCGAGAGTGGTCATATAGCCCATTCAAATTTTATCAATTGTGAGTTACTGAGATATTGGCAACAATAATTAATTTTGATTATGAAATAAATAAAATAGCAGATTTACCAAATTTTAATTATAATAAATAAATATATAGCACGAAATACCAAATTATAATTTTTTTACATAATAATATACCCCATATTTAAATAATAAATATACCTATTGTTATCTCTGTCTAAGTTAAAACTTGCTATAATTGCTGTAACAATTCAGCAATATATCGATAGATATACACACCTGGCAAAACCTTAATTCAATTTTTAGAACTACCTACACTTCATGTTTCATATTTGAGTGAAAATCACTTTATTTCGTTTCAGAAATGGCGTGCGACCCTTTGATTTTGCCCCCTCCCTCTGTTTTATAGTAACATTTTTATTTATAATAATATATAATAATAATAAAAATATATGATTACTAGGATTCAGCCATTTTTATTAATTCACAGTCGACCGTTTCGACCCCATATGTATCTTCTTCAGGAAATAAATATAAATAGGAGATAAGAATTAGTACTGCCTTACACATGTAATAAAATTATTATTAGTAGTGGTAATTTAGGATTACATTTTGTTAATTAATAAATGCAAATAAGTACTTAATATCGATTATTTATCTAAAATGCTCCC
Organism: Stenolophus ochropezus; assembly: GCA_035578165.1. Taxonomy (NCBI): domain Eukaryota; kingdom Metazoa; phylum Arthropoda; class Insecta; order Coleoptera; family Carabidae; genus Stenolophus; species Stenolophus ochropezus. The sequence continues at coordinate 36,360,184 of JAQOWZ010000001.1, read as the reverse complement.
AGATGCGCCTCGCCCCCTATTTTAAAATCCTAACGACGCCGTGCTTTGAACTGTTAAGTTATAATTTTTTATCCAAAAATTCTTTAGCAGTTTGCTTCATTTTAATCAGAAATATAGAAGATATTACTTTTGATTTAGAGTTAATAATATATTATGTATATATGTACGTGACGGTCACGACGTCAGGACAGGTTATCCATCAGTAAATATTATTTAATTTCGTCTCTTAGAACACTATTTCTTATATTTATAATATATGTTAAAACTAAAAGAAAGTGTTGTAGTGTGGTTCGTCTTTCTTAAAATCGTGCAAGGATGGTATTATGGCGCGTAGCTACATTTGATAGTTTGGATCCTTTAAGTTAAGCTTCGATATAAGCAGAAAAATTTCGGTATAAGAAAAGGAATTGAACTTATTTTCAAATAATTTAATAAAGTTGTTTTTCTTTCTATATCTATATCTATAAGATTAAGTTTACGTTAATTTTAAATCCAGTGTACGCCACTGGTAGCAGAATTATTGTCAAAAATTTCTAATGGTTACAACGTTTCAAGTATCGTAATTGTGTTCAATCTACCGGTTAAACAATTACTTGTTCGTTTAGACCATGGTGTAAATTAAAGACAACAGTATTCTTGCAACAATACTTTATCAGTCTTCCAATCACTAATTACTTCTAATGAACCCCTTAATTAAGAAGAACACCGCTCCCAGAGATCTGTAAAGACTGCTAGATGGTGGAACGTTTGATGCACCGACAACTGCATCAGGTAGAACCTTCATTCATTGTTCTTAAAGAGAAGAATAGAACATTTGTGTGTGAAATACTTCATAAAAGAAAATTAATCAAGATTTCACACTTATAATCAGGAAAAAGATTCTATGATTCGTTCTACGATTACGATATTAATTAGATAATTATAATAGTTACACTATAGATACCATAAATATTTGTACCTACAATCCTACAAACGCATTCGTATTTTTAGTAATAATTAACTATATAAAGATCGAATCTTATGAGCTTAACGTTTATTTTATGATCAGGGATAAATTCAGAGGAGTATTTACAACGAAATTACACGGTTAGCTACTTCGGTCGAATCTGCAAACATTCAGTTTCCTCTTTTAGATTCTGATACTCAGTTAAATCATAATAGTACACTAAGAAATGAAATTTCAGTTTCAGTTTACACCTGAATTCATTGAATTAATCAAAAATTGAGCTTGTTTATGAATTAATATTTTATTGTTTTTAAAAATAACTTCTTGTAAAATGTAACAAATATTGAAAATGTTATTATATAAATAATAAAATATGTAAAAGATTTAATATACATATTGCGATAATTTAGTAAAGGGATTTTGTATGATCCGGTCCTGTGTTCTGCTGGAACTAATAGAATTAATTGTAATCAATTATACAGATAAAGAAAATTTGATTTACTTAAGACACTACAATTAATTACTTTAAGAATCGTTCAGGATCATTAATTAATCACATAAATCATTATAGTTTACAATTGCATTACCACGAAATCATTATGAATCTGATTGATGTAATAAAAATGTCAATCAAAATCAACATTTATTATCAATTGCCGATTTCGTAATTTCAAAATTTTGACAGATGTCCATGAATTAATCTGTTTTCAAAATATTTTTAATATGTTTAGTACGATGTTAGTCAGTTTATTCATCTAATTTTTTGTGGACACAAATCTAAATAGATTTTTATTAAACTTTTTATTTTATTTCCAAAAATTTTCCATATAACATGAAAGTAAAATGAAAATGTACATTCCGTATTAAAAGATTAAAAACTTTTTAAATAAACAATAGGTATAAGAGAAAATATTTGACTATGTTTCACAAATGTGTCTGTGATTACTGATATTTGACATCACTAATAATTGTTTGTTAATAAGTAAATTGTTGCGAAGTTATAGCTATGTGGTTTTCCTTCACTATATATACAACGAAATTCGACTCCACTCGAACTAAATGTACCTATAAGATCTGGGATTCAAATCTCAGCGTCAACCATCTTTAATCAAATATAAAAATACCGCTGTGTGCAAGTGGGGTTGGAAACTCACTATAAGCTGTAGGCACGAAGTATAAATATAATATAGGAGGAGTGCGAACTTCGTATAATGCCGCAAAGAGACGAATGGTTGCATCTGTCGAGAGAGAAGGAAAACTGTGTAGAGAGCTTTTTCGGTGTTGTAGTGTTATTTTGTGTTTTATATTAGTTTTATAAATAATAAAATATAAAATTGACAAAAGATACTTTATTCCAATCTGCCATAATAGTTATGACACAGTATTGACAGTAATAAAGAAAAGATAACAGTGTTTTCGGTGTCCAAGGACCAGGAATTACTTGAAAAGTGAAAAAGAGTGTTATTTTGTGAGTTTTATATTATTTTTATAAATAATAAAACATAAAACGGGCAAAAGATACTTTTGTCATAATAGTTATAACAGTAATAAGGAAAAGGTAACAGTGTTTTCGGTGCCTAAGGATCAGGAAATATTTGACAAGTGAAAAAGATAAAATTTTAGGAATGAAAGATTATGGATGCAATCAATGAACACGATTATTAGATCCAGTATCAGATTCAGTATTTTATTATATCACTGGATTCCTTGCACATAAATTGCTCAGGAAAAAAATACTGATTGTAACTTATGTAGAGAAGAATTGTAAATATACAGCAAGCATACTTAACAAATTAAAAAAGTAGATGTTCTTTTAAAATATACAAAAACGAATATATTTAAATTTTGTATGTGTGCAGAAATAATTCCTTTGTAATTTAAACATACGGATCAGGTGTACCAAAAACAATTTTGGTAATTATAAAAAAATATAAATTTAAATTCCCTCGTACTGATCGTAAAATGATACTTTTTTATACGAATTTATAGTTATGAGGATCAGGCAATACGAAGCAAAAAAATATTGTCTACACATCACTGACGGAATTCTCGCCTCGTCATTTCCACTTCCCGTTTATACTCTTAGTTTCACTACAACAGAACTTTTATTTCTTCTTTACCTATTGAACCAATAAAAAGTATTTATTGTTATAACTGCTCTAACTGGAATAGTTAGGGATGTAGATGTTACTTCATTTTTGAGAAGAGAAATCCCACAGCCCCAACTGTTGTATTTTAGCTTATTGTTTCTTCTAAGAAATATGCTTGTATTATATACTTGTGTAGTGACTTCCTTATTGCTGAGTTAAATATTGAAACAAATACAAGTGATTCTTTTAAAGTGAATTGCTCCTCAGTAAAAATATGAGTGAATGGCATTGCGCGCCCACTTCCACCAATCCAAGCGGCTGTTATTTTCATTTGAATTGAGTGTGCAGTTTACGAGGCTTTTAATTTGCTGTAACTTCTTCGTACACTGTTTTTACATTACACTGGCCGTCAGTCATAAACTATTCTTTCCATCTGATCTAAATTCAAAATGGCGGCTGCTGTGTTAAATATTTATGCTGGATTTGAACTTGACTTCGATGTATTGTGCTGGATTCTATGAATAACTTTCCATCATCGAGGCATTCAATTTAAATTCAATTGTTTCTAGACACTGCCAAATGACATAAAATAGTAATTAAAATTTTTCGAAATAACACAACCAATAAAATTCTTCCACATTTCTTTCTAGTTCTTCTTTCTATAATACAATATTCCTATTAGAAAAAAAATGTAATGTACTTGATTCAACACGAATTTTACTTGCATTTTCCGTAAGATTATGTTCAGACAACATACGAACATTTTATTTAATAAAAATGTTCACAAAATTTATGTACCTATTTATTTAATCTATTTTGCTTTTATTATATTGATAAAGTTATAATTTTAGTGTTTTTTTACATTCCAAAAATTGTTTTATCATTTAAACAAAAAATAATTTCGAGCGTAAATCAGCCAACAAATTTAAAGGTCCACAACGCTTCAAGGTTATAGAACTTAATAGATTATTATCAAAGGTACTGACACCTTCATTTGGGGTGAGATGACAGGAGCCACACACATAACCATATCTTACAAAGACCTCCGGAGATATCTGAGCACCATTTGAAATCCATATTGTTCTTCATTTACGCTAGCGAAATATAGTTCTCGAGATAGCAATGGTGGCCTATTTAGCATGAGCACACCTTATACACATATACAACTAGAAAAGTGTCTTAAAAGTTAAAAAGAATAAAATATTAGTTTCTGTTTGACAAGTTTCAGTATACGGTTTTATAGAAAAAGGTTTCGATAAATGTTTTGATTTCAATTTTGTATAATTTTGAACACAATACTTTCCTTTTTGGTTAACGGTTAAAAATAAAATTGAAATGATTTTTCTATGAAATATATTATTAAATAAATAAATAAGATTTAAACACGGTACCATTTGATTATAAAAGGCATTAAGGTAGGCATTAAATTATTAAATTTATTAATATTTAATTTAAAACAAGTTCCAGATACTATAACTCCTTCAGTTCATTTGCATAAACAAATAAAAATTATATGAAAGTCACGATTTTCTGACTTCACGTTCATAACATATGTACCTAATATACCTGCTTTTAATGTTCTTATATGGTTGTAACAAAAATATTCAAATATGAGATCATAGCGTATAGGTTAGTAACCAGCACAAATCATTCACAGCTTTCGATTTACATTCATATAAACAACGCCGTTTCCATACTGAACTAAAGTAGGCCTGAGTGTTACACCATACGGCTACGGGCCGGCTACTCCCGGTATAAATTATTACATATGTTTCTATGACGTGGCACTTGCACTTTCTGGCTGGGCGGACGGCAGGCCCGTACTGGAATTATTGCAGATTGCCCATATGAATATTCTAATTCATTTTTTCAAAACATTTTTATATTGTTAGTGACAATGATACACATAAAAACAATAAGAACAGGAAAATTTAAATATCTTATATAATTTTTATGTGTTACAAATATATTTATTAATGACAGGTATTAAATATAGTACACTTGTGATATAGTGTATAGTGTTTCACAAGAGTCTTTTATTTTTCTTGGTCTTGCAAAAAATTCAAGACAAGAAAAAGACAAGAGCTACAAATTTCAAAGCAAGACAAGGCAAGAAAAGTGCAAGAATAGCAAAATTTTCTTCAATTCTTGTACTCTTGTTGTTTTTGTTAATTTGAAATACGAGTATATATTTATTATAAGATTATATCTATAAAAATATGTCACTAATTGGGAAAATAATGAAGTTTATACTTTTTTAGATATAGTAAATTAACATGTAGATTTTATTTACCTAAAAGTACAAAAATATGTAAATATTAAGATAATGGAAAAATATTATGTTTCAATATACGTATGTAAATTATTATTGCCTCAATAATATAATTATTTTTTGAAATTATATAACCAAGAGTTAAGACACAAAATGCTTTCTTATAAAACCAGGGAGCTTTAGGAAAAAGCTTCTGTTATAAAGATGTCGCTGTTGTGCTAAAAAATTCTTAAAGGAGTCCAGCTGTATTATGCTTTGTTTATTGTTATATTTGATAATTGACATTGATATTTTCTAAACAAAATAAAAATGTACATGTGACACAAAGAAATATATGTATGTTCATTTGCGATTAGGGGAATTCCTGTAACCTGCAAGACAAGAAATATACAAGCTAATAACGATCAAGACAATATTTTTTTATACAAGAATAATGAAAGACAAGATATAATTAATTTTCTTGTCTTATTTTTCGAGACAAGACAAGAAATAACAAAACAAGACAAGAAATCTTGTCTTGTGAAACACTAATAGTGTAGAAGAGAAGCAAGTGCGTACGTAAATTAATTCACAAATTATATTATTTTTAAACAAACTTCTTCAGTGCAAAAATTTCAATTTAATTTAATATGGATTGAATACGTTATTCGCGGAAAATTTATTAATAATTAATCATATATGTTCCACGTTCATTATTTACTGAATCACTACATAACTAGCCACATGACAGTCAACTCATCAATAGCGAAAATATTTATTAAAGTTAAAATAGTAATCAGCAGACATTTGGTCGATGTACAAAATAAGTATTTAATTCAGTAATTATTGTTCCGTAGAATTATTGATTATGGTCTTGCATCAGTCTTGCAAAAAAATGCAAGACAAGAACAAGACTAAAGCTGCAAATTTCAAAGAAAGACAACAACAAAACAAGAAAAATTGTATGTACCTATGATATAAGATTATTTATATATTCTAGGTCATTTGCGAATATTAACATGCAAGACAAAAAATATGCAAGAAAATGACGATCAATATATACAATACAACAATCAATATTTTTATATACATGAGTAATGAAAGACAAGATATACTTAAATTTCTGCTTTTACTTTTCGAGACAAGACAAGAAATTACTTAACAATACAAGATATCTTGTGAAAAACTAGACACGTTCATATATTTTGTAACTGACAAATATCAATATGAATGATATGTTTTATTATACATATTAAATATTTTAAAATAATGTTCTTACTAAATAAAGTCACAAAAAATCAAGGCTCACTTACAATTTTGCAGACAAATTGCGTAATATATTGGTTATTTAACTTAGATTATAAAATAAATAAACTGTAGAACTGAAGGTTATGTGTTTGATGTACTTGCTACATTAAACTTTTTTCTTAACGATATATCAATTTTTCGAAGAATGTAGTACTAAATTAAGAATTTGGAGGCAGCAGCAATTTCACTGCAAGAAAATATTTAAATAATACTAAAGCTTAATTTACAAGTAATAACATCAATTACAATCTAACTTAACTGAAATACGGTATTATCTAAGGCAGAACATCACCTAAACCGTTCATTATGTTGTACCTTCAAGATCAAGATTTCTTTTTAATGTAAATGGCTCTTATTATGTTCTAGGGGCTAAGTGAAATCGTTAACTTCATTTTAATTCCTTTCAATACACCTTAAAGCATTACTTATCTCACAAAGAAAAGTGTAAGTTCATTTATAACATGTGAGTTGATATTTTGAAGGTATTCTCAAAATTAAGATGTAACTTAAAATTTATTATAGATTGAAGAAGTCGTATTTTTTTACGATGATGTTCTAAGGTAATAAACCAGAATCAGAGAAAGCAAAAGTATGTTTTGTAGCTAAAGGTGGCATTTTAAATTCTGTGTAGGCGATATATGACAACACTATATGTTGGAGGCAGCCAGCAATGTTACACACACTGGAATTAAGCTAAATTATAACAATTACTCTGCATATCATAAATAAACCACACAATAATAACTACCAATCTTTATTAATATAATTAAAAGATAAGAAACCGACATTCACTCCATTAAGGGATAAAACACTTGAGTTAGTATTATATGCGGGTGGTCACTTTTTTTATTAAACCGATTAATACTATGAAGTAATATATTTCATGGTAATACCAATATAATATATATTTCTACTTCCATTTAGTACACTCGTACTTTGCTGGAATATGAAAATTTAAAAGTAAATAGAAATAAATAGTAAAGGGCAATAAATAATGAAATATTTTTTTGGTAAATCATGTAAAAGAATAACAGTACAAGAACTCGAAGTCAGCACTTATTACTTGGTAAATACTTTAAAACAATCACGTAGTTTTTCCACATTTCTTTATTAATTGTTATTTAAATGTTGAGGATGATTTTGGAAATCGAGACTTCGTATCATAACTCCACTATTCCGAATCCGTACTTTTTTGCATAGTCGGTGAAATAACAAATTAAAATTTTGAAATAGATATATGAAAAATATATTTATAAGAAAAATATCCGAACTTGAAAAAAAAATCAAAATTAGGGAATAACGATATCCAAAAGAACGAAACGAAAGTCAATATATATTTTAATAAATAAATGTGAATAAACTACGTGCAAATGTATCTTTGTTATTGAATCAAATGGAATTCGTGATCTGAATTCGATTCCTGTCGACTCTTTTTTTTACAATCCATTTCTCACATAAAAATAGACACTCTTGTATACTCTTTATACACCAACTAGAACAGTGTCTGTCAAAGTTGTTTACCTTACGGTACATTACGAGAATTTTATGAAAATGCGACTCTAACCTCCGGTATTATAACAGAAATTTAATTTTAAATGTGCATTTAACGAACAAAAGACAGTTGAAATAAAATATTATAAAGGATATTCAACATTGCTGTCAAAATTTCGATATGCTTTTTTTCATAAAATACGCATTTAAAATTAAATGTTTGTTGATAATACCGGAGATAAATTACACAAAAAACACAATATTCCTCACGTACCATCTGTAATAATCCCCTATTTCATTTCCATGAGCGCTGAAAACTCAAGCCCAACGGACAATAGAAATTTAACGGCAGAAAATAAGGCTTTGGAACAGGATCGTTTTTCAAGACTACTAAATTTTTTTCTTACGTTATAATGATAATAGCAGATATAGTCGTACATTTAATAATTAAGTGATAAAAAATTATCTGTATTTTTAAATCTTTCGCGGCACACCTATAGAATATCTTGCTGCTGTGCCGCGGCACACAGTTTGGCAGACACAGAACTACAGTGTCCGACAGATGACGACTAGTATACATATCTCTACAGTACGAGTACCTATAAATAAATAGTTACCAACACTTGTGATAAATCAAATTGGCGCACCCAGTATAAGTAAGTGATATATTTATTATATGAATTTTCTATTCTCCAATACTGTAGAATCGTAGAGGTATATGTTAAGTTCCTTTAAAATTTCCTTGGGTTTTAAATTTGAAATTTACGATTATGTACGAAACATAAAATTTCAAACGATTTTAAAGTAAATAGTCGGTGTTTCAAAGAAGTAATCTTAAACACATATACAATTTTTCTGCTTCCTTCTATGATGTTTATATATCTTCTTAACTTTTTTACGCAAAATCAATTTGTATGCATCGTTTTGAAAAGCATATTTTTATTCATTTCAAACTCGTTACAATCAAAATTTATTGTTTTGTGTCAGTGGTTCGAAATCTGCTAGAATTCCTAGATTGTTTGCTTGTATGTTGTTAATTTATACTTCAAACACTTCCGAAAATGCAAGTAAAATAGTCGGGGATATAATCTCCTCTCTCTCAGTACATTTTATGTAATTAAATTCATTGAAATAGAATTCCATCCATTGACAGATGCCCGGCGCCGTCCCACATATGTTACGTCAGCGTTTCACTTGTTTCTGTGTCCAGGGTACTGTGATATAAGAAAGCTAGGCTAGCCGCGTCGCCCACGGGACCGGAGACCTAGACTCCAAACTCTCGCGTAATGCACTCCAACGCAACCAATTCCACTCAAGGTTGCCACGAACATAGTGGGATACTACATATACAGCGTGTTCCAACAGGAAAAAAAAAACATTTTCAAAATAAAAATTAAGGACTGATTATTTTATCATCTTTATCAACGTCAAGAAATAATTAATAGTAAGATGCAATTTAAATGGCATTTTTACCGTACGAAACAAATATATGAGGCAAGAAACACGAGCAAAAAGATAGAGGAAGACAGATTAAAACATGGAACCAGACTATCCAATAAGCTATAGAAAAAGGAGGGGGAAATTTGAAAAGCATCAAGAGAATCGCAGCAGACCGAGCAACTGGAGAGAGTTCTAGAAAAAGAAGAACTAAACACTTCTACTTAGGTACTAGCCTAATACTGAAAGGTACAAAGGTTCTAGATTAAGTAATTATATTTACCGTAAAACGATTTAAGAATTAGTTCAATATACCTAGCAATGCAATATGGCCAAAACTCTTTAAGGAGGAATATATGCTGATAGCAGACATTTATTATCATTAAATTCTCAAACATACAAATTTCCCTTAATCTGAATATCATCTCTATAGATCTAAAAGTTCAACAGCTAATATTTATTAAATAGGAGGGTCGATTATTCAAGGGGTACTGAAAAAAAAACTTTAATGAAATAAACTGCATAGAAAAAAAAGTATTGTAAAAATAAATAAATCAAAAAGAATAAATTGCATTGGTCTTGCTACATGGAGACAAGAAGATAGTAAGCTATAATAAAAATTAATCTTAGAGCTGATTTTTTCACTTTTGGTTGTCGGTGCCGGTCACCTTAAACGTCGGTTAATAGAAAAGTAACTCATCGAAAAATGTAATTATTTACTATATCGATGAGATACTTTTCTATTAACCGATGGTTAAAAAGAGTCTAATAAACAGAAATCAGTCATTATTCTTAAATATATGAGAAGTCTAAAACTAGACACATGTTTTTAGAATTAAGTTCCTATCACTAATGGACGGAAAAATAAAGATTACTCAAAACGTAAACCATGCCAGAAGTCCGAACAACTCTAAGAGTTGAACAAAGGACGGAAAGTCCTAGGAAGAAACAAAAGAAAAGAAGTAAAAATCAAAGAAACAAGAATACTTCTATCAAGGAGCATAACACTTTTCATTTGGTTTTGATTGTATGACTACTTTAAATATCGAAAAAGATTTCGCTATCAATTAAAAAAATAGTTCAGTAAACTTTTCCAGTTAAGAATTTAGTTAAGCAAAAATGCATTTGAAAACACCTTACCGTAAAAATTTCCGTAAACATGATCTTTAAGAGCAAACAAGGATATACGGTGTAGTACCAACTAAAAATAGTTTAAGTAGAACATAATGTTTTATACTGTTTTACTGGATTACTTTTTAAAACTTAACAAGAAACTCGTAAAGAAACACCTAACAAACATTGGAATATAATCTACGATGAATTATCATTTAGAACATAGAACTTTTTTAGATAGACACTGTAAAAGTTAAAATGCGATAATAAGCGATTAAAATAAATAGAAGTATGTGAAGAAATAAAATATAAATCTTTCCCTTAAGTGCGAGTACCTTTGATTGCGTGTGAATCTCTGCACGTATGTTACTTTTTTCGTTTTATAGGTATATAAGTTATATGCGTGGCATCGTTAATTCTTCCATTTAATTGACCTGTCGCCTGTAATTATGAATTAAAGCTGGTGGTTGATTTAAGCGTGCGTCGTTTTAATTAACGCCGGGTATTAATGATATTTAGTCTCATCTAACGGGATGTGGAGTACTTCTTGCAAATTCATCATCTCATGAATTAATTACACTCATTAGATTATCATTAATAGTTAATCGGTAATATGTGCTTTGGTTATTGAATTTGAAACTTACTTGTGTGTTGCAATTGCAAATATGCATAGATCGGTCGTAAAAGTTGTAAAAACATAATGTATACGAACACGGCATTTACATTTGTGTTACTTGTTCAACACAACTTATTGTAATTAAATAATTTACATATTTATAAAGGAATCTAAGTTATAGGATTCAAACTAAGGTCGATCGTTGAACCTCACAACCTGTATTTGTACTTACTGGTGGTACTTTGGATAGAACTTTGTTCTTATGTGTTGAATACCGATATGTAAAAACAGAGGCAATTACGAAAACTCCTTTAGAATATTGTTATTATATTATGGTGGTGGTGAGTCCAATGGGTAACTGGATAACTGCGAGTGTGGAAACAAAAAATATTTGCAAACGATCTAAGAAACTACAGTACAAATTGTCACATTTACAGAAAGATTGGTTGGTGCTGGATGCCGTCAAGAACCAAGTTGTGATGAATACAGGCAATACTGTCATCGATGCATATAACTTCTGTCATGTTACGAGATATGGCAGATTGAAGGTTGCAAATGGTGAGAACATTCGTACAAAGCAAATGGGTCTCTCATGGAAACGGTTTAGTTAAGCACAAAAAAAAAACAAATATTGGTAATGATAAACTTTAATAGTGGAGTACATTTACCAGATGTTATCTGCAAGAATTTGACTTACGGGACTTGAACTCGGGTTCGCAAAATAATGTGGTAGTAAATTGAAGAAGTATTTGTTTTATGATAAAATTACCAGTTCAAATGAAAAGCACTGTACACAACTACTGATTTCTTTAGCACAATATTCTTATTGTACATAAGTTGTTTCTTATAGCGGTCATCCCGTAAAGTCAATTAACAGCACGAAGCATCTTGTATTAATATCTTATCGTGTGCATCAGATCGAAGATGATCTCACGTGTGGTCTTCATCACTCGGCACGCTTTCTCTCCTTATTGGGGCACCCTGTGTATATAGATCATACCGGCTGCACTTATTGTTCGATATATTGCAATATGTTTCGTAACCTGCGATTCAGGTGGATTCGATTAAGTCATTAACATGTCAATGCCAAGAGAAATTATTCTTCAATTCTTCATTGCCCAGCAGTTTCCAGACCTTTCCAACTTTATTCCAAAAATGGTAATATTCATTTTAGTAAGCTTCACTTTTCAGGTGTGATATTTGCATATATTTAAATACTGGTATATTTTCGTTTAATAATTTCAAATATGTCTTTTATCACAGTAAAATTAAGTGTTACAGTCGAATCTAAGATCGCTAACGTTGACTTAATTGGTTATTGAACTTCTTGGTCAAAGTGAGCGGAGTGTGAAATCTCAGCGACGCCAATTATTAACCAAATAAAAATACCACAGAGGCTATAGGCTGGCAACCACACCACTAAAATGCAATTGTCATAAAACAAATACTGTAAGTCTTTAGATATTTGAGGCTCTGTATCATACAGGAATGTTGACCCATGGATGACGATGATGATGAAGAAAATGTAAATGTATTTCAATAACCGTGAGTTTAATCTTGCTAATCGATGATATCTATAACTATTTCGAGCAATTTCAAGAATAACGGTTATAGAAAAAAGGCACACTCCTAGTACTAGGTAATATTAATTTTTGTGGTAGGAACATATCATGTGGTTGAATATTACTAGCAGTATTTTGATATATAGAGTTGCTAGAAGTAACTAAGTGCTGTGATGTGTAATTTGCGCAACTTGTAGATAAAGTATCTGCTGAATTGGGAACAGGATACTCCAACATACATCCTTGCTGCAGATAAAAATGTTCCGAATTTTTATCTGCTCTCTAGATAAACATAATTAGCTTGCTGAACCACTATTTCGCCTATTATTCATCAGATCACTTTATATCCCCACATATTACACAAACATGCTTTTTTCAAATCAAATTTCATAAATTCTTTCTTTAAACATTTCATTTATTTAGCAAGAAACAAGCCATAAATAAGTTTTAGTCAATTTTCTTTAATTGGAAAATCCTTAAGGAACGTTCATTGCTAGTTAATTATAATGATTATAAAGTTCCCTTTAAATCTGTAGCTAACTAAAACGTGACAGTTTAGAATTGGAATTTACAGTTAAAGTATTTATGACGTAGTTTGAGTTTTGTTGTAGAATCGTAAAGTTAGAACAAATTTCAATGTTAAATGTTTCCTTGAAATCTAGGAATAGAAATGCAGTAATTTTAAACCCACTGAATTCTAAATAGCTTTCCACTGTTCTATTACTTTTCTAGTAATGTTTACAAGATTTTTATAACACATATTGTTATTTTTATGTCAATAATATTAGATTATGAAGCTCCAATGAGAAGAAAAACAAAAGAAATGTGAAAATGATAACTGAACCTACTTCATTATCATTTTACTTGTATTATAGATCAGATTACAGCTTCTTTTAAAGTGAATCATAAAACTCTATTGAAGTTGAATGATTTATCTGAATGTAACAAATTGTATAATTTTTTAAACGATTTTTTGGCCTCCTGTATTGCAAAAATAGCAGTCAAACACCATTGACATCTACTGTAATTTCGATTTTATGCAACACTGTAAAGTAACTCGATATTTATTAGCTTTAAGGGGTTATTAAAGAAAGTATAATAATTGTAATAATAAAGAGTGCTTCCAGGTTTTATTAAAGCGCTTCGCTTCGTATAGTGCTTCAATATAGAACCTCACAATGTAAAATACAATCTACTGCACTTATAATGTAAATAACTATTGTAAGCAAACGTTGTTGATGTTTACATTCTGTCTTACATGTCAGTAACAACTGCTAAAGTCCCTACCGTATATTTAAAAAACGATTATAATCTAAGTGAAAATAACGTTATTAATTTGGTGACTTTTATTGATTACATTAATTCACTGTTACATAAAATAAAATAAAAAGCAAGAAATGAGCTGTAGGTAATAAGACATTTGAATTTGTTTGTTCTCCATGAAAAATAGAATGATTTCTATTTTTAAAGAAGTCGTATACATTCCACAATTTCATTTTCACGTTCATGCTCTTAAATTACATTATTTTAACGAATTTAAAATGTCTTCCAGAACTTTATTAATTTAAAAATAGAGATGATTTCGAGCACTTTAGTTCCTTAAATCAAAATAGATAAGATATTAAAAATTATTAATTAAATATCATTTTCCCGATTAAACTGCAAACATTTTAGTAAACAATTCAACTTGCACGTTTTCATTGCGGATACAAGATGCTTATCCATTTATTATGAAAAATCCGCATCCGGTAATCTCTTGATGAAAAACTAATTACTCCATAACAACATGTAAAGTAGTTGGCTACCAGGTTACAGCAGGTCCAGGTAACGGCACTGCTCTGCATACTGCATCCACTTTACATAATTGAGTTTTCACTGTTTGATTAATAGATCGGGTCCACCACTATCAGACTCCGTACACGAGTGTAGTCGTTCGTTCTAGAGACGGGGTGTGTGAATGGATGGTATTGTTTTGTTGGAATGCAGTTGGCTAACGGGAAGATATTAAATGCTGATCATATGCATTCGAACTCGAATATTTAAATCCTAACTTACATTCTAGTACTTCGAGTTGATCCATAAACTATAACTAAATATATTCTTACTACGAATTTACATACAAATTTACTACTCAACTTAACTCTTCACGCCAGCTAGACATCTAATAAACACCCTCTTCGTTATAACATTTTCAATATCAGCTATAAACTATAAAGCAAATATATAAAATATATTAAAGAGGATAGCGACGACTTAATTGCTTATACCACTGTTCAAGTTCTGAAATCTCGGTTCGATTCCCAACGCTATTAAGTATTAACCAAATCAAATCGTTGTGTCCGAGTGTTTTGAAACTTACTATACACTGGATGTCTCTCACTAACGCTGTAGGTTGATAATCTATAAAAATTTAGAAAAGTCAAAACAATGATATTTAATACACAAACAATATTAGACGAGAAAAGTAATTAATTGCAAGAAATAAAAAGAGAAAGCTAATGAACTTGGAAAGAAAAGAGCTAAACTTCCATACTACGGACTGAACTTTTAATGGACGTCCAGAAAGCTACTACAAGTAATCGGCTGAAATCGAAGGGGAATCTGCCTTACTCATATTTTGGAAAAACATTCTAAGCCTCAGTCAAGCCAGGAATTTTTTTTCTCCAGGTACGATAAACGCCAGGGAGTTACTAGCTCTCAACAAAAAGGATCTTCAAATAATTAAAAGAGTTCTTACTAGTCATTGTCCTTTGAAATACCATTTGTACAAAATTGGTAAATCTGAAAATGGCATCTGTCGACTATGGTAAGCTGACGAAGAATTATCAAAACACATACAGTGTGAATGTCCACTGTGGATTTCCGCCCCCTCTGTTTTATAATTACATTATTACTTTCTTCTACAAAATAAAAGGACAATTGTAATCGCAAAAAAATCGGTTTTCAGCTTTGAACGGATCAATTTTGACTATCTCTGGATCCATTTTGACTAGTGTCAGTGTGACGTTTGTACGTATAACTAAAAAATGATTAGCCGTAATATGTTGAAAGTTTGTATATGGATCTGCCATAACATTAAGACGTGCACCTCCTTTTTTCCTGCAATCGGCATTGCCAAAAGAGCACTTTGGTCATGGTACTATTTTGAATTTTCGCATAACTCAAAAACGATTAGCCGTATAATGTTGAAATTATGTTTACGGAATTGCTACAATAACTAGTTATGCACCTCCTATACATAATGTTCGAAATAAATGAAAACAATATCTCTTTCTTTGCAAGCACAATAATAAACATTTTAATAAATTTTTCAAAAGATGATCCATTTCGAAGAGAAGATGTAAAACGAATGGAAATTGAAGAATGATTAGCCGTACTTTCAAGCGAAATAACTTTAAATGAAGTGCAGAAAAAATGTGTATAATTTAGCGTAGGTACAAGAAAGTCATGTGGTATCTACATCAGATTTTTTTTATGTAGAAGTATATTTTTTAAATTATGCTCTCGTAACAAAAATATTGTCGTTAATCGTTATCAAAATATGAGGTGCTTGGAAGTTGAAAATATGCGCCGCTCCCTTGTTTTAAAATCCTAACGACGCTCCTGAATGCCCAGCCGTAGGCACACAGAGACTCAACCAACTAGGTACGAGGTATAGGCCGTACAGCGAGAACTGGCGGCTGGCCGGGCGGAGCCGCGCAAGTAGGTTTAACTAGGCGGTATTTAGGAATCGGAGGTACAGTATAAGATACAAGTTTGGAAACCAGCGGTCGTTTAGTTATTACAAATATGCAGTGTCAAAACATTTTCTACGTTGTTTGTACTCTTCACAAATAAGAATCGTAAATCATACTAGCGTAGCAATAAATGAAGAGCGGTGAAGAGGGGCTCAATAACCCCTCCCACGACGAATTTGTGTGTCTGCGAAAAGGTAATTCACCCGCCAGTTCTCGCTGTACGGCCTATACCATAAGGCAGATGAGATCATAAATGGTGACAAGAACGACAAAATGCTTAAACCCTCTTCCTTAGTAAAATAATATAAAAACAAGCAAACCAAGAACTGTAACTAGGCACCTTGAGAAAATAACATAAATTGGCAAATATAGTAAGAAAGTGTTGAACCTGTACAAAGCAATAAATAAAATGAAGTTAAAAAAAGAAAACAGATTTAAACACTATCATCTGAATTTATAACATAATTATACAAGTGAGTGAAACACGTTATAGTGATAAGAGTTAGAATAATACCAGGAAAACCGAAGCTTGATAAAGTAATGTAGATTTTAGGTAAATTAAAATTAACAACGAAATTATAAAATAGACACCTGAAATAATTTGGACACAACAAAATAATAAACCGGAGTAGACTAGTACAGATGACTGAACCAAGAAAGACAAAATAAGAAAACTAAACTAAGAAACATCTAAAAAACAGAAGAAAGAAACCAAGGTGCAGGACCGGAAAGTTTGAAAGAAATGGATGAAAGAATTTAGTAATATAATACAATACACTTAAGAGCCATAAAGATGAAGAGAAATATGGAAAAGAAACCATATGTTTTGAACTACACTACAATCATGGAAAAAAAAGAAAAAGAAGAAATAATTAAGTATAAAAATTATCGCGATTTCTAAAAATTGAAATAAGAACAAGAAAAATCCTAAACGTTGTGCAAATTTAGAAATCTTGGAAGAAGCGAATTAAATAATCTAGTTAATATAACTTTAAATCTTAAGACAAGGCTCTAGATAATGAAGAAGAAATTTGATCTGGAAAAGAAAAGATTTTCATTGAATAATTGAGTGGAAGTTCTGGACCGTGGGTTGTTGTTTTGATCACGCAATGCACCAGTAAGTGCGTGTGTGCTTATTGTATAAATGACATAATATAAGGTCACTCCGAGAGCTATTTCCAGCGATTATCCGCTCCATAAGTTGCGGTGGCAGATAACCGCACACTTTCTAGTAAATACTGTGGTTTTCCAATACTCATCACATTACGTCGTTTTTGTTTACATGTGGTTAGGGATCACATTGTTTAGCAAAGAGAAAAACGGATGCAGCACATGTTTTAATAAATAAAAATTGTTTATGTTAAAATTAAATATATTTAAAATGCAAAAGTCTTTCCTGCTTCGATAGCAGCTTTTTAATTATTTTATTTCTCAAAATTATCAAGTCGCATTGAAAAACAAATCACTAATGGTAGAATAGAAGAAGAGGTTTATTATATTATTTTCTTTTAAATAAAATACTATAAAATTTCAGTATTACCTGATGTACCAGTATCTAATAAATTATTACCTTCTGTTTTTTAAATAATTGTTCACAGTTTATTATTCATTGCAGGGTGTACGAGTGTGTACCTATACATATGACGATTGTCTTGATTTGCTAAATAAAAACGATTTGTCCTACTCAGGCCAGTACAGCACTCAGACTCAGGATTATATTTAGGGGGCTAAACATTATATTTATAAGAAATCTGATGTCAAAATGCGCCCCAGGTGATTTTTTTTAAAGTTCAAGGTCAAACACCTATAAATTAAAAGTTTGAAGGCAGTAACTTGCATATTTCATTCTCTTATGCACAAACATTGTTTTTCAGTAGTTCTCCTGATAATATTTGATAAGAACGACAGTCATGTCGTTGATATAATAATATTATATAAATGCTAAATAATTGTACTATGGCGCAATATATTTTTTCGGGTGGAAGTAGAATTTTTTTTTTCTGAATACATATCTACAATAAGCAGTATCTTCAATTTTTGAATAAGTCGGCCATTTGTACTACAGCCACATATAACACTTTTTTCCTTTTGAATCTGTCGATTGGAAATATAAAGTTTATATTCGGAAACCATACATGTCTTAACAGTCAATGTTTCATTAGCACTTAGAAATTTGTTTTTAAATAAGGATATGTCTATTAAAGAATCACATGTAGACAAAATTTTTGTTAGATATATTTCTATTCTGATTAACTTTTTTAAACAATTCAATAACAATAATGAGAGAGAGGTTTAGAGTTTTGTAAACAATATTTAATGTAAACATTTAAAACAAGTCCACTATTCCAGGGGAGGGAGGCTCCCCTTAATTGCGCCCCTAGCTCAGAGGTAGGTATATTTACTATTCAGAAGCGAATTATTATAACTTTTGACAAGGCATTTTTGTTGCAAACTACCTAAATGAGAATTTTCGAATTTTTTAATATGATCTATTCTGTTGTTTCCCCAAATAAAATGAAGTCAGAAAATGTTATAAACATGTACCATTTTAGGACATACTGAGTTAAGATTGCATCTATATTGCCAAGTATTCACTCAAATTGAATCAATTTGGGAACAATTAAAAACTCGTACTAGACAAAAAAGAAATGTTTCAACTGAAAATGAATTAGTATCATATATTGAGTTAGTAGTTTAGACATGTGATGAACCTAGAAAATAGTTATTTAAGTTATATTGATGGTGTTAATAATTTTATTATAAATGTCAAGTGACGATACTAATTTACACAGTAATGACGGTATTGTTTGTGTATAGAACAACATAAAGGTAAAAGAGCAAAATAATTATTTGTTTTCAATAAATGATTTTTTTATAATATGAAAGTATTATATATATTTTCAATTACTATTCTGTTAAATTACCTCTCATAATTTTTTTAACTGTTTTACGATATATTTAATTAAGAAATTCTAACGAAATCAATCGGTATGTAAATTTGTAAACACTATAGGTAAATAGGTATAATAGGTACCTATATCATTCGGCTTTATCGTATATATCGGTTATGATACATTTATACCGTTTACCAATTATCAGACTAGCTGACATGTAGAGTGCACCACAGAGGCCATTTTTAGTTGACTAATAGTTAGTAAATAATTAAACTCGTCAAGACTTCAACTAAGACTCGTGTCTATCCACTAAACTTCTTATGTTTCAATATTTTAATTTCTTATAAATTTATTTTACCAATCAATTTTTACTAATTTGAATCTTATATTTCTGAAAGATGTAAGTATATAAAATTTTTTACATATAAATTAATAATACAAAATCTTTTAAATGAATACAATATCTCCATTATCTATTCTCGGTAGCATGAAAGTCTACTAAAGACGTTTCTTATAGTTTTAATAAAATTTAAGAATATGAAGCTGAAATAAAACAACTTCCAATTTCCAGTTAATTTCGAGTAGTTATCGAGAAAGTTTAACGTAGTTAACTTCAAAAAATGGCCATGTTTTCTAGATTCCTGAAGTCCTACTCCATCTACGAATTTAATTCTACAGTTCAAATTATTCGTTAAATATTTAAAATGTTCCATGCGCTTCATTTATAGTTCATTATAAGTGACCTACAATTTTCAAAACTCTTCAACAAATTAGAGTAATCTATTTTCTTAGTTCAAGATCATTTTTTCATAACATTCCTTTTAATAATATCCTATATATCATACGTTCTATTTTAATCCTCCACAAAAAAATCTTAACACAAAGATGTTCTTGAATGAAGTTGACCAGAGGCGTAGGGAGTGGGGAGCTGTGAGTTCATCCCGACCCAAAAGAGATAACAACATCACATTCGGACGTGACGCATTGATAACTTATCGCTCAGTTCGTTCAGTTAAAAAGAAATTATTGTTCTATTTATTTCTTAAATCGTTTAATTGAAGTGTTACTATTAACAGTTTCAAGCACCACAAAAATATAAAATATTTGAAAATTTAACTTAACTATCACAGTATAAGTTTCCGGAACTTTATATTATCAAAAATCATTCGAAGTTCAATTTATTTAATCAAAAACATGAACCATTTCCTATATTTAAAGAGCAGTTTACTACAAATTTTAGTCACTTTAACGAAATAATTTTTTCTACAACAACTGTCAAAAAATGTTAACATTTTTATTATAATATCAATACATAAAGTACAGTTTTTCACAGTTGTTAAGTTACCTTGACACCGAGCGTAAAATATCTGAGAAAACGTTTTCTTACGCTTTTAGAAAACGTTTTTTCATGGTGATGGAAAACATTTCCTCACACAGTTTACATAGATAAATAAAAATATTATAATTAATGATGCAAATTAGCTGTAGAAAAAATATTGTTTGTATTTTGTGCGCGAAATGTTTTCAAAGTGTTGAATTGTCAAAATATTGACATCACACACACTAAAAACATAAACTTCGCGTACTTAATATAAAAATTGTTAATTTTAACATGTAAGGAATTTTTAAAATTTTGTATACACATAGGTATTTGTTTTTATTATGTGGTAAGTTTACAAATATTAATATAGAGATGCAAAAATACTTTGGTGAAACTGTCCGACAAAATTCTTTCCGCTCTATACAATATTACCTATATTCTTTAAGAAATAAAAAACGTAAAAAGTTAAAAACGAAATACGTTGACATCAATAAAATTTAACATAGAAAAAGAGTATTTCTAATACTGCCGAAAAAATGTCCATGTACGCATTTTTCTCAAAAAAAAAAAATGTTGTCTAAGAACATAGAAATATTATGACATACGACTTTTAATCCAAAAAAAATTCTGTATGGAATGAGCAAATAAAAATTATATGGGATTGGTTTTATTCGCTGGATGTTTAATAAACGGAAGGTACTTTTTGGATTTGCAGTCATTTAATAATATCCACTAATACATCAATATTTCGACTAGGTAAATCAGTCTTCATCAGGGTGATTTTTTAATACCATTTATCATCCTGATGATGACTGACTTACAGTCGAAACGTTGATTTATTCGTGGATTTTATTAAGTGATTGCAACTCTATAAAGTTCCTTCCTTGCTTCCTTTTAAAAATTTTATGATCCCATTTGAAATAACAAAGTTGGACCCCATTGTTGAGAACCACTGGTTGAATAAAACTAATTTTATTCTCATTGGAATAGTCTTGTAAAATAGAAAATATTTGCTAATTTATGCGACTTCGTAGCTCTAATATAAGTATTGTACCATTTAAAATTAACATGTCTAACAAGCTTTACAGTTTACAATTTAAACTCCCATTTTTTAAGGTATTGAGGCAATTATTTACAAAGAAATAATCATTAAATATTTGACATCAAAAGTGACAGTTACCTGACTGTCACTTTTAACAATCAGTAAAATAAACAACTGAAACTCATAAAAAAGCTGACTTTAGTCATTAATCTTCCAAAAATTTCGCCCTGTCATCATTAAGAAATATTTACACCGTACTTTAACGAAATTATCTCCTTTAAGGCTATGTTTATTACGTAATATTTTGGTGCACTATTCAAAATTAAGTCCATTCCGTTCCTTATTCGGTTTTTGTATGTGAGTGTACCTGGACTATTTCGAGGTAGTTCTAGAACGATGTATAAGTGAGATAAATGGTCCTCTTAAAATTTCAGACGTTTTCTAACACAATAAGAAATTTGAAACTTAATTGTTCTGTGTGTCAAAACTTTAAGGAGTACAATACATTATATCTAGAGTTTTAAGATGAGATTAAATGGGCCATCTCTACTTGGAAAACATTTCATATTTTCGTTATTTTTTTCATTAAACTACATATGTAACTGAAAACAATACAATGTGTATGTTGTCGTTATAAAGGAGAAACTCTACAGAATAGCTACTTTGATATAAATGTATTATAATGATTATATAATTTTTTCCTATTTATTTACCTTCCCCCGATGAATATTAGTAATATACGTAAGTAGTTACAATAATATATATAACATTACATCACATTTATATTTACATGTATTGGAATCCAATATACTGCCAAATAAGTTTGTAATTGTTTCATTGTTTGTATTTAGTGCATTAGTAGGTGCTTTATGGTTATTCGAACGTTACAACTTATAAAAAAATAAAGTAAAATTTGATGATAATTATTTATTCAAGGAAAAAAAACCATTAAGGTAGTTTGTATATCTTTAAACAAAAAATGTATTTTAAGCATTATATACCTACCCTAATTATTTTACAATATCTCGTATTATAGATTAACATTACCTAACGCTATTTCACATAAAAGCGGATTTTAATCAAGCAACCAAATTGACACTTATATATTTAAGAACAAATAATTTATAATTTAAAAGTATAATATTTGTTTATACTACATACACTGCACATTAAAAACTAGTAAATGTATTTATAGTATCTAACAAATATCATTTCAAAGAAATATAAGAAATTAAAATTAAAATTGAATAAAATTTACGAAAGTAGGAAATGTCTGAAAATAGAACATCACAGACTGATCTATTTTTACCTATATTGTATCGCCCGGCTAGCTCAGTCGGTAGAGCATGAGACTCTTAATCTCAGGGTCGTGGGTTCGAGCCCCACGTTGGGCGAATGTTTTATCCAAACAACAATAAATAGACATAGATAATTTCACAATAAATATCAGACAAAATATATTCTGATTCTGTCTAATGACAGTAGAGATTGACTAATATGTCGATATATTTCAAAAGTATAGATAATTTAAGAAGAAATGAGATCATCCCATACTTTGACATTTCGAAATATTAACAGATGTGTAGGTACAAATTAAGATATTTACATTTTTAATAATTATTTTAAAGCTTATGACATCAATTGTACGAATTGATCAACGTTTGAACAATTGGCGAACAGATAGTGAAAATTTATTCCTATCATTCTCTTATATTTTGCGAATATTTTTCTACGGCCGATTCTGTGTAGCATATTTTTAATATCAAGTATTTCAAAATACTATATTTAATATGCAAAAAACTGGTAATTACATAAATAAATACAAAATTATTGATAAAGAGTATCTGAATAGTAGAAAGTAATTTTACGCAAATGATCTAATTTTACTTGTAATTGTATCGCCCGGCTAGCTCAGTCGGTAGAGCATGAGACTCTTAATCTCAGGGTCGTGGGTTCGAGCCCCACGTTGGGCGAATGTTTTACAGAAACTACAATAAAACAACAAAAAATAAAATATTCAGACTAACAATGAATGTAATTAAATACGAAATGTGATCATCCCATATTTCTACCAATCATCATATTTGTGTACAAGAAAGCGACTGCAAATACCTTATTAACTCGAATATAAAGACGAGGTGTTTTCTCGAAATATTATAAAGAATAATCGGCATATCAGTCGACATATGTTCAAAACTTTCCATTTTCAAGCATTTTTGGGCATGGTTATATACACAGAATAAATATTATAAAGTCGGAATTTTTAAATATTTCTGAATATTATTTCTGCTTGCATTCTTTAATAAATAATAAAAAAATTAGTTTTTTTCTTCGAGAAAATATATGCCATATTATAATCGGGGTCTTAAAAATGTTTTTTTCATTTTTTTTTTTGTTGAAAAAGGTGACTCCCTTTACAGTCGGGGTCGCCTTATATTTGGACTAATACCACAGAATAGTTACACACAGAAGCGACACTCCGTCTCGGTACCTTTTATTTTCCCCGAGTCAGTTCTATGACCTTGAAGCATTGTGTAAACCTTTACATTTGTGCTCTTGCCCTATCTCTCTCTCAGATGTAAGGAAACTTTCCGAATTTAAACAATGGGCCCTTTAAATTTGTGCACCTTCCCCATCTGTCTCTAATTTTCGCTTCTCTGTCTTACTGTCGCTTCTGTATGAACCTATTCTGTGCTCATACTACAAATTTTGACATTTCAAAATAATAATAATAAAAGTCCACAAATTCTACTTATTACATTTTGATAAATCTTATTGAAATCAAATTGGAATTTTACTCGTGTGATTTTTTTGCACGAATATTTTATAATGGTGGTCCAGTTCTATGTTAGCCAGAATAATTTCCTTAAACGATTTCTTCAATTCTTTTACTTGTGACTATCTCTAAAATATTTTTAGTCTATGTAACAACACAAAAAATTGGTAGTAAAAAATCCAAATAATCCAAAAAATATTTAAAATTGTCGATATGAAGTATCTGAATAGTAGAAAGTAATTTTACGCAAATGATCTAATTTTACTTATAATTGTATCGCCCGGCTAACTCAGTCGGTAGAGCATGAGACTCTTAATCTCAGGGTCGTGGGTTCGAGCCCCACGTTGGGCGAATGTTTTGCAGAAACTACAATAAACAGACAGTTTCATAATAAAAAATCATACAAATAGCATTACTATTTCCAAACACAATTTTACATTTAATATTTTATAATTCTAATGTTCTAATAACATAGATTTGGATACTAAATCGAAATTTTAATATCTCCTTCTATTCCCTCAAATTATTAACCCAATAAAGTTCTAGTAGCAGCAACTATATAACTATGTCTTGGGGGCCAGTGCCTAGAACCACCCTACACAGAGACAGGCCTCTGAGTATCGTACCTAGAACTTCGAAATAATATGCACTCGATCAACATTTTAGAAGCAAATGATCTTTATTCTTTATGCTAACTATGCTACACTACCGATTAAATTACAAAAGAAACAACCTAAACGAGCCTACTTTTAGTAATTTAATAGCCAATTTAAATAAAGAAATAATTGATGTACGATATATATAATTTCGTGTGTAAAGCTATTAAAATTCACAATTTTTATGTACCTTATATGTATACCTCGATATACCCAAAAACTATGTATATTACTGTCAGTTATATTTGTATAAGTTCATTGGAAGAGGCTGTTGGTATTCGGTGAAACATATTAAAATGATAGAAAACAACTCTCGGTTCAGTTTCACAAGGAAAAAGTATATTTACACAATTGTGTGATCTCTGCCTTTTCCTCTAACCCGGATTAACTGAATAACCTTTGTAAATTTCACTATTTGTTTTGTTATAAATACTTGATTTTCATAGTCTTTCGTCAGCATTTCTGATAATATCGTAACTGGCGAAATTGTACAATAAAGTAAATATACTTTTTCCTTGTGAAACTAAACCCAGAGTTGTTTTCTATCATATATTTATATAATTGTATAATAATTCGTACCTACTTATTTTGTAAACCATTAGCTCAAATTTATTATTATTATTATTATTATATTTTGATTGGAATATAAATTATTATTTTAAATTTTTATAAAGCTTGTTATTAATTTGTATATTTTACAGCTAGGTACTAATTTTGTTTTGAAATTACTTAAAACTGACAAGAGCATATTGTCCCTTCAGGTTGACTGATTTTTACCAAAGGTTGATCAACTCGTTGATGTCCGTTTATCCGAATTTAGTCTCCAGGTGCACACATACATCTGGATGGACGGATCAACATATGCGTAGAAAAATAGTCAAAATGTATTGGCATTTAATTCGTTGATATCCATAAAAATTTACAAATATTAAAATTGATTTAATTATAATCCTCTATGTATGTGTGGGGGTCTGTGAAAAGATCAAATATTTTATTATAATGTCTGATATTTATGATGTCATATGCACTGTTATAATGTGAAAAGCTCTGAAATTTAATGTGACCTAAATATAGGAATGCATCATTCTGAAACATTTGTTTCACATTTATTCTTGGTGATTATTTAAAGCATCATAATCCATATCGCAATAATGTAAAGGAAGTAATAGATATGCTAGTCACAGTTCACAGCTATATACTCTTTACTCTGGTCATAATGAAGATGATTCAATTATATTTTTAACCAATAGAGAAACACTGTCGTTGTCTGCACCACGTGGGTTGAATGATAACATATGGTCGAGATTATGAGGAATTATATCACATAGTATTACTTTATTTGATAAGAAAAAATATTTATTAATTACGAGAAATCGGAGCAAGAATGTCAACATGATAATAATAATGAATTACTATGACGATTGTGGTTAATAATATCAAATATTTAACGGTTTTTACATATGTATATTTATATTGGGTGAGTCAATTTTACTTTATAGTTTCTATTTAGGTACATAAATATTTAATCCGAATTCAAAATATTTATAACTGTTCTGTATATTTCCTATCACCAAATTTGTCCAAAGGTATTAATTTACTTATTTTAATTGTCATAATAACAATAAGTAGCTAATTCTAACTCTACTGAAATAAAAACTAAGTACCCCAAGAATTTACTCTGGAAAACAACTCAGTTTACTCTCTAATTTTATAATAAGATCATAAGAGTAAGTTTTCTACTTCTTGTAGGTTAACAAAGCTAATTTTCATTGTACTCTACGAATTTAAAAGTTTGCTCCAAAATACAGGCCAAATCAATCAGTAGGTCACGAATTAGAACAGTTCTAATTTTCTTTGAAATGTAATCCAGTTTAATGTCATTACCCCTATAATTCACTTAAAAATGATAAATATCCAGTAAACTAAAGTAGGTATGACCTAGTTTTTAACACAGTAAATTCAAATCGTATTTTTGACCATTAGTACATTATCTCGACAATTTGCGATCTAGTTTGATCTATAAGAAAACTAGTGGAATTACAATCATTATTATTAAGACTTTATATT
Organism: Stenolophus ochropezus; assembly: GCA_035578165.1. Classification (NCBI taxonomy): domain Eukaryota; kingdom Metazoa; phylum Arthropoda; class Insecta; order Coleoptera; family Carabidae; genus Stenolophus; species Stenolophus ochropezus. The sequence continues at coordinate 36,332,877 of JAQOWZ010000001.1, read as the reverse complement.
TACACTCCGCAGTAAATTTTAATCTGAATAAAAACCAGTTTAATTGAAAGAGAATTAGAGCAAAAACACTAATTATCGATCTAGATAAGACTGTGGTATATTCCATTGAATTGAGAATGTACTGTAGAATGCGACCAATTCAAGAAGTCAATATTTACAGTTGCTCTAGAATGGGTGCCACTTTACTAGACCAAGAATTAAAACAATTGCTCTAATTATTAGATATCAATGCGCAGTGTATTACAACAGAAAATATACTCCGAATCGAAAGTCTAGGTACTTTTAGTACGGTAGGTCGAGTAATTTAAATATGTAGTTGTTTTAAATAGCGATTTATTAAAACTAGATCACATCCAGAGTACCAATTTCGAAATGTAATCTACTTTAATAAGTCAGGAAATAGATAAATTATTGCTTTAATACTTTCCGTGTTTTTTAGATGAAGCATAAAAAATATTAATCTAAGAAATTGATAATGTCGTTATTTATTTTATACCCATTTATAGGTGTGAACGAGTAACTCAATAATTAATGTAAATATAAAGTTAGATATATCCCTGTGTAATTATTTTCAATTATACATCCCATAAATTTAATTTCCTACATTCCTGGACTGAAAAAGTGGTAAAGATTTTTTTCCTATAATCCGGGTTGTTAAAAAATCCATGTTTAGTACACGTGTCAAAACCCCATTTATTTTCTAACACCAAGTATACACACAGCATTCTGAAGACCGGTTATAATTAGTAACGCGTAAATTAATGGTTTAGGGTTCAAATTCCGCTAGGGAAAGAAACAAATCCTAAAGAAAATTACAAAGAAAATTAATTCAAACATTAATCCCTTTAAATTAGGTTAATAGTTATTTAATTTATGGTTATATGGTTTATTAAATATTAATCGTAAATCTCAGGTTTCTATAATGTACACGCATTAAAATCACCACGTAACATAAACAAAATTTATTTGAAATACCTGTGTTAGTAATAAAAATACTATAATATACAGATTATAATATGTAGATAACATATGCAAAAGACAAATAATATACTAGTAATATTTAATAATAGCATACACAGCTTAAAGTATTGTAAACTGCATTTGATTCTGGCCAAATTACGGAAAAATATTTAGGTATATCACACATGATTTATTACCCATGCTAAATGTACTCTGTTCAGCAGATGATGGTAATGACATATGTATTTTTATATCATAAAAAGCATTTACTAGAAGGAATGAAATGCCTCAGATTTAGAGAGACTCAATGTATTCGAATCTGAATGTGGTTTTGTACCTGTACAAAGGTTTCACATACATATACTCACTTTATATTGTCTATGTATATTTTCTTTTGTAAATAATTGTACCAAATTGGTTTTACATTTTTTGTGTAATTGTTATTAATTTTTTGGAATTGTAAGTTACTTGTTTCAACTGTATTTTTTACTTGTTTTTCCTCTTGAAAACCTACATTTTAAACACAATTTTACAAAAAAAAAGGTAATAAAAAATGATAAACAATGAAAGTAATTTATTAAAATTATAAAATACAAGAGAATTTAAAATGGTAATAAAAAATGGTAAATTACGGGAAAAAATTTATCAAAATTATAAATTACGGTAATTTAACATCACTGATTAGAAGTCACCTCGCGAGCTTCAAAACTGGCGTGGAGAGTGCACCAAAGGGCCATTTTGTATGGGAAATTGATATCAAAGAATTTGAGTAGGCAGGACTCGGACTTCAGAAAGAAATTTAAGTAGGTACAAAGTAAATAAAATATAGATATAGTTTTTGTAGGTATTGATAATATTTCAGATTATTTAAAAAATTCCACCTAATACCATTTCAAATACAATTAGTAATGTATCAGATGAAAATCTTAATTTTTTAACAGTCAAGGACAAGAAATGTCATTTTCTATGATGCAAAATCTTTAATGATATTAATTACTTGGAAACATGAATGAATGTTTAGTTTTATTTTCATTACATACGCACCGTTTGGTCTTATTTGAACTTAATTAGAAATAAGTGGATCAAATATTATAAATGCCGGAAATAATATCGAAGTGTATTTATGTGACATTTAAAGGAAAGTATTTTCATATTAACTTCAAATAATTTAGAACTAATTAACCATATTTGAGTATACACCCACATAAAGTTACGGTATAGGGTTTTTAATATTTATAGTATTTTAATTTTACTGACAGTCACATACATAAGGAAATATTATAATCAAGCCGATTTTAACTTGACATTTTAGCAGATATCTACGAATTGATGTGTTAATAATACATTTTGATTATTTTTGGCGTCTGTCTATCCCTCCAGTACTATGTGGATACATATAGGGTAAAGTTGGCTGAATGGATTTTAATAAAACCATATTATTTAAGCTTGTAACATTTATGACAGAAGTTGATCAACTGTTGTTAATAATTGATCAACCGGCAATAGAAATTTACTGTTGTTATTTTTAATTATTTTGAGAATTATTTATAACTAAAGAAATATTTAGGTTTTACAATATGTCCTGACAATATTTGTCTGTCTGTCTGTTCGTCCGGAGGTATTATGAACACGTGTAAAGCAAATTCTAGTAAACAAATTTAATGAATATTTAAGCTTGTGACAACAATGGAACGCGTAAATTACTTTTGGTAAAAATTGGTCCATCGAAGGAACTTATTTTAACTGTGTAACAAAGGAGAATTAAAAATATATAAAGAAGGGTATTTTATGTAAAAAAATGTAGTTCCTACTACCTAGTAAAAATATCACAGCTGATTTTTCAGGGGATATTACAATATTTAAAGCGTCAAAAAATAGTTTTAATTCGACAACTTTTTATTCATAAGTCTCTTTAAAGACTAATACATTAATCGTTTTTTTTACTCTACTTATTATCCAATACATATTCGGTAGTGACAAACAATCGATTCTGTGATGATCAAAGCTGATTTTTATATGAATATTTAAAGCATTAAAACCTGCTTATATTAAAAATAATTTATTTTTATTCATCAACTTTTTCATTGTTTTTTTTTGTTTATTTGATTAAATGCCGATAGATTACCGGCCGGTAACATTGAAATAAATACTACTAGTTACCGGCTTTTTTAACTATACGAGTATGTATGAAATGTAAATAAATAAATACAATAAATGCAAGAACTAAACATAACCTCAAATTAGAGTACCGTGTACTGCAAAAAAACATATTTTCATTAACTTTTTCATTCATAAAAATGTGTTATATTAACCTGTCTTTTTCGTAACTATGGCTAGGAAATAAAAATCTTAAAATAAAACATAACCTCAAATTAATATAATCTCAAATATTCTATTATGCATTGCACGTAAAATGAACTTTTTCATTGAAAATACAAAAGCCGGTTTATTAACCAGACTTTTCGGTAACCATATCTAAGAAAGAAAAATCCCAAAACGAAACATAACCTTAATTAGCAGGTAAGTTGACTTACCAAAGCTTCCACGTATGTCACACAACCCACAAACGCGACAACCGCGTAAAAATAAACCGCTGTGGCTTTAAGCCTACAGCGACCTGCACGCCGCGTCATTTCATACTAAACTCTTCACATCTCGAAGAGATGCATGCAGCTTCACCCCACTCCTGAGCTTCATATCAAAGCGCGGAGAAACGCACTATTTTATTCCAAACATTCCTGGGCTACTACCCTCATTTATTTCACAGTAATTTACTCGTATGCAGCTACCTTAAATTTTTATAATAATTTTAAAGGTTATTTCGCCCCAAATATCAAACCTTGTTAGGTTATGTCACGGAACTATTTTTCTCAGCGCAACGCCAACAAAGTTTTCGTCCAGGGTGGGAGAAGTGCGGCTACAGAATCTTCGAAGTGGAAGCTGCGGTTAGTGTTGCCGAAGGTGCGGTGTGCTACATGACGGTGTTAGGTGCTTATATGCATATATGCACGTATATGTGTATGTAGACTTGTGTCCTGAGTGAAGTCTAGTGCACTGGCTGCCACAGCCGGTGGAGCCATGAAAGGACGGGGATTGCGGTGAGTCGGACACGAACCTAGTGCTTGCACATCACACATTACAACCAAAATCAAGCTTTTTTTAATTTTTTTTTAAAAGAGCTCGGATACTAGTACCATGTGTTTGAATTCCACTGCGGGCATGAATATTTGTGAATGAAAATAAATTAATTACTAAGAATATTATTAATATACCGAGTAATATATACTCTGTTAAAAAATAATTCCAAACAAATGCAGAAATAAGCTTTTTCAAAAAATTCATAAAACACTATATTTCTTACAAAATATATCAAATTTGACATTTTGTTATTTGCATAAAATAAAAAAAATCCAATGTTGGTACATCTATCAATAAAAAAAATTAAATAAGAATTTTTTGTTTCTTTACCTTAATTCTAATTTTGTAATATATTTTTGGTAACAAATAATATAGTGTTTATAATATAACTTTTATTCAATTGTTTTAATTAATAGTCCTTTATAATGAATTTAGAAAAATTTAATCTTCCGTTCCTACTAGAGTACTTACAGATATACTTACCTAGAGTATTTTCTGCATGTTTTATTGAGTATCCAAATTATAATGCCAAATAAAAATAATATTTTTAATTGAGTATATTTGTAGGTACTCCAAAATTATATTTTAGAGATATGTAGGTAATTGTGTGACAGAAGATACGTACATATTTACACCCCTAATAATTCCAATGATTTAATTTTATCTTAATTTATGTGAACATTATAGTCACACAACTTTAGATTATGATTATGGCATTTGAAGCACTTTGACTATCTTTAAGCTAAATTTATGATGCATTATTTTCGGAACACTCAGTATTAAAAAAAATTCTTTACAGAATCATCGCGTCCTTGCTGGGCCTGTCGGCTTGTGTAAATGCGGTAAGTACCACTCTAGTGTTCAAATATTTTAACCGTTAAACCGCATAATAATTATTCTTAAAAAAATAAATATAAGTAGGTACCTACATTTATGAACATAATTTAACTGTAGTTCTGAAAACTTTTTCATGAAATAAATATAAAATATTACATTTTAAAAAAGTAAGTTTCTCTGTGTATAATATATACAAGCCAGAAAAATATCTGGTATATATTTACACAGTAAAATAATTCATATTATGAAAAATGATAAAAAAAATAATTGAAATAAGATAACCGGAAGTGATTTTAGATTATAAAATTATAATCCGGTTTAGTTAACTTCCTATATTAAATAATTAACTGTATAATAATTTAGGACTCTAAGTTTTGGTCTTAAAACAATTTTTAGCTACTTTATTTTTTTGTAACTGTCCTCAATCCTTCCAATTTATTATAAACAATTTAAAGTTTTGCTTAATAACTTTTATTGCTTATTGAGGATTTGGGTTAACGAAAACTTATCTTTTTGATTGATAACACATTTTTTCTACGACCACGACGGAAAGTGGCACTTTTCTCACACTATATAAAACTAAAAGTTGCGTACTTCCAATAATCGTGGATAAAACTGTGAGAAATCATTTCTTACAGTATTTATATGTGGTAAATATTATTCCTCACAGTAATTGCTAGCACTGCGCATGCGTGAAGATACTTTTTTTTTTGTTTTGTAATGTTTAGCATTGTAATCGTAGAAAAAGTACAGTGTGTCACTCGTGCAGAATCACCTATTTTCAACCTTGTGTAATTCCAGCATTCGACGATTAAAACAAACGGGCAGCGGTGGCTCACTTGGTTAACGCGCTTCAACTCTATTAAGTGTGAGATTTGGTGTTCAAATATCAGCTTTTCCAATCTTTAACCAAATAAGAATAATACTGTGTCCGAATGACTCGGAATTTCTTAAAAGCAATAGGTTTTTAAAAATATGAGCGTTAAAATAAATTCACTTCCAAAGTTTTCACTTTCCTCCGGAAAAATCTCCCTGGATTCAACACTACTAATGAGATACATAAAGTCATGTTCCATCTATATGAATGTTATGCCACAGATAATGAAATTAAAAGAGAGAATTGTGTAGTATGATAATATTGTATGAGTAAATGCAGTTGTGTTAAAATTAGAGTATAGCATAGAATTTTGATTTTGATTCAGTGTATAATTTTTTATTCACAACCACTATTGTAATATGTCAATTCCTAACCTGTCAAAGGTTGGAAACGTATGTCATTTTTAACTTCAATGACAAGCTCACGGGTGGGAAGTACTTTAAAATCCCTTGGGGGGGAAGTGTTTACTATGGTTGCCTAGTAATACTGTCATAAATCTCTAAAAGTAAGGTGCTCAGTGCTGTCAAACATGTTAAAATAAATTTAAACATTTGTTTTCATAGACTACTACCGTACATTAATTTAGTTTATTGGAAAAAGGCGATATACGAGTAGAAGTTAATTTGGATAATTGTGAATAAAATAGTATACATAGTTCGGTGGGAGTTTCATTACAGCCTTGCGCTATATCTGAGCCTCGAGGCTTCGCCTCTCGGTCATATAATAAGCCCTCGGCTATAATGAAACATTTCCCACCTCACATGTAATATACTAATGCTTGATGTAACGTATTGTAGTTCACATTCCAAATTAGTGTTTGCTGTTTAGGTGAATTCGTTAGTTTGTTTTGATGAATTTGGAAATTTTATTATTAATCAGCAACTTTAAAGGACGCAGTGTTAAATATTGTGTTCTCACATGTTTTTTTTTGTTTGTTAAACAAGGATTATGATATAGATATAATAATAAATACATTTTGCCATTTTAAAATTACGAAATATTTTATCATATTTCTGTTTATTTTTCAACCACCTGTTAACAGGGTTGTCTCTACTCTCTAGGGGTGAAGAACCCCACCTGTTGATCCGACTCTCACTTTTCCAAACCGGTTCGGTAATCGGTGGTTAAACTAAATTAGTCAAATCAGTGTTTTTTTAATTAAATCGCGGTTGTAGAAGAACATTGTGGGTTACCGCATATCTTTTTGGAGTCGCTACCTACGTGTAGCTGTATATAGAAAGATATGTAATGAATTAGTCTTAGTTTTTGTAATAAGTTTTATAGGTTAGATTAGGTTAGGTTAGAGCACTACTTGTCAGTTGATGAATGACCAATTATTTTTAATTTATTGTACAACCAAAAAAGAATTCATAAAATTGATCTAATTACATTATACCGCATACATACATTTTTTAATGGTTAAGTACTATGGACATATACTCGTACAGTCAAATAACGAGGGTAATAAGGTAGATATAATGGTAGACATTATTAATATACACACATATATACAGACAGGCCTCGAATCCATAACTCATAACCCCTTGGTTGTATTTGTCTACTAAACAACGTACTACTGCATCTGAGTCGGAATTCGCATTATTATATTTATTAATTATAATTAAAATATGTACATCGTACACCTTATGTAGGTGTATATCATTCACTTACGGCATATTACCCATTTAAGCGTATTCCAAATGTACTTTTCGGATATTGTATATTTACTCTGTAGAGGTCGTTTATCTGCTATAATATCCCTAGATCATTGATAATTACGCAACAATTTTTGACAGTTGCCGAAAGCACGTTGCTTGGTATAATTTACTTATCAATGAACGAGGGATATTCGGTGAGAAATTTTTTCGCATTTTTTTTATTTCCATAATCTAAATATAACATAAGTTTATCACTTATTAGCGCTCTTTTCAGTGTAAGTATGTTTTGATTGGCAAATTTCAACCAGAAATACAGGGATTCGATTGGATGTATTTTAAGGCTAAAAATTTTCAGGTATTACATACCTAGGTCGTTGATAATTACGTAATAATTTTATAACAGTTGCCGAAAGCACAATACTTAAGAAAGTTGTGATAAAATTATAAGTTATTTATCAATGAACGAGGGATATTCGATGAAAATTTGTTTCTGTGATTATTTTTATCCATAATCTCATTATGACATTTTGAAAAAAAAAAAACAATAGAACATTTAGTATTTGACAGATGTCAACAGTTGTTATTTACCTAGCAACCTTATTATCATTACTTCGGTGATAAGAATTAAAAGAATCGAATGAATTTTTTAAGATAAAAAAGTCAATACAGTAAACGTAAAAATTGCACTACAGGGTCATTTTTACGAGAGATGCATAAAATGCATATTATGTATTTTAGAATTACAAAAAAAAATTAAAGAAATTTGTGGCTGGTTGATTAGCGTGCTCCGACTCGAATTAAAAGATCTGAGGTTCGATTCCCGTCTTAGTGATTTGGAACGCATTATATAAGCTGTAGGTTTGATAACCTATATCATAAAAATGCAAGTACAATTGTTTATCCAATATTTGCCATGATTTTTACTGTTGCATAATGTTTGTTTGATGACTGAACACCTGGTATAGTATTACGTTAAACAATTACATACACTCATGGACAAAATTATCGAATATTTTTTTTTTATCACAATTTCTTTTTGAAAAAAATAAATTCTAATGAATCAAGTAATTTAAATACTTTAAATTGGGAAGAACAGTTCATTTTACAAATTTTAAGTGAACAATATTAAGTTATTATGAGAGGAAAATCGTGAAAAATAAATAAAGATAAATGTTATGAACATGAAGGATATTTACTTTAAACTTAAATGCTATTGGGATGCCAAATACTAGTGTTTTGATTAAAATAAGATCACAGTTAATACCGAGTATTCCCTCCTCGAGCTCTAATTACTGCTTGCATTCTTCTCGGCATGCTACTAATTAGAGTTTGAATGTATTCTTGAGGAATTGCATTTCATTCATCTTGTGCCGCAATCCGCAGATCTCCTATTGTATTTGGAACGGGATTTCTTCGTTTTATGCGACGTTTTAGCTGATCCCACATGTGCTCAATTGGATTTAAATCTGGGCTATACGGTGGCCAATCTAATCTTTGAATCTGGATTGCATCGAGGTAATTAGTCACTATGCCAGCTGCATGTGGTCGAGCGTTATCGTGCATTAATACGAATCTTTCGTATCCAATATGGCCGACATATGGCAGAACATGATCTTCAAGGATGTTTTCGATATAGGTACAAGTCACCAGTTACTCGTCTAATCACTTCCACGAGTTCGGTGCGTCCGTGCAAATTAATACCTCCCCAAAGCATTATGCCCCCACCTCCAAAACTAACACTCTGTATAAGATTGCAGCTGGCGTACCGTTCTCCAACTCTTCTGTAGACATGGTTTCGTCCATCTGGCTTCCATAATTGAATTCTGGTCTCATCCGTGAACAGAATATTTGTCCAATCCTCGACATTCCAGTGAACATGTGTTCTGGCAAATTCTAATCGACGAGTTTTGTGATTTTGGAGAAGACGTGGAACTATGGCAGGCCGTCTTGGCTCTAAACCTGCTTCTTTTTATCTTCGTCTGACTGTTTTCGAACTAACATTAGTTTGTCTTACATTTAATAGCTCATTTTTGAGATGCGTGGATATCAGTGTGCGATTTCGCGTAGAATTAAGTATCAAAAAACGGTCATCAATTGCTGTTGTACACCTTTTGCGCCCTTGACCGGCTCTCCGTACGAAATTTCCAGTCTCTTGATACCTTTTTAAAATATTTGATACTGTAGATTGACTTCTCCTGAGACGTCGTGCGATATTTTTTTGTCTATATCCTTCGTTATATAGAGTTACAATTTGTGCAGCTTCAGCTTCATTGCAGCGTCGAACTGGTGGCATACTGTTGTTTTATATAGAGGAAAATGCAAACGCAAATCACTATCACTTACTAAATTTCACCACAAATAACTTAATTCACTATAATTCTTATATTATATAAGGAACTTTTTAAGATAAAATGCGCGAGAGACAATATTCGCCATTAATATGAATTAAACGTCAAAATATTTTAAAGCAAGTGATTGTATCAGTCTACTAGATAAATAACATCAGCACATATATAAGTTTATGGCGATAATTCTAAATTATTTTCAAGTAATAGTGATAAAAAAAAATATTCGATAATTTTGTCCATGAGTGTATTTAAGTTCCCCCTGGAAAATAACAACTCTCCGTCACTGATTTTTTCCATTACCATAGATAAAGACACTAATTCACATTTAATATCTAACAATTAGCTTCACCTAGTTATTTTAGATGAATACTATTGCCTTTCAGAAAAATGCGTACGTCACTGGCATCCGAAACAAAACCACGTTAGTTTTGTTTTTGCATGCTGTATTTTTGTTGCTCAGAAAACATTTTCCCGCGTAGCTCAGTGGCTAGACGTCAAGCCAACCACAACACTATTAGTGGTTAAACGGTTAAACGTGAAGGAATTTCACCTTAGAATATTGGTTTTTACTTAACGCAGTTTTACTTTCTTCAAATACAAATAGATACTCTTTTAAATGTTAATATAACCAAGTAGTGAGGTTGTCCAAGCTAACATTATATAAACAATTCATATTAATAATTAATTAGAGTAGTAAAAAAAAATGAGTCATTCAAAAACTTACACGCTATAGGGGGTTGGGGGTTTGTCATTTTGTTACAAAATTTTATGATGAGGGGGAGGGAATCAATTATCTTTTCTTACTCCTGTATCCCATTTTTTCAATTTTTAGGTTAATTATAGTGGCCATATTTCAGCACATTGACTTAAGGACTCATAATTCACTCTTCTCGGCCAATCACAGAATTAGGGGGGGGGGGGTAATGAAAAACTTGTGCTATTAGTTGTATTCCTTTTGCTATTAGTGCAAATGGAATGCTTTTAGATCACTTTAGCCCTTGTATTATTTTATTTTAATTTCATTATTATTTTGTCTAATCATCTCCCAGTGATCTAGATTCAAAGTGTAAATTAGATCTGATCCAAATGGTAAATGAAATACGGCTACTGGAATCATTAGCTTAAAATGAAATTTCATAAAAATCAGTTTAGCTAAATTTGCTCCCCATGTGCACACATACATCCAGATAGACAGACGGGCAGAAATCTCACTAAAAATAGCCAATACGTGTTGTAAAAAACTTCCTGGACAAATCATAATCAAATGATTACATTATTATATAGGGTGTTAAAAAAATAAATGTTGAATAGACATGGCGAAGAAGTAAAAATAAATCGAAAAATATTATAAAACATATATGTGTCCAAAAATGAAGAGATGTTCGAAATTTCTTCTTTCCATTTCAACGCACGGAATTCATCTCCGGAAAAATAAACAACGAACTCTTTCAAGAAATCTCGACACTTGTCGAATTGTTTGGCAATATTGTTCGATTCATTGGCACTGTCATTTTTAACACTTACATGGCTGTCCGTATCTATGCAAAACCTTAACAATGTTTTTAAAAAAAATCTTGACTTTCATTATTTACTTAGGATTATATCTAAATTGAAATTCCCATACCTATCTTTGAAATGGTTCACTTTTGAACAGATGTTATATAATACTGTTCGATTTATTTTGACTTTTTCTTTAGTTCCTATAAACCTTGAACACTTATTTTTTAACACCTGTATGTGTCGGTGATCGGTAAAAATGTAAAACCCCTTTCTTATAATTCGAGCTAGTCGTAACGTTTTATGAAAAGTTCACCATAAGATTTAGTTTGCGTCGTAGTAAATATTTATGTAAGTGTCAATATGCTAGTGACATAACCCATCCGCATGTCTACATCTACAAGGTCTATGGACGAACCGACACATGTCGGCTTCCCACACTGTCGCTTTAGGTGAACCTGAACTGAAGCCCTCATCACTAACCGATCACCACTCAATGCTCACTAGCTATCTTCTGTCTGTTCTGAGGTGATGACTCGTTACGGTTTCAAACCTGACATACATATGTGGGCGTGTGTACCAACCTATATATTCAAATAAATAGGCCGAGGTATACCAAAACAGTTTTTCTCCGTTTGACAGGTTGTTCAAATACATTTTGAGTTGATTTTTATCGAGCAGAATTATATTAGGTACTTCTCTATGTTTTAATTACAATATTTATAGCGCATTTGTTACATAACGACTACTGTTTCACAGCTTGAATTGATTTTCAAGCTACTTGACTTGAATTGACTTGAAATCAAGTCAATCACAAGTTAAGTAGTAGTAACAGGGGCGGATTTATACTTTTTTGGGCCCTAGGCAAAATCTTTATCTCGGGCCCTTACGTAAAAACATAAAATATATATAAAATTATATATGAATTATATATTTAACAAAGTTACAAAATTCAACTAAAAAAATAAATTGCACATTACAAAGAACTTACATTATAATGTTTATAATGAATTATTTTTATAGTCATAAGAAAAAAATATTACAAAATTCACATTTCTAAACAAAAAAAAAACTAAAAAATATTAAATTTAACAAATTAAATTTTATTTCAAATATTTCGCCTTCGCGTTTTAATCTCAGAAAATCTATTTATTATTGCAGTATGGTCCATTTTATCAAGTTCCTGGTGCTCTATACTAGCGATAAAGATGTTAATTTTTCTTGTGCCAGCGCACTACGTAAATAGTTTTTTATTCGTTTCATAACTGAAAAATACCTTTCTCCACTAGCGTTTGTCATTAGGAGCGTTAAATAAATTCTTAAAATAATATCAACATTGGGAAAAGTTGATAATATATATTTATTGTGATTAAATGCGTGCATTTCGGTAGGTTCCTTTAAATCATTTTGCTTTGAAAGAAGTAGAAATTGTTCTAATTCGTTATTAAATTCTTTGTATTTATATCACTGTTGTAAAATTCAGTTATTCCTGTCATTTTATTAACTAGAGTAGTCATTTTGTCATCGATGAAAAATATATTAAATTTACCACTCAAATTTTTATATATTTCTACTCTTTTATTTAATTCTACTAATAAACTATCACATAACACATAAAAAGTATTAATTTTAAAATAATTTTTTTCACTTAATGCTAAGTTTTCTTCACTGCCAATTTTATCGAAAAATGCTTTTCTCTTTATTTTTCTTCTGTTTTCATTAGCATATTCTACTTCCTTTACATACGATGCTTCTTTCTCAAAAAAATCTAATTTTTTTCGAGTATTTTGTACATATTTTATTAAGCTCATATATACCTAAATCAAGACATGTATGTAATGTTATTGTTTTGTTTTGGTAGTGACTTACTTGTTTTATTAATTTGAGTTAGTAAATGATCCCAAATTATCATTAATAATATACTAAATTCAAACGAATTAATTTTTTTTTCTAATTCATTTGCTTCAGAACGCACAATATGTTTTTGAGAATTATCGGTGTTTAAATATTGCAATGCATTAATTATTTCTTTATGACCATGTCTTATTGCCTTAATAGCATCTACTCGAGCAGATCATCATGTATCACATATTCGTTTTACAGTCAGTTGCTTTTGTTTACTTTCTTTAAATTTATTTTCTAACATATTCTATAAGTTATAGCCGAAAAAAATGTAGCACTTCTAGAGACATTATATTCATCAAATATTTCGGAATTTGTTTTGAAATAATATTTAGAATCCATTTTAAATAAAATTTATTATAAAATTAAAAATGAGCGTAAATATAAAAGTTTGAATCCGGGCCCCAAAACTTTTGGGCCCTAGGCTATTGCCTCTTTAGCCTAGGCCAAAGTCCGCCCCTGAGTAGTAACAGAATTTCAAGTCAAGCCAAGTGATAATATTTCAAATATTTGAAAAATCAAGTAGATCTTCAAAATTACTTGATTATTCATCAATTTTTATTATGTAATTTAAAGAAATCAAAATGAGATTTTCAATAAAGACTTATATTTACAAAATCAAACCATAAATAATTTTGATCTGCAACTTGTTAACAAACAATAATATATGTAAATGTACTGTACGAAAATACAAATAAACATGAGGCTTCGAATAAAATTATTACCCAAACTATTGCGGGTTTTTGTAGTAGTTACAGCAGCTCTAGCAAATTGTCTTTGAACAGGAGCCGAGGATGATGGTATTAATAAAAAAATGGCCGTTAAAAATGCCTGGTTACCATTTGTTACATTGTATAAATGTCCAGTTATTTTTAATAACCTATAATTCTAAACAAAGCTTGGAATTTTAAGGTTGCTAGCAATTTTGACATCATCTTATGGGGTAAAATCATGTGATTTCCAAAGTAAATAAATCAGGGAGTATTAAATAAATGTCAAAACTGATAGTATTATATACAAATATAGTAATGTTTGTTCATTTGTGTTTTCTAATTATTTTCAAAGTTTACCCAAAAATTATGAAAATTGGTTTACTGGTGTAATTTTTTCCAGAAAATCGATTGATGGTTATGGTACCATCGAAGCAGAAACTATACGCGTTTTACAAAAAAAACATATTTCAATTCCTCTTAACAATTTCATACTGTATCTAATAATATTAAAACTCATTATTTAAACCCTTTTAAAGCAATTAATTAAGTTTTTAAAATTCATGGACCGCAATGGGATTTTCAAAAATTAATTCTTCATTAATAATAGTATGTTGAATCGTCATGCGGTTCTAAATGGTATAAAATTTAATGAGTAAAAACAGTTTGCAAAGATTTTTAAAAATGGTTCAAACCAGTATTTTCATTTTTAGGAAATACCTAGCTATTCGCTAGCTATACCTATAGTTTAAAAATTATATATGGGATTATGATAGTCATTATTCGCGAAGATGAAGTTAGCGTCACGAACCGTAGGCTGACACGGTAAAATGAATTATTAAAATAATTAGTACTCATAGTATTAATACAATTTCTTTTATTGTATTCGATAAACAACTTGCAATAGTTAAGTGTGACTAGGTAGAAACAAATTTGAACTATGAAATTTTGGCTAATGATAATATTAAGTTATTATTTACAAAAATTCTCATATATTCATAATTAATTAAGATATTTCAGAAAAAATCTTCAGATTTTAATGAAAACACTACTTCCGTTGTACGATTAACAACAAAATCCAACCAGATCTAATCTAGGGTGTCAGAATGTTATATCCAAAATTTCAACTTTTTTTATTCACTAGTATTTAAGTTATCGTCACAACATCCATCCATCCATCCACACGTACGGGCAGGTATCGTAAAAATATTAAAATTGTGTTCTAAGGACTTCAAAACATGCTTATCAAAAGTCACTAGGTATCCGATTTTTAGCATGATTACTATAACTCTCTTACTGACTGTCGAGAGGTAAAATAAAATACCCGTGTTTTTGAAAATCAATTCATTATTAGTAGTTTACGATAAAATAATTATTAAAAATTTGGGAAAAGGATGCCATGCACGTCATCGTGGTAGAACCGCAGAATAGGTTTATACAGAAGCGACTGTAAGAGAAACGAAAATTAGAGAGAGATGGGAAACAAATTTAAAGGGCTCATTGTTTAAAATCTGAAAGTTTCCTCACATCTTAGAGGGAGATAGGGGAAGGGAACAAATTTAAAGGTCTACACAATGCTTTAAGGTCATAGAACTGAATAGGGTAACATGAAAGGTACCGACACGGAGTGTCGCTTCTGTATGTATAGTATAGGACAAGATATTTGGTTAATCCCTTAAGCTTGGTAATGGATGCGGCTAACCCTCACAACGGGTGATGAGTCGAAAATATGTAGGGGCGGTATTAATAAAAATTTCATATTCTTATAACTGTAATGAGGATCAAAAATGGAAAGAAAATTAACCATTTCCCATTAGGCTGGATTAGTTTTTACATAAATAAAATAAAAATTTGTTTGTTTTAGTACGTATAAATCAAACATTTTTACCTGTAATATATATACCTATTTAAAAATTTGAAATCAGTCCCTGCATTTCTGTACCATAAATTTGGGGATAATCCCATGTTTACGGTATGCTAGTAGGGGGTGATGTAATCCAATTCTCAATTATGTTGTCCAGCACTATAACTATTCTGTGGTAGAACCGTAAAGGAAGAGAAATGGACTGCAAGCAGGCTACCTGCCTCTTCCACGATCCTACCATGTTGACATCACATGTGTCTTCTCCGCAACATTTAATTGCTAATAACTAAATTATTGTTTAGTTTTTATTATTATAATGAGAAGCTGTAGTGGTCAAGTTTTTATATTTTATGACTTAGATACTGAAATTCGACTATGCTCACATACCCCATTTATAGAAAAATATAAAATGTTGTTTTTTTATTTTTATGTTTAGTTTCTCAAATTTTAAGTACTACCTCTTATATTACCGTAGTAGGAACTTGTATCTTGTATATCTCGTTAGTACAAACACTAGTATTTCTAAGAATTTAATTCATTATTCTACATAACTTCTAAAAACTTGCATGTCTTGTAGTTACTCATAATTCTAGTCGGTTGCTTCATATACCATATTATACAGGTTTTTATAATATTTCTCCATTGTTCTCTCTCTGTTATACAACTTACTGTAACTCCAAAATACTATCTAGTAACTACTCTATAAACAAATTTATTAGGGTCACAAAAAATGCATTGATTTTATTCCAAATCAAATAAAAATGACAGTATGTAGTGTTTTGTTTAGCATGTAATAAAACCGGTATTCCCCTATATTTTAAAACTTATCATAATATATAAACTGTTTATTTACAAAGTATTTTTGTTTATTAAAACCCTGGGAGTCCCCTACATATATCTTTTTAAACTTTTCATAAAGAATTAACAATTATAAATAATAACATTTAAATTAATTATTTAAAAAGTGCAACAATAAATAAAAGTTCTTCTAACTAAATAAACATATAAACATAAACTTTTACTAATTTTCATTATTAGAATTCCTTACGATTTAAAAAAGAAATACATAATTACATAAGATAACATATGACATCATATCACATGTATGTGTTGCTAGTTTTATTGTTTTATTTATTTGCATCTATGTATGGTATTGTAGACTCAACATCGGAGAGAAAACAAACTTGATACTTGAGATACACAACAAAATAAACAAAATCACAACAATGCTATGTGTGTAATTATATGGGAATCAAATCTGGAAATTCTTTCTGGAATACCTTCATTTAAAAAAAAGCTCCAAAAATGCAAGTAAAAGAGAACCAATTTCACTACAATACAATAATCTAGCGTCCCTGATTTACACAGGAAAAATAATTGAATATCAAAAACTACTCGCAAAATAAAATTTGTCGTAATGAAATATGTAGGTAAATTTCCATTAAATTTTATTTGGCTAAGCTGAATAAGAAAATAAATAAACACAAAAATTAATATTTATTTGGCTTCCTGAAGTGTAATCATATCCATAACCCCTCGTTGACGTCTTCAACAGTAGAGAACCTGAATACAAAAAAGTAGTACCATGCGCGCTGCGGTCGCCATTTCTCCTCCAACTATACATTATTTACAATATAGCGGAGTATGCAAAAATAAAAATAGACAATATTAGTTTCAAAAGTTGGTTTTATAAAAATTTGTATAAACAAAGTATTTCTTATAACATAAATGTTTCCAAATTTATTTTTCATGAAAATTACGAAAAAATATTTACTCTTACTATTAAATATTTCTTTTGTGTTTCTTTTTGTTTGCAATTTTTAATCTGGAAATTATTTTCTATTTCATATTATGATGATACAGAATAATGTTGTAGGAAGCTAATATTTTTATATTCTAATGTTAAAAAATCTGTGATACATAAAATTTTTAAGAGGGTTGTCTATTAAAAAATGTGTTTCATAAAATAGCATTTATTATGAAAAAAATATTGTAAAGAATAAGTAAAAATTAAAGATATAATAAAAAAACTACGTTAAAATCCGTTTATAACGACATTGCTTATTGCGACGAACTGATTATAACGCCGAAATTGAGACCACTTGTTAGATAGCCCACATACGCTAGCGATATGTATTTTACTTTTATCGGTTATAGCGACTTCCGCGTTATAAATTGAAAATAATATAGCAGTAAAGTTGTTCTTTTTCAGAGAATATTTCATGACCTATTCCCTTCTATCCGAACAGCCAACTATTTTAAATTTAGTCTGTAAGATCAAAACAACAAAAATCAAAACGTTGTAATTTAAAACAAACTAAGCTAAGCATTTAAAACTCAAAAACTATATACACCAAATGAGTTCCGGATACTATACACACATAAAGTCTTATGTCAATACTCTCTTGTATAGGTACTCTATCCGATAGTAGCGATTTTCTCAGTGCGGTGCGGTAAAATGATAATTTTCAGCTTTTATAAGTTATTAAAAAAAAAGATAATTGTAATAATGAAGAGTGCTTACAAAAACACTACCTACCGCAATTTATCGTTCAATAAATAAGTCTTTTGACGTTTCGTTGTTTTTCAAAGCGCTTGTTGCAGAACCTACCAAAATATTTATAATAAAGCAGCTCTCTGGAATCCACGGCATGTTAACAAGATTTTTTTTAAAATTGATATGTCGGTCAGAAAAAAAAACATTATGTATTCGTTATGTATTTGTTGTACATCATTTGGTTTTATTAAAGCATTCCGCTTCGCGTCGTACTTCAATATAGAACGTATTTTACATTTTATATTTAGGAATAAAATAATGTTTTGTTTGTATTTTCTATCTGTAAAAAAATGTAAACCTACTTAAACACAAGCAGGAATCTATTCTAATGAAATTAAAAAAAAAATATTAGATCAAAATCCTTAGAACAGTGTATTATAGAACTACATTTGAAAAGAAAACAAATAAAAAATATTTTATCAAAAGAAAAATTTCCATGAAATAATTATATTATTTAATAAAAAATTAATAAAAAAAAATTGATAAAGATATATCAAAATAATATAATTTTTGTTTATTTTCTGGAACAAAATATATTGTGACCTATATTTCAGTTATACAATTTATAAACAATATGCATTTATGTTTATGTATATTTATCAAAATTGCAATATACATACTTCTATTAATAAAATATTAATGAAACAGATAATTCACAATTCGTTTAATTAATATGATTTTTTTTTTGCTTTTCATTATATAATAAATATCACTTTTATCTTGAACAGGAACCTATTTTTTCTTTGCAATATTTGAATATTAAAGATAAACTTTAATCTGTCGTAGTCTAAATATAAAAATATATCTAATTGCTTCATTATATCAATTTTCATTCAGAAAAAAAAATATATTTTTTTATATTATAATATACATGAATTATAACCGAAAAATTAGTATGTTGACAAGTAAAAGAAACAATTGTATTCCTCATCATATATTGAAATCTTATACTTGCTACGTCACTCAGTAAACACCTTAATACACCTCACCTTCCTATGATACTAGACTCCATGTCTACACATGTAACAACAATGCTATTGAATTTTTCCGTAAGTCATCCTGATGCATTTAAAATAAAAAACAAAACTTTATAGGAGGAAATAAGACAGAATGAAAACATAGCTAGCGCCTGAAATAGATTTTGTTTTGGTTACAATACAATCAGTTTATTTATAACATTACTGCTGTAATGTATTAACAAAAGAAGTAACTCCCTTTTTTATTGCCAACCATTCAATAATGCTTGCAGTCTTTCCTAATTGATTGCAGTAAAGCTGAAGTCGATATGCTTAACCATGTAAGAGTTGCGTGTGGTGTTATCCAAAATTGCCCGAGGTCGCAAACCCGCACAACGCGAATGTAATGTTGCTTGTTTATACGCTACATTTTATTTGTTTATATAAAAATCATTTGTCTGTTCTTGACAGAGATTTGTGTATACTTGTAAATTGTAATCTCAAAGTTATATTTTAACCGATTAGGAATTATATAATCCTTCAACCTTGATTATTTAAGTCCATGGTAGTATACCCTAATTTTAAACTACGATGAGCTAATGTGACGTCAAATTCGCACTTAGGAAGTTACCAAAAAAAGTTACTAGATTTTTTAAAAATAACCATGGCAATAAAATTGTGAAAAAAGTATAATATTTATTAATTTTAACACTGATACAATATACGTTGACTGATCTAGTTCTATAATAAATTGGTGACTGGTTTGTTTATTATTTTCATTTACCAAGTCAAATAAACAACTTAATAGCAATAGGTTAGAAAATAAATATTGTAGCAGTGGTTTACTTGATATATTTAATATAAGAATTAAAAAATAAATAGTTTATGACTGCTACAAATTTATAAAAGGTATTGTTGTCTTTCACTGCGTATATTTCTTTTACAAACTCATACAATATATGAAAATTATATGTAGTGTAAACTTGACGAAGTATTAGCCTATCAGAAGATGTCAGTTTTGGAAGTTCAAATTTAAATAACTTCTTCTAGTTAAAATCAAGTAGCACTGATACTTTTTGTTAAAATGCATTAAAACAGCATTTTTATTATTATTAAAACCAATAAATTAATACTGCAGATACATAAATGCAACATTATCTACAGTTAAAAAAATAGCTGATCAAATTTATACTTCAAATGAAATTTAAACCAATAACGCATCTAAGAATGCTTGCATATAAACAAATGTTTTAAATGTTTCTATTTTGATAAGGAGCTCTTTATTTTACCTACTTCACTAGTGAAATAATGAAAGCAAAATGGAAATTGAAACATTAAAAGTTATAAAATAAGAAAATTTCGAAATCGCTCTTGATTTTACAATTCAAATAACTCGAATTTTTGTACTCATAAATAACAATTTTGTTATAGTAACATCATAGATTTTGCCTTGCTATTACTTTTTTTGTTTATTTTATAAATGTCATCAAAATATCAAAAATTGATCATTTTAAATAGTGGAAAAAATATTGTATGAAAACACGAATGAAATTTTTGCATAGGTACATAAAATAACCAATTTTTTTTTACTTATTATATAAAAGGCTAAATACTTCAATAATAAAATTATAACGATTGTTGTCTCGTCTCCATGATATAGGCCCATTAAGTATAAAACAGAACAATAGGAACTAAAACTTACTTTCTAACCTCCATCCATCTCCACCCATCATTCAAATCTTGTTGTCGAGTCGAAGTAGAACTATTCTATACAAACATTGCTGGCGGTTCACAGATCACTCAACAACGTGAAACATATCAATCAACGTTCGATTATCGGTTAGAATTAGATGAATAACAAGAGCACGGAAAGTCCATCTACCGATACGCCATCTCAAAAGAAAAACTGAAACACTGCACTGAAAGAAGCGCTGATCTGTCCGTTATCGTTTCAGGCAAGATAAGTGAAAAATAAATATGGGGAAATAAAACTGGATCAAATTGAGAGTACGAAATTACAAAACCAGTATCGTAGGTGGTTCCCAAATTGTTATTATATTTTTATTATTTTTCCAAACGTAAACACTAATTGGTATTATTGTTACAATTTACAATATGAAAATATTATTCTGTGATGGTAATTATTTTGCTTCATATTCTCCAAAAAATATTAGCTTCATCTAAAAACAATTTGAGATTAGTGAAAAGCATTCATAACGTCATACTTTGTATTTTTTTTAAAAACGTAATTTCTTCTCATATTATTAGAAATTTTTATATTAAATTTTTACTTATATACGTTTACAATTTTTGTAATTTTTTGAATACAGTTGTAAAGGTATTATAAATAAAATAATTATTAGTATAATTACGGACACAAAGACTAAAAAATATTTTCTTGTCCATAATGCCATAATAAATTGTAAATCAAAATTATAATTACAATTTGTAGAATTATAATTTTCTTTTAGAAGCATAAAATTAATAATGATTACCCTAACCTATAATAGTAAATAGAAACAATTACCAAAGCCTGTATTACACCAGGCAACATATTCTATTCCCACATATTTCAAGTTGAAATATCGAAGACGTCAAACACAATTACCAACGTAGGAAAGGAAAAATCACTTATCTTCACACGAGGTGATGTCTTCATTCTCTCCAGGGAATAGTGGATAATATACAGGGTGTTTCCCTATGGGCGGTACGGTGTAATGGGATATTTATGCTGGCCAATTATTGAACAAAGTTGGATGCGAGTATAGGTATTTGTTTTCTATGTTTTTTTAATGAATTATCTTGTATTAAGCTATGGATATTTTTATAGAGATTA
Organism: Stenolophus ochropezus; assembly: GCA_035578165.1. NCBI lineage: Eukaryota > Metazoa > Arthropoda > Insecta > Coleoptera > Carabidae > Stenolophus > Stenolophus ochropezus. Next base: position 36,310,737 of record JAQOWZ010000001.1, on the reverse strand, counting down.
AAGCAGCCAGCTGCTAGAATATAATTGATTAACTAACTGTAAATCAAATATACCATATTTATTGAATTTGTTCGTATTCTAGTTCTAGTGGGTAGAGGACCTAATAACTAGAGTTCGAGTCCTGACAGACAACTTTTTTACTACTTATATTAATATTTCAAATAAATATTAGCCATGTGGTACTCTCTCTACCCCAGATAGATGTCTGGTATTAGGAATAAACTATAGTTATATATTTTATTTGTTTTTCGCTTGTAAATCGTATTTTTTTATTTAAACTGTTTATTCACCAGGGAAACTAACAATTATAAGCTTCTAACTTGTGTAGGTAAGTATCTATCAGTTTTACTGGTTAATAGTGGCATTGTTTCATTATTGAAAATTGTGTTTTGTCACTGTCATACAAATTATTAACATTTGGTTGTAATTTTAAATTTATTTACAAGCGAATAACAAATAAAATATTGTACAATATATATGAGGTAACAGTTTTTACTGCTTCTAGGTGACAGGCTTGCCTAAATGGCTCGTCAGTCATTTCCTCCTATCACCAGTAAAAACCGGTAATCCAAAAATTACTATACATTTATTTATTTATTTACTATTGTATTGAAAAATAAATACATTACAATTCTAAATTATGTTTTTCCTTCCTATAGACCTGTAATATAGGGACCGTGCTCAAAATATAAAAAATGGGGTATAATGACATTTCGAAATCTATATTAAGACGTCTACGGATGTGTTAAAAATTTATATTTAAAGTTGTGTTTACAAGTTAATTAGATTAATAGTCCAATTGTGAACAAATCTGTAATTCTTATTATATTTTATACAAAATATTTTTATATATTATACATAAGAGCGGCTGTTTTCGTTGCGATTTTGTTCATTATTTACGAATTTACAGATCTGTAAGGCTTACAGATTTGTTCAGAATTGGCTTATTAGTCTACAATGAATTAATAGGACATATAGTAGGTAGGTACTTTACTAGGAAGCTTTAAATTATGAATTTTTATATTCAGGCTGTGCAAAAAATGGATTGTTAAAATATTTATAAAAATTGTCACACATTTATCTTTTGAAATGATGAAAATTTGAAAAGCAAATCTGATGTTGGAAACTTAAAATGTGCTTAATTGTCAAAAACCTCGATATGCGATTTATGGTATGATCCCTATAGATATATGTAATAGCCACCTAATGCATATATTTCCACACCATGGTGCTATGCTACGCCATAACACATACAAAACATGTACAATATCAGATTTTTTTTAACAATTTTTTTTTGTTCTTATTTTATTACTGTTTCTACGAATATTGATTAAAAAACAATAAAAACAATAATCAGTAACCGATAATTATACTTATTATAAAACAAATGTATTGGTTTGTAGTATATGAGCTATTAATTAAATTGTCAAAGAAGTTATTCTTTTAAAAAACGAAACAATACAATGGCTGAATTCATTGAAGATTACAACATACAACAGAACAAATTTCTCTGAACCTCTGCCCTCCAGAGATGCCAAAATGCACTCAGCACTGACTTATGAACCCATTGTGAACAGCCTGTTATTTGGAACCGGATTTCACGGTTAAATTTCGTGTACAGTTCGAGAAATCAAACACGGACAGTGCCGGCTACAGGCGGTAAGCAGATGAAATGTTGCATCGAGACGCCGTCCTTAGGGGACGCCGAGTTGAGGTGAAAATTACAATTTAATTTAACAATTACTGAGTAAATATATGGACTATATACGATATTCGCAGGAAATTTCTTCAACTTTACGTTTTACATTTATTGTTTTCTGAATCACTACATAACCCAAAGACATAACAGTCAACTCATCAATAGCGAAATCACAGTATAAATATAAATAGTAGTTGCACTCTTCAGCGGTGTTTGATCTAACGATTCGACATCGCACTGGCTAAGCTCTGCCAGTTGGTTTACTGGAGCGAAATAATAAATAACAAAAATATGAGCTGTGAATTGTTTACATAGAAGTTGTGCAGGTAGACGATAATGCAGAAAATTAACTTACTTTGAAAGTTTTGCCATCCTACAGAGAGCTACAAAACTAAAATTTGTATGTATACACTTTTGATGACGTATAACAGTTATACATCAAGAGATGGGGCTAACACATTCGAGGTTAAATATTAAGGGTAACCAAATACCTATATAGGGAGTATAACATACTGTTTATATTTATACTACGATGAAATCATATATAAATGCTGCTTTCGGCAAATAACACTTGAAGATAGGTATGAAGTAAAATTAATGGTTTGCTGATAGTTCCACATAATTAGAGGCTACAATTGAAAAATTAGTGTATAAACACCAAAATTCAATTTTATAATTTTTTGAAATTTATGTTTATGATTCCAAATTGAAGTTTTAAAGGGATAATACTCTTGGAGACTAAGGTTTTAGACTATTAATATTGAAATGTCAGATAACGTTTCGGTTCTGGGATTGAACAATCTTCAAGTCCTTACTTAATAAATGATGACAATTAAGTACAGTGTTACCTTAGTCCAACTTATGTTTTGTTAGGAGGCGAAAAATTTTGTTTGGTATATATGATCTTTGTTTGGAATACACAAAGAAAAAAACTTTCACTGGCATTGCCTGGAATGATCAAAGTCACATATCCGAAACATCCTGAAGAGTGAAAAAGCAAAATACCTTACTTTTGATAGATTTTTAATAAACGTAAAACCTAGTGTTCCTTAACCAGGTTCTTGTAGGAAATTGGCAGAAAAGAGGCAATTTTCATTTATTTCATCTAATTTCATAAATACATAATCCTGTCCTCTTTTACCATTTTTTGACGGTGTTGAAGTGTTGTAACATGTTATACTAATTAATGTTCTTCCTTGAGCTTTTCCTGCCTCTTATTAACTCCTCATCACTTTTTTGGTCCAAGGTCCAAGCCTATCATTTTATGGTATTCTTTGACTTCGTCTTTCCATTTTTTTAGTCTGCCTCTGTTTTTCTTTTTTGGGTTTCGTATTTTCCATATTCTCGTTGCTAATCTTCATTGGACATTCTGTATAGATAAATTAGTTTAGTATATGTTCTGTTTGGTATACCTACGGAAGTCATAAGTCCAAAGATTAAGGATATGTACCGAGATACCACTGTATACTGTATTCTAAAAGGAACTATTTTAACTTCCTTTTGTGTGGTGCTCTCTCCACGCCAGCTAGACTGCCCGGAAGATAAGGTATAAAGTATAAATCGTTGAAATAATAATTAGTATGGGAGGAGTTTAGACAGAGATAGTTGTAATGAAACACAGGGTGAGAGAGATAACGCGCGTTGAGTGGCATTAAGAACTGGTGAAAGTCACATTATTCGTAAAGGTTTACTATTAATTATTAAATTAATTACATCCACAGCAAGAAAAAATAATTGTAATAAAATTTCTGAAAATTTAAATGAGCATATCATCAATAATGTGTTGAAAATATATGTATTTTCGCGCATCCGTCCCATTATGACTAGTATTACAGAATTCAAAATCGTCCAGAAACTCTGTTTGCCGGCCTAGACCGGCAAAATGTAGGAATGCCAACTTAAATATTTTAGCATTACATTCTGTCAAAAATTTTAATTTTATTTTATTGTAAATGTAAAACGTTAATTAAAACATCTATTTTTGATTTATTATTCATATTATACTCGTCTTGTATGATTCTGATTACGTTAATTATTGAAAAATATCAATTCATACTCGTTTTATTTTTTTTTGGTTAGAACAAATGTCACTATTTTTTTTTTTGAATAGATAAGTGAATTGTGTGAAGTGTATAAAATTTTAAGTAGTAATAATATTTATTTATTTAATTAATTAAAAATGTCATCGGCGCAAAGAAACCTTGTGTATCACACACCCAGAAACTCTTTTGAGTGATCTCACAGTATTTTGGACTAATAATACAAATAACTATTTTTGTACTCTTACAATAAAATCTGTTAATTCGCGTGACTTAAACATCTTCGGAAATCTCAACTTCCCACGTCTCCCCCCAGTTTAGCATGCGGGAAATTTTGGAAAAAGCTCTTCTATTTCTACAGCATTTATTAATAACTATATTTACAATAAAAGATATAATGTCTCAAATATTCTTTTTCCTAATAACAATAAAAGAAAATAGAGAGTTATTGAATGAAATTTAATTAAAAAAAATTATTGTAGTGCCTTTGAGACACATTGTTGGCAACAACTGCTATCATTTTCACAGATTGACAGCACTTGTTAGTATTGATTCATATAATTCATATAAATTCTTTCCCGGATTCGTTCTATTATAGCTTATACGCTCTAAGAAAATGGCGTTCCCACACTTGATATGTAAATAACTATTACCATCCCACTACACCATAAATACAAATCTTTGAACGAAATTATGGACTGAATCCAGCATACATACAATAAATATTCCAAAATCAGTAATTGTTTTCAGTTTTTAACCTAATAATTTATGAATAGTATTTTTTACTTTATTTAAATTTCTTTTATTGTAAAAAAATGAATAAACACATTACTTTTATGCTATACTATATGTGTTAAGTTCATTATATATTTTTTGATTAGTCTCTTTTCTTTTATTTTGCAGAAATTAGAATTATTTTTCCCATTTCTTCGTTTCAGATATGTCTATCTCTCACTTTTGTGTTCATTACACCGTACCAGTATAGGCAACGCTCCCTTCATATATATTATTAGATCGATGTTATAAATAAATCATTACCGATATCTGCGATAAAACAAATTAGCACCCAACAATGTGAAACACGACGTAAATGATACATTTCTCATAATCTTCATTTTAATATTTTTTTTTATCTATAACAAATTTTGATCATAAAAGTCATATGTTACATTAACGATTTTTATATTTAGGTTATATTAAATGTGTGATATTTATATTTGAATGGTAAGAAAGAAATAAAACAAGAACAATGTTATCATAATTGTTCATACACCTATTGTCCAGGTTATCGGCTGAGAACAATGATCAAATACTAATAAACAAACGTGGTTCATTGTACTACACCGGTTGTACAGACTAAATACTGCACACCCTAATGATGTGGGAATCATAACAAGATATATTATTAGTAGTCAATAAATTATTCATATACGTGCAACAAGATAAACTGGATAATAAAATAAATATGACATCACTTCCATATATTTTTATAAATAATACAGTATCGAAAAAAAGTTTAAAAATAACCCCCCTAAAATTTAATTCTGCGAAATTAAAATAGGATCTGTTACCATATTGTACATCATCGTTACTATAAAATTACTCGAATTTTTCCAAAACGGCAACTCCTAGAAAAAAAAAAAAATACTTCATTTTGAATATTTCTATTACTTTTCTGGAAAAAGATTTCCTCTAGAAATAACAAAAAATAAAGCATTCAAAGTTACTTCAATGTAGGTGGTATACGCCAATTTTCGTTTTCTACAGATCAAGTTACGTACATGAATAACATGTACTATCTTAACCATAATAAAAACAGGTGCTATAATTTAAGAAAATATTAAGACAATTAGACAATATTAATATTTTTATCGTGTAAAAAAATATATATTTATTTGAAGAAATTTTTATAAAAAAACCTTGGAAATTCACCAATCACATCAAAACTATAAATTTCGTATTTAACTGTGGCTTTTTAAAAGTATTTTTATTTGACAGTTTTTTGTCAAGCATCTGCGAAAAATTGTTTACAATTGAGCTTGAATTACTAGAAATTATAATGAAACAGGAAATGTGTGTATTTAAGTAATTAGGGCATTTAAATACGGAACTGCATGTACAGATTAGCCTAGATTGACAGCTCGCAGGCATATTGGAAACAGATTGAATGTTTATGGGTTGTGGGTGCTGGTACACGTGTACAACAAGTGTAAAATTAGAAACACGTGTCCATCCGTTCACAGTCAAGGGAAACATTTTCTTCCGCTCTTCATTATTTCTATTTTCTTTCATCGCTATTCTGCCAAAACCAAAGGATTTCATACTTCTCTATTTGCTCAATATTCTTCAGTCATTGTCGGCCAGACTGAGACTGAGACTAACGAAGTAATTTCTCAAATTTTTAAAAAATAAAAATTTTCAACAAAAGTTTCAGATAAACCCTTTCTAAAATTTATTTCTAAGCTACTTTCTTGAAATAAATGATGTTATAAAATTGAATATTCTGCTGGAATCAACAATAACTATCAATTTTTCGAAATGTAGAATTGGTTTGATATCTCTTACTGACATCGTGAACTAAATTATTTGAGTTTCTCGAAAAAGAAAACCCCTAGTGAAAAATTAAAAAATGCTTCGAGTAACTTCCTTAAAATTGAATTTAGAACATTTTTCTTTTAAAACTTTTGTTTTAAAAATGCTTAGTTCCGGAGATAACAGAAATAGTTGCTGCATCCAAAACTGTACAAATATATGACCACAAAATGATTATGAACGAATTAAAAATAAAGGCGTTCTAAATTTTAATGTATATAATAGGTATTAAAAAATATACTGTGACAAAATTTGAAATAATATCTAATTATAAGAAACTTCCTTGAGATATATTACCTAATAAAATTTACTATTAATACGAAAATCAACAAATTTTGTCAATTTAATTATATATTTTATGATACAAAATAGGGTTTGACATATTATTAATATTAATTTATAAAAAGTACTTAAAACTGGATATAATTTAAATAATATTGTAAAGTAAAACTATTTATTTATCTTGCAGCAATTTTGGCAGTGGAACAAACCAGACAACGAAACTCGCCAAGGTCTTTTCGGCCGGGTAGACAACTACGAACCTTCTGGACGATACGGCAGCAACTTCGATACATACCCCGCTCCCAACAGTGCTTACGGACCTAGGAACAACGCCACAGGCGAACAATGCATCCCCAAGTGTTTTGCGGAAAAGGGCAACAGAGGCCCACCTGGTCTGCCTGGCCTGCCCGGTAAGCAAGGTCAGCAGGGCTTCCCAGGAACGGAAGGTGTCATGGGGCCCAAGGGAGATAAGGGCGATTCTGGCCCCCAAGGTCCTAGAGGCTTGAAAGGAGATAGAGGAAGGATGGGGCTGCCTGGATTCCCTGGAACAGATGGTATTCCTGGTTTGGAAGGACCCCCCGGCACACCAGGTCTACCAGGTTTGGATGGATGCAACGGAACAGATGTAAGTATCACATTGTTCTACATTTTTTTCTGGTATTTAATTTTTACATTTTTTTTTCTGGTATTTAATTTTCTGCGCAATTGAAGTGTTTTTAACAGAAAGAAATTCAAATAAAACAATTCCAGTTGAGTGAATTTCAAATAAATATCTTTATTATTTTTTCTAGTAAACGGGTAATGGTGGCTTAGTTGATTAGCGCACTTCGACTTTCTGAGCGGAATACGAGGTCTGGGGTTCAAATCCCAGTGCCGACTAAACTGAAACCAAAAATAAATACCGCTGTGGCGTAGTGGTTCGGAACCCACTATAAGCTGTAGGTCCCCTGTCCTTTTACTGGATTTCGGTCCTTTGACAACGTAAATTAATAAATTAATGAACTATCAATTTTAGATAAACTTTTAATTTTTTTGTCCCCATAAAATGTTATTATTCATACGAAAATAAACAATGACCATTTTTTCTGGATGTATAATCGGGTCTGACATGAGCTATATCGTGAATGTCATCAAATGAAGATATCCAAATATCTTAATAATGGGGACTTGTATGAAAAATTAATTCTAAACAATTTTTATTCTGAAACTTTTTGCTTACAAATGTGTAGTTCTAAAGATATTCTACAAATAGATCATAGTTACCCAAAACTGAGTAGAATTAAATATCCGATAATTAATTATTCTTGCTATTAAACTACCAGTTTATAAATTTATTTTTAATATCAATCCATTCTGCAGGGTTTGCCGGGTATCCCAGGTCAGTCAGGCCACCCTGGTCCCCGAGGTTTCCCAGGCACACCAGGTATCAAAGGAGAAAAAGGTGAACCGGCATACAGCGGCCTCTTCCCCAAGGGCCAAAAGGGAGAACCCGGTTTGAATGGAATCACAGGCGTTCCTGGACCCCCAGGTCCGACAGGACCACAAGGTTTAGTTGGGCCAAAGGGAGAATACGGCATACCAGGACCAAGAGGACCTCCCGGACCAAAGGGTCAGAAGGGTAACATGGGCGTTGGATACACTGGACAAAAGGGAGAAAAAGGGTCGAAGGGTGCGGAAGGAGCTATAGGTAAATATACACTCATGTTTAAATACCAAGAATCAACACATCTACTACTGTTTATTAATAGGTAACCCAGCTATTATGCCGCACACCGGGCAACCGGGCAATACAATCGGTCCTCGTGGTGCTGAAGGAGAGAAGGGTGATCGTGGTGAAAAAGGTCTTGAAGGGCCAAAGGGAGATTATGGACCTCAAGGAGATCCTGGCGCTAATGGATTAACTGGTGCCAAGGGAGAAAAAGGTTTACCTGGTGCACCTGGTTCCAGAGTAAGTTCACTATTTTGATACACTTTCGTCTTGATTTTTTTTCTATTCTTATTTAATATAAGAACCTGTGTATTATATATTATGTCGTGCTCTATTTTTTGTTTTTACAACACTTTCTGTAGTTTTACATTGATTTTCTTGAAAGAAATAAAAAATTTATATATGTTTAGGGCAGAGACGGTTACGCAGGTCCACCTGGTCCACCTGGACAGAAGGGAGATCGTGGTGTAGATGGTTTGGAAGGTCTTCCAGGACGCGCTGGACAGAAAGGAGAACCCGGAAGAGATGGACCTATGGGTCCCACAGGATTACGAGGTCCTCCAGGTCCACCTGGAGGCGGCAAAGGACGACCAGGCCCCCCTGGTATATATATTTTTCATTTACAATTTGCTAGAGGTAATATTGTTCTCTTTAGGTCCCGCTGGTCCCCGAGGTTTCCCAGGCCCTATGGGCCCGAAAGGTCTAGATGGCTTCCCTGGAGAGGTCGGTCCCCGTGGTCCTATAGGCCGTCCGGGTGGCCCTGGTGTCCCGGGTATACCTGGACCTGAAGGCATACCTGGTGAGAAAGGAATGAAGGGAGAACCTGGATTGCAAGGATTTCCAGGAGCTGAAGGTCCTCGAGGTTTTGCTGGACCTCAGGGACCACCTGGACCGAGGGGATTCCCAGGAGAAAAGGGAATATCTATTGTGGTAAGATAACAGTTTATTTTTTAAATTGTGCAAAGAGTAAAATTTTGGTACTTTGTAGGGAGCGAAAGGCATGGACGGCGTACCTGGCAGAGACGGAGAGAAAGGTCAGAAGGGTGAACGTGGATATCCTGGTGATAGAGGTAGCCCTGGTGATTCTTTGGAAGGTATTCCTGGACCACCAGGTCAACCTGGTTTACCAGGAGAAAAGGGTATTTCTGGACGCCCTGGTACACCTGGAACTCCTGGTAAGTAATACCTATTTTCTCCATTTCTCTTACTGAATAAATTTAATCGTTATTATTGCCTACTTTGCTGAAGACAAGTAAGTTAAATTATGCATACTATACAGTCCTAATCAAATTAATTTTATTTTAAAAAATATCATTTATTTACAGGTTTACACGGTGAAAAGGGTGAAATTGGAGGACGTTGTACAGATTGTTTACCAGGATTACGAGGTCAAAAAGGTGACAAAGGCACAGACGGTATACCTGGTATGCCTGGTGCAAGAGGACCGCCCGGCGAACGAGGTTTTCCTGGGGAACCCGGTGTGGACGGACTTCCTGGATCTGCCGGACAAGTTGGAGAACCGGTATGGCATTCACACGTTATAATATTATAATCTCACTGAAAGATGTAATGGTTTAGGGTATCGATGGTATGCCTGGTGTGCCTGGTCCAGAAGGGCCTAAGGGAGATCCGTACTTTGTCCCAGACAGTATGTTTAAACAAGAAAAAGGAGAAAAGGGACTTCGCGGAGATGTAGGTCCAGCTGGTCAGCCCGGACTACGTGGTATGATTGGTAATCCAGGCCCATCTGGCCTACCTGGTCTTCCTGGTCAGAAAGGTATAACTGGAGACAGAGGCTTCCCTGGACAAGACGGCCGACCTGGAGATTCTGGTACATTTAATATCTGCTGTTACATCCAGTACAGGTAAATACTTATTTTTTCTGCAGGTATACCTGGCGAGAAAGGAGAAAAAGGTGTATTTATCCGCGGTGAACCAGGTACAGCAGGTATCCCTGGCTACAAGGGACAAAAGGGTGAACCAGGACGCCTTGGTTATAAGGGCGAACCTGGCCACTGCGCAGAAGAAATTGTTGCAGCCTTGAAGGGCGATCGTGGATCTCCAGGAGAGAAGGGAGCACCTGGGGAGTCCGGATTCAATGGACAACGTGGAGATAAAGGCTATCCTGGTATACAAGGACTAAATGGACCCGAAGGAGCAAAAGGTTTACCTGGACCAGTCGGACCAAGAGGTTTACCTGGGCCTAGAGGAGATAAAGGAGTGGTAGGACCTATGGGCTTCCCGGGTGAACCAGGAAGAGATGGAGCGAGAGGATTACCAGGTATTAATGAGACTTGTAATTAAGAGGTAACACTGTTTAAAAAAATGCTTTATGTCACAGGTGCTTCTGGTCTGAAAGGAACAAAAGGTGAAACAGGTATACCAAGTGTAGGACCACCTGGCCCTGCTGGTCTGATGGGCCCGAAGGGAGAAAAAGGTTTGCCTGGATTCCCTGGTAAAACTGGATTTGATGGAGCACCAGGACAACCTGGTTTACCAGGAGAAAAAGGAAATGTTGGTGAACCTGGACTTAACGGATTACCAGGAAGTGGAGGGCAAAAAGGAGAACCGGGACCACTTGGACCACCAGGTATAGAATAACAAAATTGTTATTAGTAATTAAATTAAATTATATAATTTTATTTTTAACAGGACCACAGGGTTTGTCAGGTCGACCAGGTATAGAGGGAATGAAAGGTGAGCCAGGTATTCGTGGTGAACCTGGCCGCCCTGGTTTGAATGGTTTCCCTGGAGCAAAAGGAGAACGTGGCATCACTGGTTTAGTAGGAGAAAAAGGTTACCCAGGACCTCGTGGCCAACCTGGTGCACCAGGTCTCGCCGGTGCGGACGGTTATCCAGGAACGAAAGGAGACAAAGGTGAACGAGGTTTCCCTGGAGGTCCTGGCCTTATTGGACCAGATGGTCAGCCTGGCTTCCCGGGTTTGTCTGGTCCTAAAGGTGATATAGGCCCCGTTGGTCCACCGGGTCTACCAGGAACTGCAGGTCAACCAGGATTTAAAGGAGAACCCGGATTACCAGGTCAGATGGGACGTAAGGGAGAACCTGGTCTCGTGTCAGAAAAAGGACAAAAGGGTGAACCGGGAATGCCTGGCTTGAGAGGCACACCTGGTCCTCAAGGACGTGATGGGCGTCCAGGAAGTAAAGGAGAGGCTGGTTTACCTGGATATGGACAACATGGAAACGATGGACAAAAAGGTGAAAGAGGACTGTCTGGTCTAGATGGACTCCCAGGAGTACAAGGACAAAAGGGTGAACAAGGTCATCCAGGCTTCCCTGGCCTGAAAGGTGACTCCGGTTTACCCGGTATTACGGGTAGTCCTGGCTTGCCAGGAATGGATGGTATGCCTGGCATGCCTGGTGAACCTGGTTTCCCAGGTTTAACTGGCCCTCAAGGATTTAAAGGAGATGCTGGTATTCCTGGCTTACCTGGCTATTCAGGAGATAAGGGCGAGCGTGGTTTAATGGGCCCACCAGGACCATCAGGTTTACCTGGTTTAGAAGGAGCACCCGGAGATCGAGGTCCTCCAGGTCCTACAGTCACTGTCAAGGGAGATAAGGGAGAACCAGGACAACCTGGCATTGCAGGATTACAAGGCCAGAAAGGTTCGTCTGGTCGAGACGGTCTGCCTGGTATGCAAGGAGAACGCGGTGAACGAGGCTTCCCCGGCCCGAAAGGATTGATTGGTTTACCTGGTCTCACTGGAACTAAAGGAGATATGGGTCCGCTAGGCCCCGAAGGTGTACCTGGTCAGACTGTAAAAGGCGAGAAAGGTCTGCCTGGCTTACCCGGCAAGAATGGTAGGGATGGTTTACCTGGTTTACAAGGTGAAAAAGGTGATGTGGGCTTCCCTGGTCTACCTGGTCTCATAGGATCTCCAGGTAACCCTGGTCCTATTGGTCCGGCTGGAGAGAAAGGTGATAGAGGTCTTCAGGGACAACCAGGGATACCAGGAAAAGATGGCGCTCAAGGCCGACCAGGTTATGATGGAACACCTGGCCCACGTGGTGACAAAGGTGAGGTTGGTCCTCCTGGATTGTACGGCGCACCCGGAGAGAAGGGTGACAGGGGAGAATCAGGACCGCCCGGTCTGGACGGATTCCCAGGCATAAAAGGCGATAGAGGTTTGGACGGTTTGCCAGGAATAGCAGGTCCACCAGGTCTAGAAGGTTTACCAGGTCCATTGGGTCCTCCGGGAGCTCCAGGTCTGCCAGGATTTGCAGGAGCAAAGGGAGTGAAAGGAGAACCAGGCCCGATTCCACCTCCAGGGCCTAAAGGCGAACGGGGTCCTCCAGGTTTCCCAGGTCTGAAGGGCGATCCGGGTCTCCCTGGACGCGATGGCCCGCCAGGCTTGCCTGGTCGTGATGGAGAAAAAGGAAGACCTGGTCAACCCGGGTTACCTGGTTTACAGGTACAAATTCAATAAAAAATTATATAATTTAAGTATTAACATTATTTTTTATATAGGGAGCACCTGGTCTTAGAGGCGAAATTGGTTTGGAGGGCATTCCCGGCATCGCTGGTCCGGTGGGTGAACCTGGTCCAGCTGGTATACCTGGTGCTCCGTGCACAGAACAACCGGACTACTTGACCGGCATCCTTCTCGTCAGGCATTCACAGTCGGAGCAGATACCACAGTGCGAACCTGGACATGTTAAGCTGTGGGATGGTTACTCGCTGCTCCACATTCAGGGTAACGAAAACGCACACGCTCAAGATCTTGGAAACGCTGGCTCCTGTGTGAGGAAATTCTCCACAATGCCATTCTTGTTCTGCGATGTTAATAATGTCTGCAACTATGCCAGCAGAAACGATAGGTAAGAATTTTTATCCTCTATTTGAAAAATAGAGTACAGTTTATCAAACGATAATTTTCGCGCGCAGTGGTACTACTGCCTTCTCCACTTCGAATATAAACACAGACAAATAGATAATTTATATTGATGCAACGGGCCATTAAAATATAATGACATTAAAGTTTACATTTGATGAATGTAGGTCATACTGGCTGTCCACAAATGCACCGATCCCGATGATGCCTGTAGAGGAATCGTCCATAAAACCATTCATCTCCCGATGCGTAGTCTGTGAAGCCCCTGCGAACATCATCGCCGTGCACTCCCAGAGCGAAGCGTTCCCCGACTGCCCGGCTGGCTGGAACGGCCTGTGGGTGGGCTACTCCTTCGTCATGCACACGGGAGCTGGAGCTGAGGGTGGCGGCCAGTCGCTAGTCTCGCCTGGCTCTTGTCTGGAGGATTTCCGCGCCACGCCCTTCATCGAGTGTAATGGCGCCAAGGGCACCTGTCACTACTTCGCTAATGAGCTATCCTTCTGGCTGAGTATCATAGAGGATTCGCAGCAGTTCCAGATGCCTAGGAGAGAAACGCTCAAGGCAGGCAACCTCAGGAGTAGGGTTTCTAGATGTCAAGTGTGTATCAAGAACACGTAAGGGAAGTGCAATCAATTAGCTTGAAATCACATATTCTTTAAGTTTATTTTTAATCCAAAATTTTACAAACCATCAAAAATATTAAAATTGCTGAAAGAATGGGTGATTTCAAAAATACATTATGTTTATTGATATCTATGAAAAATTGAGTCCAACTGTGTATACCAGATCCCTGGATTTAATGTACGAAACGAAATAATCGACCGAAGTGTTCTAAAGACAATGTATGTTATAATACCAATAAGATGTGTTCCTTAACGACCTATAACTCATAATAATAACTTTGTACAGGTAAAATTGTTAAAATAATTATATTATTTTAATTTTATCGAAAAATTATTTCATATTTGTGCCATTTTAATAATGTTAAATATATAAAATTTTATTATATTTTTATATAATGTAAAAATTTAGTGTATTCCTGAAAATTGTAGTAACATTGACTAGATTTTTATATGCAAGAACGAAGAATGATGTATTCATGGGCTTGTAGTTTCTAGGAGGATAAAATAGCTATAATAGACCACTGCCATTATTGTCTCTTTTGAGATATTTTGGGCTGTGATACTGTGCCTGCCTAAAAGCGATGCCCATGGAACTTTTTTATTATTAATTTTTTAATATTGGTGCTATATTAATTAGTTTATTAATACTATGTAAATTTTGAAAACTTGAACATATATTATTCTATGTCCTCTCTTCTTCAGCTTTAAACATTCCTTTCTTTGAAATTTGGGCTTCTAATTTTGTTTTCTAGTCATATTGCAAAAGTAGGGCCGAAATTTATACAATAAACCTAATCCTCGTATAAATGTACTTGCTTCTTATAGATAAATGTGTAATGTATGCCTGCCATTTAAATATTTTATACTGTATGTGGGCCCAGCCAATCTTCTTTCATCATTTTCTTTCTAAGCACTGCCATTTCATGTAATTTTACTATGTAAGGTAAAATAATTTTAAATAAAATAAATTTATCAATATGAAATGATTATTTTCAGTTATATATTCATATTATCAGATTTACAAATAAATAACTGCCCGAAATATTAGTTTATCATAGCTTTTTACCTCTCGTCACTCAGTAAGAGAGGTATTGGAATCATTAGTTGGAGATCCAAGTCTTCGTAGCTTGCTTATTTTAAGAGCATCCTCTAACTTTTTCCCATACAAATAATTTCTTCCATGTCTTATGGAAAATTTTCCGACGGATCTAATGGTGGTGGGCGTTACATTCCATCTCATTGTAAACATTCGAAAATCACATTTTTCCAAAAAATCGCACATTTTCTTGGTATTTACATTTTTCAACTTTAACTCGTTACATCTCGCAATATTTATATAATTTTTACAGGAAAATATGTCCATATGTATTATGAAGGTATCAAACATATAAAAATACAATAGCTTTGTTAAATATATACTTAAAAAAAATAATTATAGAACAAGCGAATTTTGTATTTTGCAGTGCAATTTGCAGTGTTTGAGAAATTTTTCGGTTCGAAGAAATAGACCCCCTAATACTATGACAAACTTTCAGAAAATGTACCAATAGTTATTTTTCTACAACACGATAAAATAATATTTTGTCGATAAGCGGAAACTGTTAATTCACGAGCGATATAATTGCGACTCGCGAGTGAATTATTTTTCGCGAGTCGATAATTTAATTTTATCGTCGTATATAAAATTCAATTTTTTTTTTGTATCTGATTTTAAAGAAATTGAAATTAGAAAAATTTTAATTTAATTTGAGTACAATTTTAAAAAATATATATAAGTTAAAGTACTTTATCTACCCTTGCTGTTAAAGTGTTACTTTATCTACCCTTGCGGTTAAAGTGCTATTTTATCCACTATTTTGAGTTGATAAAATTGCACTTTATCATCTGCTATAGAAAAAAGATGTTTTTTTTTTTAAATTTAAAAAAAAATATATCATTTTTAAGATACAGCGATATAAAGCTGAACCGTATATTCAACCAATATTGACGAAAAAATAGGCATTTGCTCTTCTGATTGACAGACCAGTAACTAGAAGAATGTGTCTACTGCAATCAGTTCTTACCAACTAATTTTCACCCGCGAAAGTTATCTGTAGCATTTAAAATATTTGTAAATTTCTTTATTCTCATTGATTTCAGTTCGTCATTATTCCAAAAAGCGATATTTAAAAACTGTAATATACAAATCCATACAGAAATAAACTGATACCCTAACAATAACTTTTGTTGTTGTTGTAAAATAATAATTATAGTATTTATTATTTTCATATTGTTTATATTCAACAAAATTCCAATAATATGTTTGCATTTGCTTTCCAATCCACCTTTACAACTATATTTTGTTTTCCAGTTAGTTATATTCTCATTTAATAAAATTTCAATGTTATGAGGATTTATAGCTCCACTCATATGACTGGTTTGAAAACAAGATCCTAGTATTGTACCTGATCCATAATCTTTTATTCCACAAAGCAATACATGTCCTGCCTCAAAAACTGCTTCGCCTTCCTTTATAAGACGTGCGGAAGCATGTATTGAAAAATATCGCTCAACTCTATCTTAATTTTCTCCGTATTAAACACTTTGCACTTTAAAATGCATATGGCAAGCAATGAGAAATGGCTGAAATCTTATTCCTTCGCTATCTTGCTACTGTCCGGTCTGCCACCTACAGCTCTATTTTTTCGCCAATATGCGCGGGTCATATTGCAATTGCAATGTACTGTTTGAAGCCGATAAGCATATCTGCCTGTAGTTAAGGTGTACATAGGAGATTAACATGGGAGATCAGTTTTTTGTAATTCCCTGCTCGCATTAATTACTTTAAGCAAAAACGCGTCAAATAAAAGTTTTAGAGCTAAAAATTCTGCATATAAATCAATAAATATAATTATTTTAAGGTGCTTTATAACGAGAGAAATTAAATATGAAAATGTCAAAAATTACGTTGAAAATATCGAGAGCCATGGAATTTAACAAATAATAAATAAATGCATAACGTTTTCTCTATTACAACGTAAGTTAACTTATTTGACATTTTTAGCAATTTGATTCGGACAAATATCGTTAAGTACGACAATAAGAGAAATATTAGATTAATAAATAAAGTTAAAAAAATACAGTTTTGTTTAAATAATAAGAATTTATTAAAATTAAATATTTCGTAACAAAATATTCTCAAATAAGAAAAGTTTTATAATTAGAAAACGAATAGCAATTATAATTTAAAGATAATAGCTCCAATAAATATTCTAATTTAGGACAAGAATCTATTGTAAAACTACCTTTGTACATTAAATAGTTGCCGCTGAGTTATACGATGACACTCATTTAATATGGCATCTTATGTCAATTTATGGCAATTTATGTTTTCGTGCCTTTGTTTATAAATTTGGTTTTTTAAGTGTCCCCATAACACAGTCATAAGGAACAAGACCTGGCCAGTTACTAGTATCCCAAGAAATGCCGACCTCTAACGTTTTTACCACAGTGTGCAGACATCCATCGTGTTGAAACCAAACCTCTTGGTGACACTGCATTTTATAATTGTTGCAGCAACAAGTCTGCAGTGCGAGATATATTAAATACAAAATGTAATATTTATTTCTTTTACAAATCAGACAGCCATGGAAATAAAAAAAAAATCTATTTGTCAGTTTAGTGAAGTATCACTGATTATAATACTTATTGTCTATATTTTAATATTATTTTAGCTGAATTTACATTCTTTTCTCTAAATAATATACCAATATTACAAAAATATTACAACTATAACTTAAAATACTTTTAAATAAAAATTAAGATAAGTACATCACATAAAACAAATTTTATTATTATATTTACGGACGAAACATCCATTTTTAAACTAATATTAGATTATAACATAATTTAATAATTAGTATCAAATATCATTATCTATAATGACATCATTAACTGTCACAAATGTCACATAGATATTTTTCTTGTATTTCCACGGCTGTCTGATTTTGAACAAAAATGTTATTAACATATCTTGTTTTCATAACAACTATTACGATATTGTCGCTAGAGCTAAAAATATACACGTGAAATAATTTGCATACAGTTATAAAATATTTAAATACTTATATTTTGATGGAGTTAGTAAATTTTATATTTTTTGTACAAAAGTTATGTATATTTTTACTATGAAGTACATAAAATATAAGAGTTTCCCTCAAGTTAGTTCAGGATTTTTGATGGCGCTACCAATCAGGTTAAGCATGGTTACAAAACTAGGTTATGTTTTAAGTAAGCATAGAGTAGCTTGTTTACGTTTTTGTACATTCATTTACGAAACTGCTCATAATCCGTACAAACAAATGGCTAAAAGTCGATATGAATATGTAAAGAATTTTGAAAATGATGACAAATTGTTATTAAATACATGGATTGTAGTAAGGATAGATGGACGAGCTTTCCATAAGTTTACAAAAGCTCACGATTTCCAAAAGCCCAATGATGAGAGAGCTTTAAATTTGATGAATTTGGCTGCTATTACAGTTATGACAGAATTTAAAGATATTGCTCTATCGTTTGGCCAAAGTGATGAGTACTCATTCGTGTTTCGAAAGAATACCGAATTGTATAATCGACGATCTCAAAAGATTATGTCCTATGTTAACAGTTTATTTACTTCTTCATATGTCTTGTATTGGAATAAATTATTTAAGGATGTAAATTTAAAATATCCACCCTTTTTCGATGCAAGAGTAGTTTTGTATCCAACAGATGAAAATTTAAAAGATTATTTAAGTTGGAGACAAGCCGATGTTCATGTAAATAATTTGTATAATACAGCATTTTGGAATCTTGTACAACATGCTGGACTTACAAATCAAGAGGTAAGAATGTCATTAAAACTTTTATAGTGGGTTTATACGAACCCAGTCTTTTTTCACATTATTTATGTTTTAAGGCTGAACAGAGGCTCCGTGGTACTTTTTCTGCAGACAAAAATGAGTTATTGTTTTCTGAATTTGGTATAAATTATAATAACGAACCTGCTATGTATCGAAAAGGTACTATATTGTTACGAAAAGTTATAAAAGAATCAGCTACTGCAAAAACACAACATGTTATATTTCCTCTACATATAGATTTGATAAGAGAAAAATTCTGGAAAGAACATGATGAAATTTTAAGTGGAAAACCAGCGAAGTTTTTCGACTGGACTACAGAAATGGAAAATTTACCTGATATTGTTTCAACCCAAATGTTTAGTAAAGAAAGTTCTAGCCAAAAGATGGAAAATAATACGTGAGTAATGTTTCAATTGTTATTAAATTTTTATATTGTAAATGTTATTCCATTTTTATAAAAAAATTATTTATATTTATTATGTTTTTATAAAGAATAAAATAATGGTACAAGTATATTTATTTTAAATATGAGTTTATTAAACGGACCCATTGGTTATAAAAACTGTCCTAAAATTTCCTTATGATTTAGTTCTCATTAAAAAGAAGTCATAACCGAATTAAACATTTTTACCGTTTAAATTGAACTGATTATTAATCCATTTTAATATTTAAACTGAATTGAACGGAATCTACATCTTTATTTTTTGCTATTTATTTTATAAGTAATACTAATAATTTATTTAAGACTAACATTTATTCAACTAAATGTACAACCAATTGCAATTTTTAAACACAATTTTATATACAGCAATAATATGGCTAATCTACACAATAATACTAGTAAATACAATTAAAATTTGTGCAGCAGCTAAAATATCAATTCAAAATATAACAATTATGAACATTCTATTAACCAGGTAAAACATATAAGATTTTACCTTATTATTAAAACTTTTTAGACATTTAAAATGGGGTGAAATTACATATTATACATGTACGACAAATACCTACACAATATTTAACAATTTTGGAGACATAATTTCTTTTTTTGAAGTAATTTATGTTCAGGTGTAAATATTTTGGGAATGTTTTCATGAGATTACATCTTAGAAAATGGGGATGTAGTTATCAATTTTAGCACGATGTTTTTGAGCGACGCATTCTGCAATCCACACAATATTACGGCATTCTTGTTCTTTTAATTTCAAGTAAGAGTAGAAAACCCCAAAGTGGAATTGCTGCAGAAATGCGTTAACATTTAAACGAACTTCATGTTCAAAGAACTTATCCTCCAAAGTTTTATCTCCTGGGTTGTTTCCTGCTCCTTCAAACAGTTTGCTGTACTCAGCGTAATACTCCGCTACAGCTTTTACTTGTTCATAATCATCAGCTCGGGCCAAAGCGGCCAGTCCATCAGGATTTAACCTTCCGCATCGAGGATACAGCTTAGCTCGATCATCTTTGCTCAGTTCCGTACCGAATGAGTTGATAGTAATGATGATTGCACGGCGATCGGCTTCGAAAGCCAAGATTTCGCACATACAATCAGCGGTAGTACCGCCGATTTCTTTGCAGAATTCGTAGAAAGCTTCCAAGTATGCCTTGTATAGAGTATTACGAATGATCTCGATGTTCATCTCATCGAGATCTTGCTCGGAGATACAGTCTACGAAGAAGGGAGCTAGAGGAGTGTCCACCAATACAGCGTTGTATAATTCGGCAGGAGTAGCAGCTACGTGGATGGCTTCCATCTGTTCGAAAGAACTGAGAAAAAAACATTTAAAAATTAATAAATTTCCATAAAAAGATTTCTTACCCAAGTGGGTGACATTTCGGAATCAGTTCGCTAATTGGTCTTTGATGTAAAGTACCAGTAATCAACAAAATAATATTGTCGATCATATATGAGTAAGTTATATAGTCCAGAAAGGTGGATAATGGTTCAACAGCTTGGTTACGCATATGTTGAAATTCGATGACAAGTTTTTCACGTAGTTTGTCGTCAATAACAGAAACTGCAAGAGGTGAAGGTTCGTTTGCCAAAAATGCCCCATAATCGGTACCTTGAAGGTGCAGCTTCAAATCTAACCAAAAACAAAAGTATTTTATCATTTTATAGTACTATATTAATAATAGAAAACTACTATTTTCGCAGAACAAATGAAAGTGTTCTTATAAAAATTAAAAGGTGTAGAATATCATATGTTTTCGAAGTCATACCTTCTAATGTTTCACATTGTACCAAGTTCAGATAATCTGATTGTGTTAAAATACCACATTTGAAACCTCTGCACAAGCCTTCCAGATATCCACAATCGATATTAAATAAACAACCCTTCATTTTTATGTATTTGTTACGTTATTTACACCTGACACAAATCTAATGTCGCCTCACCCACTTAACAATCATATGATTGTAGTGTGACGTTTCTGTCATGTGCTTATTATTAGCATTACCAACCGACAGTTCAATTACAAAATATAATAAAATAAATATTTAAAAAATATTTTAATCTAAAATGTTATTTAAAAAATGTATTGATATTATTAAATCTTTTATAATAATATATTTACAAAAATATTTTTGTGTTCATTTCTACCACCCTAAAATCAATCTTTTCTCCCCCCACCAAAAATATTTGAATTCGCGTTGTTATAAATACCGGCAATTTCCACTTAAACAGCCTTCCAGTTACTTTAAAAATTGTGTATCATGTCTAAGCCAGCTTACAAAATCGGTAACTAATTCATCTTAATTATTGTCTTATTTCAACTGTTTTTCTTATATCCATTATTGATATTTTACTATTGATAACCTCAATATAACTACACGTGCCTTTTCATTTTGAATGTTTAATATTATTTTGCAGCGGATATCAACTTGGCGGAATGGGGTCGCAAAGAAATCACTCTCGCAGAAAACGAAATGCCAGGGCTGATGACAGTACGAAAAAAATATGGGGCCCAGAAACCTTTGAAGGGAGCTAGAATTGCTGGTTGTTTGCACATGACTATTCAGACTGCCGTACTTATTGAAACTTTGGTCGAACTCGGAGCGGAGGTGAGATTTAAAAGCAACAAATTGATTTACTTTATTCTTAAAAACTAGAAATATATATTAAAGTAAAAATTTGATTTTTTTACATATTAATTTGTTTTATTATTTTAACATCATTTTGGATGATATCCGTATTTGCGAAATTATTATCATCAACGATAAGAGAACACGTCATATGCATACATTTTCACAATATATATTTTCTTTCATGATGCAACATTTGAAATATTCTTTCAAATATTTTTTTCGTTTCATATGTAAATTACCTAATTGATAAGGAGCACAATAAAAGTTGAACTTCTGAACTTTTTCTTTTTGTTTCAAATTATAAATAGTTCAAGGATATGTGTTAAAAAACTATTTATCTCTATTATTTAGAAAAACATGTCTGATAGAACGTATTTTCTGCATATTTAAATTACATTAAAAGTTAATTCATATTGTTATCTATATTAACTATTTTCTTTTAAATATTTATTCCTGCTTATTTGTTATTTTAAATGAAAAAGAATAAATGTACAAATAAAATTTTTATGAACCTCTAGGTCCAATGGTCGAGCTGTAACATTTTCAGCACTCAAGACCATGCTGCAGCTGCTATCGCTAAAACAGGTGTACCCGTCTATGCCTGGAAGGGCGAGACTGATGAAGAATACATTTGGTGTATCGAACAGACCCTCATCTTCAACGATGGACAACCCTTGAACTTGATCTTAGACGATGGAGGTGATCTTACTAACCTGGTGCATGAAAAGCACCCAGAAATGCTGAAGGGAATCAGAGGATTGAGCGAGGAAACCACCACCGGAGTACATAACTTGTACAAGATGATGAAAGCGGGAAAATTAGCCGTACCAGCTATTAATGTCAATGATTCAGTAACTAAAAGCAAATTTGATAACTTATATGGATGCAGAGAATCTCTACTTGATGGTAAGAAAGTTTTAAACCTGGAGATTATCAAAATAATAATAAAATAAAATATTGAAAATCCAGAAAAACGTTAATAGGCCCGTTTCAGTATCCTGCTTTTTTAAAAAAACATGTTGCATCTTAATTTTAGTTCCGAATAGAATATAATAAAATAGAAAAATGTTAAATTATTGACATTTTAATATTAGTAATTATCAGTTAAAAATTCAATGTGTTCAAAACGAACGCTATTTTGCTGACGAAAGCCGTACGACTAACGCATGCGCACAACAGTCGCAAACAAGTAGTTGTGAAGAACGTTTGTCTTTTCATACATCATTCGCAATACGCCAGGTATTATCACTACGCCTGTTTCACTCATTCCAGACTTCTCTCTCTAAGCAGTGAGCGTGACGTCACTTTATACTACTGTTTTTCGCGAGAGTATATTTTTGGAACTTTGTGAATTTTTTATGGCTATATGTAGTATTTTTTTGCAAAATAAAAAAATATGTATGTCATATTTTTAAATATAGATTAACATATAAAAAAATCAGAAAAGCATAAACAACCCTATTTTTGAAATATTCTTCTTTGAAATGGTGAAACATTGTATATCATAGTAATTTGTCAAAGTTCGTGTTTCTTTTTTTTTTCCATACACTTATTCTTGGGTATTAAATTTTTCATCTAATATCTTTGTTCACGTGTAATTCCTGTAGTTTTACGCCCAGGAAGACTAGTTTTGGGCATTAGCTTCACATTAAGACATATTTTTGATTTTTGTCCAAAATTGGGTGTTACATCCAAATATGAGTCGAACCCAAAAAAAATAATTATACTAGAATATAGAACAGGAAGCGCTGATTCTAATACCTAAATTCTCAAATAGAATTTGATTATCTTTTTTCTTTCCCGAGATAAGTTCAAAGTAGAACTTTAGTTCATCCATTTTAGGGATGTAACTAAAAATGGGCACAATACAAATTCAATTTTAAATAACTTATGTATACAATGTCTAACAAGGCAAGTCTGATGTGTACCATTTTAAATTTTTTTGAATATCGCATAAGTTTTTAGAAAAGTCTGAAATGAACTAAACATTGAATAAATTATAATCTTAGATTTTTTGCGGTTTTTGGCTATTTTCACACTTTTTTTCTAAAAATTGTATGTTTTTCAAAAAAAATAAAGAAGGCATATCTGTACCCACGTTTCAGTTTGTATACAAGAGTTCAATTTTGAACTCAAATATCTCAAGAACGAAAAGAGATAATTAAACTTGGTTTAAAACTATGAAATTAGCACCTCAAGACATTGGTGTAACTGTTGATGAGTGTATAACACCACCTAATTTGTACTAAAAATAAAAAAATGGCTCAATTCAATTACAAGAATTATGTGAGAAAATCATGTGGACTAAAATTTGTTGGATAACATTAATCATAAAGAAATAAGTGTATTTTTAAGGGCAATAAGATAGTAATGGGCGAAAATTAAAAACTTTGAAAAAATATAATTTGTTTTTTTTATATAAAATTTCATTAGCAAATATTAAATTTTTTTTAAAGAATCTACAATCGTTACAAAATTAAATAATAAACTTCAACTTGAAAATGGGCGAAATGAATTTACAGGCAATTACTCAAAACTGGAAAATAAGATTACGATTTTTTTCTAGGTATTAAACGTGCAACAGATGTGATGCTGGCGGGCAAAGTCTGCGTTGTAGCCGGCTACGGCGATGTGGGTAAAGGCTGTGCCCAATCTCTTCGTGCATTTGGCGGCCGAGTCTTGGTCACGGAAATTGACCCCATCAACGCCCTTCAAGCTGCTATGGAAGGTTACGAAGTCACCACCATGGACGAAGCTTCTCGCGAAGCTCAAGTCTTCGTGACAACCACCGGCTGCAAAGACATCATCGTGGACCGTCACTTCGAACAGATGCGCGACGATAGCATCGTCTGCAACATCGGCCATTTCGACTGCGAAATCGACGTTTCTTGGTTGGAGAAGAACGCGAAGAATAAAGTCAACATCAAGCCACAAGTTGACAGATATCAATTGAAGAATGGAAGGCACATCATCGTACTAGCAGAGGGAAGATTAGTGAATTTAGGCTGTGCTATGGGACATCCATCTTTCGTCATGTCTAATTCTTTCAGCAATCAAGTTCTTGCTCAAATTGAACTGTGGACTAAACACGAACAGTACCCCATCGGGGTGCATGTTCTGCCGAAACATTTGGATGAAGAAGTTGCGAGGCTGCATTTAGAGCACTTGGGAGTTAAGTTGACGAAACTTACCCCTTCCCAATCCGAGTATTTAGGAGTTCCGGTTGAGGGTCCCTACAAACCGGATCATTATAGATATTAAAGATGTGCCTGTGTGATTATACTCTGTACTTATGTTTTATTGTAATATTGGAAATGCATTGAAGTCTGAATCTGAATTTAAATTGAAATAAGAAAATTATTGAAATGTCAATATTTTAAACACAATTCATGAAATAATAAATAATTATGTGTAGTTCTGTATTATTGTATTGTAATGGATTCTAATTTTTGTTTGATTTGGCTTTAGTTTTGGTTCACATTTTTAAAATTAAGAACATTCTATAAGTTTCAATTAATAGCTATTAACACATTTAGGACAGTTATGAGAATCAACCGCTGCAGAAGTCAATTCCGAGCTCGTGGTGTGTTCAATAATTTACCATTTTCACTTTATTAATAAATATTATTTAAAAAATTCTCTTGTGAGTAACATTTTCGTTATCAAGTCTATGGGTTGATATGATATGACAATTGCCCCATGTTATTTTGACAATTCGCATGTTACTGTTACAAAATTTCGTTAATACGTCCTTACATTATTTTAAAACAAATTATTAAAAATATTTTCAAAATAAGTTTAATATGTTAAGAGTCAATTGTTGATTCGTACGAACCTATTGTTATACAAATATATGATTTTTTTTAGTTTTAAATTAATTGTTTAAAAATTAAAAGTGTGGAAGTAATATCAGCAAATATTGTTTATTTTTTTATTTCTTTCAATTTTGAAGTGGAAAACAATTTCTAGTAAGTTACTAGAAGTAACTAAATCATCAACTTCAGTGTAATGTCCAGGTGTGTTGTCAAAAATCTGACGAATCTGACTTTCCGACAATAATTTTTAATGAAATTACTAAATGAATTTTCTTTCTAGTATTAATTATTTCACATTCCTACTAGTGACAATTTTGGTTAGTGACTCTTGGAAATATGAAGACAGAAAATCAACTTGATGATTTAGTTCAATCTGTAGCACTATATAAACACTTGAAAGTTATATTTCACGGATATGTTCTGCCGTTTATCTTATTGTATCTTGGATGGATTTATTTTTGGCTCACATGCTACGATTTTGAAGAATTTTACGAAGTTGGGGCCATAGGATTTGTTGTCATTGGGTGTCTACAAATCTTTTGCTGTTTATGTTGTCACTGGTCCGTTCATATACAGTGTTTTATGACATGCAGAGCTGTAAGTTACTGAAAAATGTTGATTTGTTGTTTTTAAGTAGATTTAGGAAAGTTTTATGTCATGAGAATTAGGTTAAGTTGATGAAATTTGTGACAGCTGGCAATTTTCTCATGACATTATTCAGCATTTTTAATCGCGGCCTTCTGAAATCATCGATTTTTATGTTGTGTACTGCATTTTGTGGATCTTAAAATAACAACAGGGCTATTTGTTTTAGGAGTCAGACCCATTAAAGGCAACGGTAGCTTTAGTAATCCCAACATCTAATAACGGTTCTTCAGAACTAGTCCGATTACATCATAGCGCTACTAATCCATTGAATGAAAAATCTGTAGAAAACCAACATACAATATGGTTCAACTTCCAAAAAACAAAATATTTATGGGATTGGAACCGGAAAACTTTTACCGGTTTACAATATCCTGTGAATGGAACGTTTGGGGAATACTTAGGGAAAAAAGGGTACCAGGATGAAGCGGAAGTTGCAGCAGCAGAAGAACTTTACGGGAAGAATAATATGGAGATGGTCGTTCCAGAGTTTGGAGAGTTGTTTCGGGAGAGAGCCACTGCACCGTTTTTCGTTTTCCAAGTAAGAAATGTTCATGTAATGTTTAGAGACCTACACACACTGCCTGTGGTTACCACACATTTTTAAATTAAATTGAAACATTAAAATAAATTTAAAATATAAATGTTTGAAATAAATTTAATATAGTCGGTAAATAATTAAAGTAATTTTAATTTTGTTTGAAAACCACTGCAACATTCTTAATATTTAGGATAAGTTAATAGTTTAATTAAAACTCTGATATTAGAAAAACAATACAGTAAAATCATAAATTCAAAAATGAGTGAGAAAAATAGTCTTTCCTTGCAGGCATTTAGTTATATGATCGTTTATACCGATAATTTGAGTTTTCTTTATTTATTTCTTTTGGTACTTATAAGAATCGTACTAATAATTCGGTTAAAAACATATATTTATATTTAATAATAATAATAATTTGTACCACATTAAAGTTTTAACATTAATAACAAATCCTAAAGCAATTTAACAAAAAAGTGTAGGTCTCTTGTATGTTTTTTATCTTTTCCTAAGACTGCACGAATATTTCTTGGCAGGTATTTTGCGTAGCGTTGTGGTGCCTGGACAAATATTGGTACTACTCCCTCTTCACTTTAGTCATGCTAGTTCTTTTCGAGTGCACCCTTGTCCAACAACAACTCCGCAACATGGCTGAGGTTCGCAAAATGGGCAATCGTGCTTATACAGTTCTTGTTTACCGTGGTCGTCGTTGGCGACCTGTTCCTTCAAACCATCTTCTCCCCGGCGATATTGTCTCTATAGGTCGTGCGGGGCCCCAGGATAATTTAGTTCCATGCGATATGCTTCTCTTACGCGGTCCTTGCATTATTGATGAAAGTATGTTAACTGGGGAATCGGTTCCTCAAATGAAAGAACCGGTGGAGATAAGAGAGGAAGGGGATTTGTTTGAAATGGAAACAGATGGAAGATTGCATGTTTTATATGGGGGTACGAGAGTTGTTCAGCATACGCCTCCTGGAAAAGGGGTTGTGAGTGGGACTGGAGCACCGGCTAGATCGACGGATAATGGATGTATTGCTGTTGTGTTACGTACAGGGTTCAGTACTTCTCAAGGGAAGTTACTTCGTACAATTCTTTTCGGTGTTAAACGCGTTACAGCCAATAATAGAGAAACATTTGCGTTTATTTTATTTTTACTTGTATTCGCAGTAGCTGCTGCTGGTTATGTTTGGCAAAAAGGAATAGAAGATCCCAACAGATCTCGATACCGTTTGCTATTAGAATGCGCTTTAATATTAACCAGTGTAGTACCCCCAGAGTTGCCTATTGAGTTGAGTCTTGCAGTCAATACATCACTGTTAGCTCTCTCTAAACTTGGGGTATATTGCACCGAACCATTCCGGATACCTTTTGCTGGTAAAGTTGATGTCTGCTGTTTTGACAAAACTGGTACACTGACTTCAGATCACTTGGTAGTTGAAGGAGTAGCGTTGTTGTCACCTTCAGCGCATGACAAAACGGTGGTTACTCCTTCAGGAGATGTACCAGGCGATACTGTTCAAGTCTTGGCAACATGTCATTCATTAGTACAGTTGGATGATGGTTTAGTTGGTGATCCACTGGAAAAAGCAACATTAGCGGCAGTTGATTGGACATTAACCAGAGGAGATGCGGTCATTCCTCGAAGAGGAAAGATGCCAGCTATGAAAATATTTCACCGATACCATTTCACTTCCCAGTTAAAAAGAATGTCAGTTATAGCAGGTTACAATGCACCTGGTAACAACACCGACACTTTTTACATCGCTGGTGTTAAAGGAGCCCCAGAAACCCTACGTAGTATGTTTAAAACAATCCCTTCAGGGTACGATTCTGCGTATTTGGAATTATCTAGACGCGGTGCTAGAGTTTTGGCCCTTGGGCGAAAAGAACTCGGCGTTCTCTCTCCTCAAGAAGTAAGAACAATGACGAGAGATGAAATAGAATGTGACTTAACTTTCGTCGGTCTAGTTGTGATCTCATGCCCCCTAAAACCCGACTCTTTGTCAGTAGTTCGTGAAATAGTTCACGCTAGTCACAGAGTCGTGATGATTACAGGAGATGGACCTCTTACTGCTTGTCATGTTGCAAGAGAACTTGCATTCTTATCAAGACCACCTAGTAATGTTTTATTAACTGTTTTTGAGGGAGGAAAAGAGTGGGTGTGGCAAAGTGTAGACCAAACTACAGAGTATACAATGAAAGATTGTAGTAGTGACACTTTATTGTGTGGAAAATACGAACTTTGTATAACTGGAGATGGAATGGATCATCTCTTATGTACCAATTCTTCTCTTCTTTATCGTTTACTTCCTCGAGTTGCAGTGTTCGCAAGATTTGCCCCCAAACAAAAAGAATTTGTAATAAATTCCCTCAAAGCGCTAGGACATACAACTCTAATGTGTGGAGACGGTACAAATGATGTTGGAGCTCTTAAACATGCAGATGTAGGTGTAGCTATTCTAAGCTCTCCAGCTCCAAGTGCTGCTCTTAGAGAAAGAGAAAAAGAAAGTGTGGGAGACAAACAAGATGACGAATACAGCAATAAAAGGCGGAAACCTGGACCTAGAGCAGAATTACGTACTAGACGAGCAGGAGCCCTTAATAATTCTCCACCAAACCCAACAGCAGATAAACTCAAAAATTTGATAAAAGAATTAGAAGAAGCAGATACTGCAACGCTTATACGACTTGGAGATGCCAGTATAGCATCTCCTTTTACTAGTAAATTATCTTCAGTTCAGTGTATATGCCATGTGATAAAACAAGGCCGATGTACGTTGGTTACTACGTTACAAATGTTCAAAATTCTAGCACTAAATGCGCTAGTTCTGGCCTACACACAATCAGTTCTGTATTTAGACGGAATTAAACTTAGAGATGCTCAAGCTACGCTACAGGGATTGTTACTGGCGGCTTGCTTCTTGTTCATTTCAAGGTAAGAATCATTTTACATCTTTTTCTGATACTTTCTTTGAAATTATTTAAAAACTAAGACAATTAGTGGAAATCCAATGAAAAAATTCTGACTAAGAGAATAATAAATTTCTGAAATATTGATGATCCAAAAATATATTAAAATATTTTCTTGCAGTTTACAATATATGTAGAATAGTAATAAATAATACAAGAAAGTTTAAATATTTGAAAGAAGATTAAATTTAATATATGAAGTTATACTAAAGTAAAACATGTACCGACATCTTTTTAATTGAAGAGATGGAAAAGATGTTAAATAGGCAAAAGGATTTTATTTTTGAGATTAATTTAATAGTGTTGTGTGCTTTTGTTTAAATTCTCTCAATGTGGATATTTTACAGGTCAAAACCCCTGAGAACGTTATCTCAACAACGCCCCCTTCCGAACATCTTCAACTTGTATACCATTCTCACCGTATTGCTTCAATTCGCGGTACATTTCATCGCCTTAATTTACCTCGTCTCCGAAGCCAAAGCACGAACTCCTGCAGCTGAGCTAGAGGCAGCAGCAGCGGCTGCCGCAGCTGCTCTGACTGCTGACCCACCACCAGACAACGCTGAGGATGACTTCAAGCCAAATATTGTGAACTCTGCGGTATACATCATCTCCATGGCTCTCCAAGTAGCTACGTTTGCCATCAACTATAGAGGAAGACCTTATATGGAGAGCTTGATGCAGAATAAGGCGTTAATGTATAGTGTGATGTGCAGTGGTGGAGCTGTTTTGGCTCTAGCGATGGGTTTGGTGCCCGATTTGGCTGCCCAGTTTGAAATAATTGATTTTCCACCTGATGTAAGTAAAAAAAAATATAATTACGTAACTATATGTGAACAAAAAAGAAATAATTTTAAATACGAAAATTCATCTCTGGCCATCACAAAACCGAACGCCACAACCAAAATGTATACGATTAAAAAGTCTCTAAATTATTTATTTTTAATAAAGGTTGTTACTTGCATATTTTACAGCAACCATCTTTATTTTTTTTTTAAATCTGTCAACTTCTTTCGTCAAAATCCGTTTAGTCGAATTTACCTTACACGTATACATATACATCCGGATAGACGGGGAAGATGTCGCACTAAAAGAAATAAAAACATATTGAAAAAAATATACTTTAAAATATGGAAGTATCAAAATTTGTATGATTAGTATCTCCCATATATAAAGATTGTGATTAGTAAAAATATTAATAATTTAAATGAGTAATATATAAAACAAATGTCCAATCCAATAAATTTTATACAGGGATAGTCAAAGTACAAAGTCCGTAATAGAGTAACACAATAAAAATATTTATATATTTTGTCAAAAGTACTTGTATTATAAAAGGTTTAAATATAAAAGCAAATACATGTTTCTGGAAAAATTTATCAAAACATGCATCAGAATATGTATAGCGATTGTTACCTAGGATATCTTTATCAGATATTGTTATATTTATAAAGGACTCATGAATGGAAATATTTAGTTTTAAGCATAATTTTTCTATATGATAATGAGGCCTGGACCATCCCATAGAATGTGTAATAATTAATTTATAATAAATATTACTGTAGTTTATATTTAATATTCGGACCGCAAGGAGTAACAGTTCGGGTTTGGTGCTTTGTTCAGTTTTTCGTTTTGGTTCACATTTATAAAATTAAGAAAATTCGGTAATTAAATTTTCGAAATGTTTTTTTTTACGAAATATTTGTAAACTGCCACTTTCAGTTTAGTATTTGTTACCAAAAGTTGATCAACTCGTGTCAATAATGTCAGAAGCTTAAATATGAAATATTATTAAAATCTGTTCTGTCAAATTTTATTTTAATATGCACACATACATCTAGACTGACGGACAGATATACATCACGCCAAAAAAAATAAAACATAATGTAAAGACCTAAAGTCGTGGAAATTCGTTAAAATTTCGAATGTTAAAATCGGTATGATAAAATATATCCTTTATGTGGCGATTAGTAATAAAAAATTGGAAAATATTTTTGAAGGTTGAAATTGATTCACGTTATCTAGATTCAATTTAGGATATTTAAATATTAATTCCGGTTTCCGTTTGAAGTCCTGTACGTAAGTTATGCAAAAAGAACAAGTTTTGTGAATATAGATGAGACGAAATAAAATATGTGACTAAGAATTAGATTGGTAATGAGAATGGTTTGATGTTCTTTCCAGTTTCGAAACATCCTTGTGGGAGTGCTGTTCGCAGACTTCTTTTTCTCGTATTTGGTGGACCGGGTCTGTTTATGGCTTTGCGGGGAAGGGAAACTGAGGGTCCACTAGATCGGAGGCAGATGTACCAGGACATATTCCACTACCGCATGCGCTCCATCTGCAGCGCCTTCAACGATCCCAAAAAGTAACAAAACAACGTAAGCAGCAACTACCGTCTGCATGTATATAAATTCCTTGTATAGGAAGACACATGAAAACTTTCCTACATATTTTAGGTTGTAAATTGACAAACATAAGTTTAAATTTTAATATTTGATATACGACTAAAATTGGAGTAAAATTTTCATGGTTTTGTGTTGCTGTACTAGTAAATATATTTTTAACATTCCTACAAGAAAACTGATTAATACATTTGTCTCATTATGTGTTCAACCAAGATTGTATTAATTTGTGTCAAAAATGGGGTATGGTCAAAAAGTCGGATGTAAATATTTTATTTTAAATATGTAAATAAGGATAGTATTTTAAAATACTAGAAAACAAACGGGCATTAGCAAGTACTTTTCTTTATAATTTCATTGAACCAGGTTATATTTTAATAACTTAGTTATTGTTGAAAGAATTTTTATTCCTTTTAGATGATGGATTAAGCAATTTGTGTTAGTGGAAAATAATTTATTGTTGTTATTGTTGAATTTTTTGATCACACCTCCAATTAAAATGTATTAAACTGCCCGCCTAGAAATCTTTGCAGGTGGCGCATTCTTCAAACAGTTGTTGAACTAAGCTAACAGCTGTAAATTATTGTTTGTATTTATTCAAACATGTTTTTTCTTCATATTTCTATCTAATTTTGTTGTAATTTGTGGATTTGTGTGAATGTTATATAAATAAATGTGATTTAAGGATGTGCGGAAAGTGATTTGATTGTTATTGATTTTATTTTGAATATTAATGACTAATTTATGACCATTTGTTTTGTCGATGATAAGACGCGGAAGGAAAATGACTGTCAGGAGTTGTTGTGATAAGAATATTGGCAATTCGCCAGATATTGGATTGAAACAAGTTGATCTTTATTCAGCTTTAGGTAAGGAATTCTATATTAAATTAATCAACATATGGGGCTTACTTATTAATGAAAATATTTGGTTATAGCTTCCGACTTAGGTTTTATGGTTTCATTTTACATAATTGATAAGAAAATGTCCATATATTCCGTGTTTCTTTTTATATTACTTATTTCTCTTTTAAATTTTTGTATAAAATACTGTAACCATGGCAACGTACTTATTTTTCGCGCCGGTGAAGTTTTAAATGTTCCCTTATACTGGGTGCATTCATAAAATTTATTGGAAACGACATTTTACTGTAATTTTATCGTGACCGTACTCTTATTTGTTATGATTAAGAAGTTCTAAGATTCGTAAACTGTCAGTCTTAAAATATCAATATATAAGAGATCTTCAAATCACATTAGTAAATTCTATTATGTATTCATAAGATATTTTATATTCCAACAATGTTTTAAGACCAGTTGTTGATATCTACCGTAATCTGAATGCATAATTTATGAATTGAGGTTATTGAACAAACAAATTGTATTATAAATTCTTAGTTTTTGTAGAATTTATGCAGTTGTAAAGCGCAAATCAAACGTTTTCGAAGCATCCGGTAGACGCGGGGTCCTTTGTGATTCTGAGCTTAGCCATCTAGTGTGAGTTGTAAGCATCTTTTAGTTATGTCAAACCTCTCGCGAGAGGTGGACGTGTTGTAGATTCGCGCTGAAAACATATTTTTGAGGTTTAAAACAGTGTTTATAACAATGGTTGTTAAATTCGGTAAAAATGAATCTGACAGACGAGGACTGCTGAACAGTATGAATGAAATGTCTTCGGAGAGAATGGTGGAAAACGGTAAATATGTTACATTTGCTTTTTTAAGAAATTGTGAAAGAAATGTTGACATTTCAACCAGTAACGCCCTATTTTTGCCGTCTAATTTTATTTACTTTTCTATATGAAAGTAGTTTGGAAACTATTAAAAATTATCTTTAGAATAATTTGGAATGCCTTTGAGATTAGGAAAAACAAAAATAAATAAAATAAAATGAACTTTTAATGGGGTGTTATTATAATGTTTTCTAGGAAGAGTAGAAAAACAATCTGAAAAAATATTTGTTTTAAAATTTGTTTTTCAAAGTTTACCCCACAATGTGAGTTTTTTAAATGAAACGATGTAAATTTGGTAAACTTTCTGAGTATGATATTTTTGTAATCAAAATAAATTTGTAGATTTATAACTTGACAGTCCTTTTACGCAAAGTAGTAAAATACGAGTGTTGAAAAATCTGTTTTTAGATTATGCCAAGTAGGAGTAAAAATAAACATTGTACATTGAAATGTAATATTATTACAAAATGTTGTTTCGCATACTTTTTATTTAATAGAACTCATTTTTGTGCGGAGTAAATATTGAAATATCGTACGCATTTTGCGCCGAAATTGAAATAAACTGTTCCTGTTTCAGAAACAAAAAATTATTATTTTTTTACTGTACTGTTTTGGGGTACGCTCAATAAAATATTTACTTGTATCCGTTGTAGTGCTGTAGTGCATACAAATGTAAATAACATTCTGTTGACCCTGTACCATCTTTAAAGCATCTTCACTTTCTTATTTTATGACGCAAGATTTTGTCACGAATAAAAAGTGTGCATTACAAAATTTCAATTTTCTTTTTTTATTAATATTTCAAATTTAAAAAATAAATTATAAAACATAAGATAAATGTTCGAAGAAATGTTTTAAAAAATGTACGCTAAAGAATTAATAAAATTTATATACGTAAGTGTAAGTCTTTTACTGGAAAATAAAAATTTATCATTTCAATGAAATATTGTACAAGGGTTCCTATGTAGAGACCTGCCACATTTATTATAATTTACTTAACGTGCAGGTATCTAGAAACTACCACCCTATGCCCTACAGCTTCTTATTTGAGGAAAAAACTGTTAAACTGTTATTTATTGTGGCATATAAATAGATAAATAAGTAAACATTTGAATATATAACTTTTATAGCTATTTGAGTGCATTATCTTTATATATGTATATTTTTTATTTTCTTATACAGGTGTTCATTTTAAATGGGCCACCATTGCTATCTCGAGAACTGTAAGAGCTACGAGGTCGAATAATTATATAATAATATAATTTATATTTTACAATAGTATTAAAATGAGACCTTTTTTTAAACCAGTGGTTCTCAAGTGGTCCAACTTTCTTATTTTAAATGGAATACTCTATATATTTTCACATATTTTAAATGTACATAAAATTACAAATCCAATTATATGTTTTATAATAAAATATCTTCGTTCACATCAATTTTGTATACTTTTAATTGAAAATAGTTGCCGTGAATAAAAAGAAAAGAAAATCGGCCATAGTACAGAAACACCTAATAATGATTAATGTTCTCTCTAATTTTTTCGCTTATTGCGCGGTACAAACCGAGGTACAAACGTACGAAAGCGTATAGAAGGGCCACCGTTGTATTTTATTTTATAATTCAGACTTTGGAACTCTAAATTCAGACTATGAAATTCTGAATTCAATAATTCAGACTTTATAACTCTTAATTTCATATTTCAGACTTCAAGACTCTAAATTCAGACTTTGAAACTCGGAATTCAGACTTTAAAACTCTAAATTCAGACTTTGAAACTCTGAATTCAGACTTTGAAACTCTAAATTCAGACTTTGAAATTCTGAATTCAGACTTTAAAACTCTAAATTCAGACTTTGAAACTGAATTCAGACTTTAAAACTTTAAATTCAGCCTTTGAAACTCTGAATTCAGACTTTGAAACTCTGAAATCAGACTTCAAAACTCTAAATTCAGACATTTAAACTCTGAATTCAGACTTTTAAACCATGAATTCAGATTTTTAAACTCTGACTTCACACTTTTAAACTCTGAATTCAGAGTTTTAAAGTCTGAATTCTGAGTTTCAAAGTCTGAATTCAGAATTAAAAAGTCTGACCTTTTAAATTCAGAGTTTAGAAATCTGAATTTAGAGTTTCAATGACTGAATTCAGAGTTTCAAAGTCTGAATTCGGAGTTTCAAAGTCTGAATTCAGAGTTCCAAAGTCTGAAATATAAAATAAAATACAACGATGACCCTTCTACGCTTTCGTACAAACGTACATGGGAGCAAAAATGTTCAAAACGTATGAAGAAGTGTTCTAGTGGGAAAGCGGGGCCTGTGCCTCTGTTTGAAGTATTTTTTTTTTAAATAAATATTCCTGAAAATATATTTTAAAGCATTATAATAACATACAAACAAGAATAGTTATTTACGTAAGAGTCAGGAAAAAGGTATATTATTGTCGAGTAGCCATATTGAAATTCGAGACATTTTTGTGCCAATTATTTTATGGTTCACAGTCTACTACAGTCATTTTTCTGACGAATCATGTATTCAATTTTTTCTGAAACCTTTGATTATAATAAAACAATTTTTAATTTAATAATTAAATTAGATTTTCGAGTAGTATCTACTCTTCCTTCGAACTCTCCTCTCAACATAAAGCAAACCAAGCGAACGGTCGATGATCTAGTCGATCTAAAGAAAAGTGATTTCGTTTGACGTTTAAACGTAAAAGGCCGATTTTAATTTTTTTTTGACTAGATTTTACTTTTTGTTTTTGAAATTTGAATTTTTGCCATTTTTAGATGCAATTTATTTATAAAATGAAAAAAAATGGTGAACAAGCCCATTTTGCGCAGAATCGGCACAGCTTAGAGGGAACTTCGATAATCACATCTTTGAATAAACTGAACCATCTATAACAAGGGATGGGACATCACAGAGGCGCGCTTTTATTTACTTTTAAAATTTATTTACTAATATTTAAATTTTATAATAAATTTTATTTCATTGTACTATATACATAATATTAATTGTCAATTGAATGTTTAAAAAGCTCTTGAAAACAAAATCATTGACAATTTAAAACTTAGCGTATCTATTAAGTATAACAATAATTATTTATTAATACATTACACATTTTTGTATATATTTTGAATAACCATTCTTGATTCTAAAAACTGCAGTTTTATTTCTGCTGACGAAAATTTTTTGTCATCTATTTTCCGTATAAAATTGGCCCTTGTAGTGCACTCTCCATGTCAGCTGGATGTCTAGTGAACGTGTAAACACCCTTTACAATATAAATATATAACTATCGATATCTGTTACACAGCAAATTGGCATACTCATCAGCAATGATATATGTATTTATTTTGAAAAATGCTGCTAATAAAATGTGTATGGAATGTAATTTAATATAATTTTTCCTCACCCATAGTCTATTTTTAGTTGGAGAATTTAATATTCGCGTTTAATTATTTAATATTCGCAATGTCTTCATTACCGTAATGGTAATGTATGCATACGTGACAAGTTGGAGATACGAGTGTATTATATTTATACCCTACCCATGCTAGAATAAATAGCATCAGCATCTGGGTTAGGTTGTACATTAGTGCCCTACCCTTATCGATCTGGTAACTGATTAGTTTTAAAATGCTCCCATGCACAATCATCCATTATCTTACTCAGCACAATATATTCGCAATTTGCACAACATATTCTGACGGTGATGTATTAGTTTCATAAATAGAAGTGAATATCAAAGTTGGGATTGAGAGCAACATCTTCTGTTCTCCTAATATAAAGATATTTCTTGTTTTGAGATTTCCGTGATCTAGTCTCTAGCGAGCAGAATAAATAACCGATGGTGGTTCTGAGAATATAAGTTCGAGATCCATATCGTCCGTCTGGTAAACGCTCTGTATTGTATATCATTATTATAATAATGCGATAAAACAGATCTTTATTCAAATACAGGATATATTGATATTTTTAAAGCAATTTTCATCAAATATTTTATATCGAAATATTTAACAGCGACCGATTTTTAACAGAAGTTAATCTATTCATATCAGAAGTGTATATATAAAGATCCATTAAAATCTATTCAGTTAAATTTGCTCTACAGGTGCACACATACATTTAGACTGAAGGACAGATATTGCACTAAAAATAGTCAAATCTTATTTAAACATCCGTTAAAATCTTGAAATGTCAAAATATCTACAACAATTACAATACCCCGATAATGATACTCTGCGGTCGGTCAAAAATAAAATAAAAAAAACCCTTAGAATGTTTGAAGCCAATATAATATATTTTATCCAACACCGTGTAATTATAGCGCTATAACTATGGTGTTTTTAGATAAATAAAGTAGGTCATAAAACACAGGGGGTAGGAATTATAACTCACTGTTCGTCGGTTCGTATCATAGTGACTACGTTATAAAAATTTTCTACACTATTTTTTTATTAAATATCATTTTAAAATAAAAATGTCAACTATCAAAAAAACATATTTTACATCAATGATTATAAGGTGTTAGATAAAATGTTGTATGGCACACGTGTGTTAATTACTTAAGTCACTTAAGAAAAATACCCCACTTGGCCTAACGGCCTCGTGAGATAAACATTTCTCACATAACTTATTAGTAATGTAACACACTTGTACCATAAATAACTATTTTGTACACTGACAATAAAATCTGTTGATTCGCGTCACCTGAGCAACGTCGGAAATCTCCACTTCCCACGTCTCCCCCAGATTAGCGTGCGAGAAAAAACACTCCTATTTTTACAGAATTCATTAAAAAACTATATTTACAATTTTGCCTAATTATAATAAAAAACATAGTAGGTTATTGTATGAAAATTATGAAGAAATTTAATTGAGAAAAAGTAAATTTAGTG
The DNA here is from genome assembly GCA_035578165.1 of Stenolophus ochropezus. NCBI lineage: Eukaryota > Metazoa > Arthropoda > Insecta > Coleoptera > Carabidae > Stenolophus > Stenolophus ochropezus. Next base: position 36,271,970 of record JAQOWZ010000001.1, on the reverse strand, counting down.
CCTTTTAACAATGTTGACAACAACTGCTTTTATGTTGACAGATTGACAGCACTTTTTTGAAACTCATAACCACAAAACAATGTGTGTATATAACATATAAAAATATTTGAACAAAAAAAAATTTGATTTTATGTTTTTCGTACAAAAAATAATGTACATTCTCATCCGGGGAAGGCGTTCTCACACTTAGTGTGTAAATTTTGCAATATGTGCACGCAAAATTAGCCGAAAAGTGCCTTTTTGGCCAATTAATTTTTGCACTCGTTACAAAAACTTGTATTGCACTCAAGAGGAACGCTTTTGCTCTCTCGGGTAGTTACACAGTGACAGCAAAATAGAGTTTTCCTGCCTTGGTACATAATGTAGTATTGTTTTTTTTTTTACTAAGAGGACTGAATGCGAAACTCAGATTTACAATAGCACAATTTTTCATAGTTTTTTTCATACTTAAAAAGTAGAAACCAGATTTTATTGGTTCTTAAAAAACTGATTTATTTAAAGTCATAAAAATCTAGAAAACCAATAAGAAAACATATAACCTCAAACTTATAACACTTTATAGATCATACATCAAATGTAAAATACATATACAATGTAAATTGGGCTAAGTACTAGCCAATCAGAAGGGTAAGTTTTGGTGGTAAAAATTAAATCGCTCCGCATAGTTTTAAGTAGTAATAATATTTCTTTAATAAATTAGAAGTGTCATCGGCGCAAAAAAATCTTGTGTATCACACGCCCAGAAACTGTTTTGCGAGATCTCGCATTATTAGCAGGTCTCGCTTTCAGGTCGAGTTGTCAAAATAAGCTCGCTCTCGCAAAAGTTTAGTTTCCAGACTAGTGATACAAATAACTGTTTCTTTATTTATATTTTATTATGTTTCTGGAGTAGTGTTTCATTATTAGACGTCCAGAAAGTACCGGAACATCATTCTAATCATCAAAAAATTATTACGGTCCCAATATACCACTCGTTTTGTTTATTTAATTTTTCTATGCTACCACAAAGGCATGAAGCGCAAAACTAGCACAAGTAGAAGGAAGTAATTTTCATCATAATGCTTCATTGGTCGTACAAAAATTAATATTGAAAGTAATGATTTATTCTGCTGTGAGCTATTTCTGCTCTACTAAGTATTCGCAAATTATTTACTTTAAGTTTCTAGGGCGAACACTTCACACTTAAATCAACAAAATAGAACAAAAACAAACAGAACTGTTTAGATGAATGCGGAAAAGAGACAAGAATTTCCCAAGACCTTGTAGAAATAAGTTTATAATATGATCACCAATGAAAAGAAACTTTGAATTAATTAATATATATGCATTATCGTTTACCATAAATGTCACCTCTTAAACACTAGCTGATTTTAAGAAGTTAAATACTAATAAAATTTTCAGATACTTATTTTGAAACCTGTTGAAGTTATTAAAAATATGATTATAGTAGGTTTGTAACAGTTACGAAAAATATTTGTGGACGATGACTATTAATCAAATTTTAATAGCTGTTAGTGTGTATAGAAATTGTATATTTTTGTAGCATATTTAAAATGCTCTGTCTTTAGTAATAAAAGAAACAAAGATTGTATTTGCAATTACCAATAAAATATGAAATCTTAAATGAAATTTGGCAAAGGAAAATATTTTTTGAGGAAATTTAATAAACTGTCCGGTTTTGTAAAACAAAATTAATGCTGAATTATTATATTATGAATAGAATTACTGATCCAAAGATGAATTAATTCAAAATTAATTACAGTTTCCTTATAATTCCTTTGTAAATAGAAATTAATGTAGAAGTGTTTGGAAGGCAAAAGTTATAGACAATATAAATTAATATTTCTCTCAAATAATTTTAACCAATCAAGTTACTATGAAAATCGAATATAAATGAATAATATTTACATGTGCATAACCCGAGTATTAAATAAATATTAAAAATATATAATAATACTTTATGTTAGTTTATGTAGTGTGAAATTGTGCTATAACTATTGAAAATATGAATTTATTAATGTTTATTTAAGTTGAAGGATCAAGGCATCAACATTTATTAAGTTAATTTTCAAAAGCTTTCATCTTTTAAAAATTAATATCAGTAAATGTTCATAAAATTTCTAATTTTTATTAAATTATTATTACTTTATTTAAAAATTACCCATATTTTATTAAATTTATCAAAAATACGATGGAGATTAAATATTTATAAATTGTAATTGAAAATAATTTTCTGGGTGTTTATAATAGTGAATTTTGTTTCAGCTGCATTTGACCATTTAAGGGACAACATAGACGGCCTAAATGGCACTCCAGGAGTTGAAGACAACGATCTCATCTTCCTCAAAGCGCTCATGGAGTCACCAGCCATGAGGGGTATTGTCAAGGTTAGTCTAAATTTATCCCGGAGATATTCTGCATTTTAAAAGAGTCAAAGATGTCTAAATTTCTTAAAAAATTAAATTTTATACAAAAATAACGTCACAGAAGTTTACGGACAACTATTTTCTACCTTAAGTAATGCGAGTTGGGTTTCCAAGGCAACAGGCACTTTTGCCTCAACCTGTGACTTACGTTCAAAAAGTCAGATCTCACCATTCGTTCTATGCAAGCGCATAATACAATTGTGACGTCACAAAAGTTCTATGATAAATCTTTAATTATAAATAAAGAGAATATAATTTTAATTTTCATTTAAATTTTATGTTATTATTATTCATATATTTACGATTAAAAAATATTTCACGGTAAACTTCCCCATTAAATTAAAAAGAAAAACTTAATTTATGCTTATTATTATAAATGACAGAATAAATTTACTTGCGTTGTAAATTTATTTAAATAGACAAATCCAAATAATTTTATTAATAACATAAGTAACATTGCTGTCAAAATTTGATTGTCAATTGAAGGAATAAATATTATTTACTAGGGAACTAAATTAGACTGGCGTTTATAATACCGGGCATTAATAAATTATAATTAAATCTTCCTAATTTCAAATACTTACCTAATTTTATATTTGAGTTCTACATCATTTGTTAGTAAGATGACCAGCAAAGAACTACACATTTTGGTAGAACAATCTGAGGAGATACAGGTAGCTTAGCAGGTATAATAATGGAGAAAATATCAGCAAGGTTGTAGACCTACGAAAGAATTTCGGAGGGAACGGATTGACGTCATGTGGAGCAGTAGTATGAGGCGAAAGAAAAACAGGTGTATAAAATCAGTTCTTTTCATTGGATATTCTGCGATATACATTTATATCTAAATAACATCTACAAAAAATACTAAATTCTACTATTGTATTACTATTGAGTAAGAAAAGATACTTTCAAATCCTTTAATTAATTCGGGTTTTACAATTCTTATCAAACGATTTAATTTTCCCCCAATACTTTTAAATAAAGATACATCGCTCGCGGGATTTTTTTTGTTGGAAATATCAGTAATGAAATATTTATATCATGTTCCCAGGGCGTTCACCAGAAAGGGCACCATATATGTAATTTTTATGTGGGAAATAGATAACAAAGAAATTAACAAAGTGGGTTCGAATTCGAATTTTCAAAACTACTGACATTACTACCATTAGACTAAGGGTGTTCAACTTTATTGAGAATTTGAACACATACTAAAAAAAATCACGTGCTCAATGTAAATCATATTTTGTTAGCGACATAGGTAAAAAAGTTATTCAATTATTTTTTTATTTGTAAAAATGCAAAACACAATAACTTACGTGAAATAGTATTTGAGGTTAAATATTTTTGAGTAACACAACAGTTCGGCTAATTCAAAGTTGCAAACTTTCTCTAATAACTTATATCAATGATCCTATTAACCATTCATATAAATCATAAAATTTCTAAATATATTAAAAATTTCGTACAAAATTGTAAATTTTTCAAAAAAAATATATTGTACTTAGCAATAAATAAGATATGGTCCGGTTTAAATTTATTTGAGGGGCGAGATTGAGCACCAACAATATATTTTCTTAATGAAGTCAACAAAAATAAAAGAAACTAATTCTAATGGATATACATTAAATAATTCATAAAAATATGTAATATTAATTAAAAAATACGTAATAATGAAAATATATTTTAGTGTAGTATAGTGTATTATAGTATTACTACAGAATAATTACAACCTATTCTGTGGTATTACTGTCTATATTTGTTTCTGCGACCCTAAATAAATCCATCGCGACTCCAAGTTTAAAAATTACTGCACTGGACTAGTGGTTTGCGCCCCAATTTTTAATCCAGTTAATTTGAAACCCAGAAAAATTACCTTACTTCAAAATTATTTTTTTAAAAATCCATTATCTTCATTAATTTCATAATAATAATTATTATTTTATACAATATTTATTACATCTTTTTGATACATTACATTGTACCTTACATGGGATTCGAATCAAGATCCTGTGGTATGTGAAGCACGAACGGAACAACTAATCCACACTGGTCGGTTTCATAATTATATGAATGGTTAATCGCTTTACTATAGCGAGCTATTATAAATAATATGTTGTAGGAAATTAGAAAAATAAAACTACGCACTAATATGGTTAGAAAGTGAAAATAATTTTATACATATATGTACAATATGGTACATGAAAATTTGTAGAATTCTAGACAGATATTGAAAGCTAAGGACTGCAGCTGTACCTGTAATACGCCGAGAGATATCGGATATCTTGAGGTTATAGACCTGAGATAAGACATTTGAGGAAATGTAGAGGTAATATACAGAGGTACAGGTGTAGGGGAAGGTATACGAGATAACCTGGTTACACGAAGTGTTGGTAAATAAGTAATACGTACTTCTTTTTTCAAGTTTGTGGTATCAGGTGTATGTAAACTTTTGTACATAAATTTTAGTTTAATGAGGGTTGCTTCACATTAAAAAATATATTGCATATAGGTGAATTGAACCCATTTGTTAATTTAAATTGTTGGATATGTTACTCTACTTTGTCCCATATATCGATAATGATATATTTATATCCTGCGATGTTTTCTAAACGTTATCACCCGGTGACACTAGCTAACTTGAAGAGATCAGCCGATGGGTAATTCAAGCCATTAGACCAGGGACAGAGATCCCATATTTACGTTTTAATTTATCTTTTATTGTAAAAATATAATAAATGAAACCAATAAGACATACCTCTCTGATGTCCTTCAAAAAAATATAGTGCTCATTCATAAAAATAAAGTATTAATTAAAAAATATTCAGTAAACGTTGAATAACTTAAAAGCCAGTTTTAAATTTAGAGAAAAATATATTTACTCGCAAAAACTAAAAGCAAAAAGAAAACATTTGTTACTGTGTTAAATTGAAAAGTGATATATTGTTTTTAAAATTACTTTCCGACAAAAACAGACGGACAAATAAATTTAAATTACAGCTAAAAAATGTGAAGATGGTATTGTTACTTCTAGAAAATGTTGAAATAAGAAATAATTAGAATATGTGTACATAAACCCATCGAGTCAAATTCTTTACAATTTATTCTCCATAAAAATATGACCCCTGTGTTTCGCTCTCCACGTCAGCTATATGATAGTAAACGCTTTCTACATTATAAATAAATATTATTATCGATACGTGCGATAAAATCAATCTGTGGCAACCTGGCACACCCAGCAGTGGGTAAAAAGACGGGAGTGATTTATTGTCTTTACGCTTAATTAGAACACGTTGTGAATAATCAATTTTGACCCACTTAAGCGGCTATCCCAATTAAACGAATTAATAATAAAGCCTAAAATAAAATATAATACGTAGGTAAAAAAAAAATATTAGGTAGGTACGTATTAAGCTAAAATATAGAAAATATTTACATTATATTGTGCAGAAAAAAATAATACAAACAGAGTACATTTTATAATTTCAAATTTTAATTGTGCAACAATGCATCAATTGTTGTGTCTGTTTTTTCTTCCTGTTAACTAATTCGCATTATGCTAGTATAGTTATTGTCAAATATTAGTGTATGTAGTGTTGACATATTTTCGAAAACTCTAAAATATAGTGCTGTCGATTTTTAGAATTTTGGTATTCGAATATTCGGATACAAAAATATTCGTATCCGGATAATTCGAATACCGAATAGTTAAATATTCGAATAGCCAAATATTCGATTATTCAGATATTCGATTAATCGAACATCCGGATATTCGATTATTCGGTTAATCGAATATCAGGTTATTCGAATATTCGGATGTTCGAATATTCGGATATTCGAATAATTCAATATTCGGATAATCGAATATTCAATAGTTATACAACAAGAGGTTCGAAAATAATCGAATATACAGTTGAGGACTAGATGTGTTGCCTTGAAAACACAACGAGTCCGCAAACTGTATATTCAGATTATTTTCAAAGCTCGAGTTGTATATATTAAGACTATACAACAAATAAATCAACTATATTAAACAAACTTGCTTCAAATCGATTCATTTTTACGAAATGTCAAAAACTGTAATTGTTTATATTCTCGGATGATACGATTAAATATGATTCGACTGTTTCCGGAACACCATTAGTGGTGTTCCGCGAAAACACGACTTAAAGAGCGTTTTAGACGATCATAAGTTTACATCAATTTCTACAACTTCGTATTGTTCAATGTGATTCTGACACTTTACACGTTCAAAGAAATTTGACTGTTCATAGTTCATATGCTATGACATAGAAATTCTCACTTAGAGCATGTCCTAAATTTACAGGTCGTTTACTTCAAATTTTAGTTAATTCTAGGGATTATGTTGTTATCAAATGTCAAAAGTGAAAAATAAACAAATGTGAAATCATATATCATTGTGATCAAACTATATTTTTCTTTTCTTTATTGATACACCTACTTTATAAGGGAAAATAATTCAAAAATTTTGAACGTGTAAAGCGGAGCCATTTGATCAAAGAATATGATGTAAAAATATAACATAAAATAGTTCAAATTCTTTGATCGTGTAAAGCCACCTTTAGCAACATAAAGAACCGATGTTATACATCGTAACTAAGAAAAATTCAACTATCTGATTGGTCCATTTTCCGATGAGTTGTATAGTCAGATATATAGTGGCGGGACGTTTGTGTCGGCATCTGTGGTGCCGGTACAATATTAAAACTAAAATTACATGAAAACAGAGCGAAATCTACAAGAATTTACGAATGCATGTAAAATCTTTCGATCGGTTACCTGATGATGATCGAAAGATCGAAACGCAAGTGACTCAAGAAGTGCCGAATTTTGTATTCCGCTCAGTGTCATATTTGATTTATTGCATTGAATCTTATTTTACAATGTTCTTTGCATTAAACATTATATTGTATACTGCATCGGATACAATCCTCATCTATCTAAAGGAACAATATTGTTTTTAAATTTTAACAATATTAGTAATCAGTTACAAGTTAATTAAATTACCTTAAAGATTACATTATAATAATGCAAACAACAAATAACGATTTATTATTTTAACTATTTTTTTGTTACTATTTCGTTCAATTAGACGTTACATCGTAATAAAAATTTAATATTTTAATAATCTTGATTTATTTATAATTTTATATACCTAGTTTCATTATCCGAATTTCTAATAATCGGATATTCGAAATATACGGATATCGCAGTTACTTGTACATCCCAGGTTTTAGTATATCCAACATATTTGTATAGCCGAATTATTCATATATCCGTATTATTCGTATATTTAAATTATCAGTATTTCCAAATTATTCGTATATCCGAGTTATTCGAATATCCGAGTTATTCGTATATCCGATTTAATCGAATATCCGAATTATTCGAATATCCGGATTATTCGTCTATCCGAATTATTCGGATAGCAAATTACGAATATTCGCCAAATTTTTATTCGGATACTCGAATATTCGAATATCGTTAACAGCCCTACGTAAAATATATAAAAATGTGCCAAATTTATTTTTTGTTACTCTCCCAATTAAGTGAAAATTTGTCCCAATTATGCGTTCAAATTAGTTTATTTGTTTGGATTCCGTTTTCAAGATTTTGTCCAATAACCGATTATCCCAATTACACGGAATTGTCTGTATTTGATTTAAAATTGAAGATCGTATTGCACCTGTTAGAAATAGACAAACATTGGAATGTTATTTAGTGTCGGAGTGTATTGGTGTTTATATTAATTAAAACGGTCGAGTAATGGACAAATACATGAAGTAGATTAGGGTTTATAATGAAACCCAATCAGGCGTAATTACCAAAGGTTATTTAGTGATTTTCGCATTGCGGCAGCAAAGCTCACGAATCCTACTTTATTGAGTTTCCTCTTTCATTGGGTCTTCGTGCAGAATGTTAATTCCCTTGGCATTATTGTATTCTAATCTGATTCCTGAAGGTTCGGCAATGGCAACGTCTTGCTATTCAGATGGGAACGAGACGGTTCCTATTCACTGATCAGAATTTCATGATGAATTAGAAAGTTGTTGGCAATTTCTCTCATTCGCGTGGGATTCGGTTTTTACGTTTGACATTTAGAAATGTTTACAGAGGGAATAAAAAATTAGATCAAACACAGAATCGGCATTCGGGCGATATTGGATCATGCCGGCGGAATATGATTTCCTATAAAAGCCTCTCAATTTGCTGTTTTATACGAATAGAGATTCGATGAACCTTCTTTATTGAGTCTGGAATTTCTAGATATCCGGATAGAATATAAAGTTATATGCACTATATTTAGACTCTCTGCGGATAAATAAAATTAAAAGTATATTTATTATTATGGAATATCAAAATAAATCTGATGTGGCCAGTACATTAGCTCCTACCTCACGTGATTGTACTTTTAATATTTTAATTTCTTCTCTCATATTTATTCGACTAATTTTCAAATGTTAGTCAATATTGAAAAGTGAGAGTTTATATGCCAAAATTAGAACAAAAAAAAAAGAATTTGATCAAAATTAGAAAAAGACTTGTATGAAACACGTTAAAAAATGCAATTTTTTTTATGAAAATAACGCCATAAATAGTAGTAGCCATGAAATTAAGACAAAAATTAACAAATGTTAACGGTTTTTTTCTCAAGTTAGCTGTTTTAGTTTATTTTTATTTTTATTATTATTTGTAATTACTGTTTTGTCAAGTTACGCTAAAAAATAAAGCAATTTTATTTTGTTTTAATTTTTTTAATTTAAAATTAATTTATGTACTATTGTTCAATTTAACAGTGATTTCAAATAATAATAAAAATAAATTAACTTGACAAATAAACCGTTAAACATTTGTTCATTTTTGTCTCAATTCCAAGACTACCACTATTTTTTGGGTGATTTACGTCATTTTCATACCTAATTTCTGAGCTTACAAGGCTCCTAAAATTATTTTTACTTTTTGATTCAGATGCAGATTTTTTTTACCTAAAATAAATAGGAAAGCAGAAAATTATGAAAATTGATTTTATATGTTAAATCGCTATGTTCGGGTGTTCGATTCACCATCCTGTGTAAACAATTCACTTGTTGATATTTTTCAACAATGAACGTAGTTGTTATCGTACAACACGAGTATAATATGAACAATAAATCAAAAATTGTGGTTTTAATTAACGTTTTACGTTTTCAATAAAATAAATTTAAAACATTTTGACAGAACAGAGGCCGGCAACCAGAGAGTTTTTGGACGATTTGGAGTTCTGCAATACTAGTCATAATACGAATGTTGTGCGATTATTAACTTTTACATCAGTAATACACCTTCTCAAATATATTTTCGCGCGTCTTTTTATAGTCACTAATGATCCGGACAATATTTTATTATTATTGCTACATAATAAATTAATTATAACAAATAGATTTTGTGGTAAATAAATATCCAACCATTACAAAAACTATAATAAAATAGAGCGACACTTTCAGCAATGGCAAAAATGGATAAAAACCTATATAATTTCTGTTTAGTTATTGCTAACAGTTTTGCAAGTAGAAAACTATCCCGCTATCGCGGGGGTTTGAATCCCGGGGCCCCGTATTGATCGGGCGTCGGTACCGCGAGGTGTCTGGAGGCGTCGCGTGACGTCACCCACCCCCAGTCTGCATCCACGTGTCCGCATAGCGAGGTTATGTCGCGGTGCAGTCGTGGGTGTCCGCACTACGTGGGCAGATAGTAGGGGGTGTGTGGGTGGCTGTGAAGGGCTGTGGAGTGCGGGGGTGGGACTGGAGGAGATAAGGGTGGACTGCATGAGATAAGGTATGTTGGATACCGAATTAAAGGAAGCATTATCTACCAAACCATTGTACGAAAAAAAAATATGTACGTATTACCGAGGGTATTACCCAAACATCTTTATTTAACTTCAAATATACTATGCATGCCGATTATAAAATTGTCATCAGCACAACAGTACAACATCTAGTCTACTCATTTAATAATTTTAATGTGTTCTTAATCTGGAATGTAATTATTTTTAATATTGATTTTAATGTACATACGAGTATTATAAAATTATTTGGTAAAATAAAATGAACTAATATTAGTATTTAGTTCATTTCTTTGATTTTTAAATCCCTAATATTAGGTCAACAATACCCATTAGGCATATACATAATTGCTTATCCTTACTGAACAAAAAAAAATATATGTTGGAAATTGAAATGCATTATATGAATAAATATTATAGGAATGTATTACTGGATGTTTCAATATTATTAATAGGATTTTCCAAGAGGACGTATTATAATGAAATTTATATTGCAAATTAAAATTTCAGGTAAATAGAGTGTAATAATATAAAAATTATTATAAAATATTAAATATTTATAAGAGAAATTCGAAAATTAAAAAAGGGGGCGTGCCCTTGTGACTCCCTGTGACGTAGTAACCCGAACGGACCAAGGAGTCCTAACTTCACTGAAATGCTACCACCTCTGTCTCTGTCGAGTTATTAATTTATTTAAAAAATAAAAATTACGTGTCTAATATTTTTATTTGAAGAATTGATATACAGGGTAGCCCAATGAAAATTATCAGCGCAATTTTTGGCCACTTAACAATAATTTTTCAAGAAACGCTCGAACACGTCAATTTTAGTAGAAAGGGGGACACCTGAAAGGATTAATACCAATGGCATAACTTCAACCATAAAATGGGGGTGGACTGCACTTCAAAAATTTTAAATGGAAAAGGGTGTCAAACATGACAGAATTCGAACGGCCTTTCAATTATCTTTTCAACATTTTTTTTTTTTATTTTTCAAATCTGATCATTAGTTCCAGAGAAAGATAATTTAAATCAAATTTTATCAGCTGTTCAAAATTGCAATCAAGTAGGTTTAAACGTGTATAAATATCAAAAAATGGCGGAAAATCCCATTTTGCGGGCCATATTAGAATTTTGTTTTTGGTTGTTGTTTATACAATGTTAGGTATTCAAAGGCGAAGAAGTGAACTTGACAGAAACTGTGTCTCTTGTTCTCTCTGTCGATAATAATTTTATTACCAATAAAAAGTAATTTATATTTGAATGTTAATAATAACGTATGTTGTAAACGAAATATATATTTTTTTAATCATAAATAAAAATGAAGACAGATTAAGTTTTTTAATGTGACCATCTGTTTAGATACAATTTGTTTTGATATTAAATTCGCCTAATATATTTTTAACATGATATCCAGTAGGATATAAGCGTATCCATGGTGATGTCAAAGTTTCAGAACATTTTGTCAGTATGTTGAATTTTCCACAGGTTTCAAATATCGACATACATATTAGAGTTTTGTTCACTGCCAACTGTTACAAAAGTTTTAGGATATATCATATAAAACATGAAATAATAAAATATAAAAATACACTTATTACATGTTACAGTTAGAGAGTATATATATTTTACAGCACAGAAATTTAACAATATTTTGAGATATGCCTATGTTTTACCAATGTTTTATTTATATTCAGTTCATGATAGCAGTGATAATTAATGAAACATTACAAAAATGGGGATTTCCTTGATGTTTTTCATTTTTTAATATTTTAATTCAAAAATAAAAACTTCATAGAGATAAATACACAAAATATGAACAAGAGATGAAAGACAGAGAACATTTGTTTATGTGAGACAGAACAACAGAAGTTGTGATAATAGTACTACGTGAAAATAGCTACATAAACAAACCGCGATAAGTCAAGTATCATAATATTACTATGCGTCAAATTTCATTCAAATACTTTGTTTTTCTGATGTGAATATATGCACTTACTTTTAATATTATCTTTTTTATCTTTATTTTCATATAATTTAATAATATTTTCTATACCTAAATCATTAATACAAATTCGTCTTTTGTGATCGCGAAGCATGACATGTTCTTTTGTGAAAGTGATTCTACAACGAGAACTGGGCTAGGGCAGGGCTACAGGGGCACCTGTCCAGGGCGCAAACTCAGAGGGGGCTCAAATTCAGACTCTACTACAAAAAGTCTCAAACCACAGTGCAAATAAATAAACAGTAGCAACACTCGGTAACTGAGCGAGACATAGGTACATACAATATATCATTTGAATAATTTGATATTATTCTAAAATATTAAAAAAAATATTAGCATTATAAAAGATTACGTGACACGTTCAAAACATATATTTGTTTTTCTGAAAAAGTGACCACAGTGCCCCGCTTTCCCTTAGCTATTTTACATATGTATAAAACCAGTTAAAGTAAAAGAGTTGTAAAAGTTATATCCAAACATACCACTAAAAAATTGTCCATTTTCTTTTTTAAAAGTTCATTTACAGATTGTTATTTGCTATTGACTGTGTACTCGTATCTAATTTTTATATTATTATGCATCAATACTGCTTTATTTTACCACCGTGTATCGCAAAATTCTTGTAAAATTGTGTAACTGTAAAAAGACAAAAGAGTAAGAACCACTAGCCAATACAATGAGAAATATCATATAGGCTGGGGGAGATGAAATATAGATGGACAAAAAGGCCAAACTTTTATGTTACGAAAACAGAAGCAAACAGAGGGTTGTTATTTTGTCGTAAAGAATCCGAATTTTACGATGTACGCTACAGCCGGGTATATTTATTTTTGAAATTGGATTGAAAGATACTTCGTCAATATTTGGTGACATCTTATTTATTTTGTGTCTCGTGGAATAAATATTTATCTTGTTGTTGTACATAAAATTTATTTTATTTCTTCGCAAACAACACTGATAAGAAACAGGTAGTATTTCTTCCTTAATACTGTGATAATTTATTCATATAGAGTCTGTTTTTCCCAGTTGATGCTCACGTCGCCAATTTCTGCTGTAAAAATTATTAAGCCTTTATTTACCATCTGTATCGTATCGTATAGATGATATATTTATTCGCTATCTTAATATCGTATGTGCTACAGAGTGGTATATTGGTATATATGCTTTCTGCGTTTAAGCAACGAAAAAAATGAAATACAATCAATAGTGTAACCGCTGTAACGAATATTTTGAAACATTAAAAAAAAATTGTCATTCATGTCATTTATGAAGATTTTGTTTGTGCTGGTAGTTATGTTAGTTTAATCTACAACTATTTTCCTACAATATTGTCAGTTTTGACATTTATTTTACTTCGGAAATAACCCGACAAGATGATCTTATCACGCACGCATCAATTCTCTTTTCCTTGGCGATTTTAATTACATGGCTATACGGTTCAATTCAATATTTTTTTGCAGAATACTGCATATAACAATATTCAGTGTTTTAATTAGATTTGAAAGATTTTTTTTATTTTTATGTATCAATTTTGAAATAAAAATACTACGTACATATTTTTTAATTTATAAAAATCCTAATAGTAAGCGAAAAATAAATTAATATAATTTTAACGAGACGTAACTATCAGCACAGTAAATGAAAGAGCAAAAGTATGTATGTGGACACGCAAAAATTTTAAATATTTATTTTTCATTATTGAGCATTTTATTATACTTGTTATTTCATTTTACTCTATTTGATTTTCAATTTATATACCTTTAAATTATTTTCTCGCAAAATCCGTTACATAATTTTTTGTTCTCTTACAATAAAATCTGTTGATTTTCGTCAGCTAAGCAACGTCGGGATTCTCAATTCCGTGCGGGAAATTTTGGAAAAAGCACTCCTACTTCTGAAGCATTTATTAAAAAAATTGTATCTATATTAAAACAGTATAATTTTCCGAACATCCTTTTACATAATAAATAAACACATAACCACAAAACAGTGTATGTATATACAATAATTTAAAATATTTGTACAAAAATAAAAAGAAATTATTGAGTTTATGATTTTCGTACAAAAAATTTTGTACAAACCTTTTGCGTGAACTTTTTTTCCCAGATTCGTTCTATTGCAGCGCTCGCAAACTTGCGCCTTAAAATACTCATCCGGGAAAATGAAGTTTCCACACTTGATATGTAAATAATTATTTCGAAAGTTTAACTTACTTCTGTAGTAACATAAGTTCCTGAACTTCTGTTATTTGGTTACCATTGTCAACAGGATATTTTCAAGTGAATCGTGCGTAAAAATTTGAGATAAATATATCATTATATATTAGTAACTTGAAACAATAATATTTATACACATATTTTTAAAATAGTAAGTAGCAATGCATGGCAACATTTTGTACGACTTCATATACTTTTTTAGTATATACTAGCGAATGCTCAGCTACGCTGAGCGTTCCCTAGGCCTCCGGCGTCAGTGAAATATTAACATTTGAAAGCTAATTTTATTTCTGCAAGGCAGGTCTTGTCGAATGCTTTCATTTAATATCAAATACGGTGTACTTCCGGCAAGTAATTGTAAAAAAACAAATGCAGAACAACTTGGCAATTTTTTGTCACTTCTGCACATCAGCCCTCATCAAGACATTTAATTTGATACCAAACACGACATATTTCTAACAGCTTTTTCCAAAAAACAAAAACGGGTCAACATGAACCATTTCTGTTAATTTTACATGTCAGCTCTCATCAAGACGTTTCATTTTATACCAAACACGATATACTTCTGACAACTTTCTTCAAAAAAGAAAAGCCGATCGACATGAAACATTTTTGTTAATTCTCGACATCAGCACTCAATGAGACCTTTCATTAGATACCAAACACGACATACTTCGATTAACTTTTTGCATAAAACAAAAGCCGATCAACATAGACCGATTTTGTCAGTTCTGCACGCGAGCCCTCAACAAGATCTTTTATTTGAGACCAAACATGATATACTTTATACAACTTTTTGCAAAAAACAAAAGCCGATCGACATAGATCATTTTTGTCAAATTTCTACGCGAACCCTCACCGCGACCTTTCATTAGATACCAAACACGACATATGTCTATTAACTTTTTGCATAAAACAAAAGCCGATCAACATGGAAAATTTTCTTTTTTGTACACCAGCCCTCACCGAGACTTTTCATTCGATACAAAACACAACATATTTCTGATAACATTTTGCAAAAAACAAATTCTAATCGACGTAGAATATTTTTGTCATTCGTGCACACCAATCCACATTGTGTCGTTTCATTAAAATCCAAGGACGACCTACTTGTAACAACTTTTTGCGCAAAACAAATGCAGATCGACGTGACATATTTTTTTTTGTCATTTCAAAACCGGTCCATATGGTTTTTTTTCTTTTGATATCAAACACAACAAAGTGTACAATTTATTTTATTTACGAATATTTTATTTTTATTTAGTTACCTACTTCATAATTTGGCAACACTGTTTGTGTTAAAAAGTAGTAGTTAATTCTTAAATTTATAAATTAATATTGTCAATCCTAATACAACTGCCACCGTCTTCACTGAAGTTAGTTTAGGAATATTCGGTTTTAATTTAGTTACTTCATCACACATTTGGCAACATTGACTTTTGACATTGGAAACGTCAAAATTTATATTAATTAAATACGTTATGTTTCAAACTTAAATTAATTGTAACACCTTTGCTCAAGACTATTATACATGATACTGTATTTACTTCTTTAATATCAATGTTCTATAAAAAGTTATAATCGTTTAAAGTTCATAGACAGATTGTCAAAAGTGACGGATGACCTCGTGACTTTTCTTAAATTTAGACATGGCTACTAGGATCCATTGTTTCAAGTTATTAATTTTGAACAGTTTTTATTTTTATTTTTAGACTTTTTATTTGATACCAAACACTCTATACTTCTGACAACGTTTTGCAAAACAACAATAGCCGATCGACATTGACAATTTTTGTTAATTCTGCACACCAGCCCTCATTGAAACCTTTCATTTGATACCAAACACCATACACTTCTGACAACTTTTTGCAAAAAACAAAAACCGATCGACATAGCACATTTTTGTCAATTCTGCACGCTAGCCCTCAACAAGACGTTTTATTTGAGACCAAACTCGACATACATTTGAGAACTTTTTGCAGAAAACAAAAGTTGATCAGAGTGGAACATTTTTGTCAATTCTGCACGCTAGCCCTCAACAAGACGTTTCATTTGAGACCAAACTCGGCATACTTTTGAGAAATTTTTGCATAAAACAAAAGCCGATCGACATAGATCATTTTTGTCAATTCTCTACGCGAGCCCTCGCCAAGACCTTTCATTCGATACCAAACACGACATATTTCTGACAACTTTTTGCCAAAAACAAAAGCCGATCGACATGGAACATTTTTGTCAATTCTGCACGCTATCCCTCTACAAGACGTTTCATTTGAGACCAAATTCGACATACTTTTAAGAACTTTTTGCAGAAAACAAAAGTCGATCGAAATAGAACATTTCTGTCAATTCCACACGCTAGCCCTCAACGAGACCTTTCATTTGAGACCAAACTCGACATACTTTTGAGAATTTTTTGCATTAAACAAAAGCAGATCGACATAGATCATTTTTGTCAATTCTCTACGCGAGCCCTCGCCAAGACCTTTCATTCGATACCAAACACGACATATTTCTGACAACTTTTTGCAAAAAACAAAAGCCGATCGACATGGAACATTTTTGTCAATTCTGCACGCTATCCCTCTACAAGACGTTTCATTTGAGACCAAACTCGACATACTTTTAAGAACTTTTTGCAGAAAACAAAAGCCGATCGAAATGGAACATTTCTTTAAATTCTGCACGCTGGCCTTCAACGAGACCTTTCATTTGAGACCAAACTCGACATACTTTTGAAATTTTTTTGCATAAAACAAAAGCAGATCGACATAGATCATTTTTGTCAATTCTCTACGCTAGCCCTCGCCAAGACCTTTCATTCGATACCGAACACGACATATTTCTGACAAATTTTTGCAAAAAAACAAAAGCCGATCGACATGGAACATTTTTGTCAATTTTGCATTTCAGCCCTCTACGAAACCTTTCATTAGATACCAAACACGACATACTTCTATTATCTTTTTGCATAAAACAAAAGCCGATCAACAAGGAAAATTTTCTTTTTTGTACACCAGCCCTCACCGAGACATTTCATTCGATACAAAACACATATTTCTGATAACATTTTGCAAAAAACAAATTCTAATCGACGTAGAATATTTTTGTCATTCGTGCACTCCAATCCACATTGTGTCGTTTCATTAAAATCCAAGGACGACCTACTTGTAACAACTTTTTGTGCAAAACAAATGCAGATCGACGTGACATATTTTTTTTTTGTCCCCCTTACGGTTTTTTTTCTTTTGATATCAAACACAGCAGAGTGTTTAGGAATATTCGGTTTAAATTTAGTTACTTCATCACACATTTGGCAACATTGACTTTTGACATTGGAAACGTCAAAATTTATATTAATTAAATACGTTATGTTTTAAACTTAAATTAGTTGTAACACCTTTGCTCAAGACTAATATACTTGATACTGTATTTACTTCTTTAATATCAATGTTCTAAACAAAGTTATAATCGTTTAAAGTTCATAGACAGATTGTCAAAAGTGACAGATGACCTCGTGACTCTTTTTAAATTTAGACATGGCTACTAGGATCCATTGTTTCAAGTTATTAATTTTGCACAGTTTTTATTTTTTTACACAAGAACCACTCACAGTAAAAATATGAGACCACCAAAAGGCACAACTACACATTATTCCCTGCAATCTAAAAAAAAAATTACAACAATCCCTTTGATGGTTCAGGCAGTTTGGCTTGTGACAAAATTTGGCGATCGTCGTGATGAAAATAAACATCACGACACATAAATACGTTATGTTTTAAACTTAAATTAATTGTAACACCTTTGCTCAAGATTATTATTCATGATACTGTATTCACTTCTTTAATATCAATGTTCTATTTGAAAATACAATCATTTAAAGTTCATAGACTGATTGTCATAAGTGACAGATAACAGCTTGTTTCTTTTTAAATTTAGACATGGCTACTAGGATCCTTAAACAATTTTTTGTTTCAAAATGAAAAAAATGTGTGGTTTTTATTAATTTACGCAAAAACTGCTCGACGTAAAAATATGAAACACCAAAAAGGCACACCTACGCATCATTCTCTACAATTTGATATTATTATACATATCAATTTCATAAATGGTTAAGGCTGTAAGTTTGTCCGAAAATTTGGCGATCGTCGTGATGAAAATAAATATAGATTGGGACACATGCCTTTTAGTATATAGGATTAGTAAATGTAAAAGATGAGAATTAGATTATTGTGAACTAATATTTTATTTTGGTTTCAAATTAAGTTTCTTTGTAAATGAAATTTAATTTTAAGAATATTTAACCTTATTGTTAAGTGGTGAGTATTACGCAAATTAATAAAGAGTTTTTCATGATCTTATCTACTGAAGCTCAAGCACGTTATGTGGAATTGCCTGCCCATAATAAATAAGAAATCAATTTATTTTCTTATTATTAAAAGATGTTGTCGAAACAATCCCAAATACGATTTTATAAAATTGTGGTTGAGTTTATACAAGTAGCGTACAAATGGGTTAAGGGTTAAGGTTAAGAAGATTAATTTTTAGAAATATGAAGATTTGTTTCTTCTGCTTGGTTAGTATTTTCTCGAATTCGTTCTAATACTCATCCAGGATGAATTTCGCACTATTTATCATTTTTACACACCTGCCTTCATGGCACTAGAAAGTGTAAACCGACAACTTTTTCGTTTGAAACAACATAATAATCTTTCTCTTTTGTGTTGATCTACCTGACTTGTTGTCTGCACAGTAGTGGCAGACCGAAGCAGGTAGATTAAGGGGTGAGAGAATAACGGTATAACAATGAGTTCCATACCCAACAACAGTCAACCCCTTGGAAACAGACAGGAAAAGGCCGGACAGCGGTTGGTGAAACAGTTACGGAAAGCGAATGTGTTTCACTTTCTTTTTCCGGTGGAAACTCATTATGGAAAGTAACTACTATTTGAGAATACTATCAACAGTTTGCCAATACTTAGGTTATGGTATGAAATTAACATTATTAGTCATATTTTTGGATATTTTACAAAATATTAATGTAAAAATGACACGAATGGACTGTTCAACTTGTGCTATTAATATGAAGATTCAACATTCTAACAGAATTGTGAATTGAAATTTACGTTTGGGAGGGTTTAACTGCATTCCAGAAACAGAGAATTATCCTAAATGTTTCCAAGTGTACTACATAAAACATTGAATATAGATATTTTTATTTGGCAGTGACAGGTGACACCTTGTATATTTATATAAGAACTAGCAAAAATTCGTATTCATCCGTTAAATCATACAAAAATCGGTATAATTATAAATTCCTTAAATATGTAGCACTCGATAAAAATTATTTTATGACATGTTTGTAATTGTTAGTCAATACATCGACCTTTTGTTTATTTCCCAGTACGAGTACCATGTAATTTCAAATGTGTTACGCGTCTTTATACTTGTATTCAACTTTGAATGACAATTTTTTGCCTGATATTTACTTTTTATAGCAAGCCAATGTTCTCAAATATTCTTGACTCGTTAGTTTAAAATTTCTTGGCGAATAAAGTTTATTGCTTCTTATATTTACGATATGCAATTGAAAAACTATTAAATATTTGACGACTTCAATATTTGAGCTCTAGAATAATATTTTACAACATTTAATTCGTATAATGAAAAGAGACAATATATTTGAAATCCTGTTTTTAGAGATTAATTCAATGTTTAGAGGTATTCGACATAATCTTGTTAATTATCTTATAATACCTACGGTAAATCCATTTATATTTGTTATCGGACGTCTCTTTTATATGGTATTTTATTTATAAACTCTCTTGTAAATTTTTTGTCATTATGTTATTGTCATAATTTATTTTTACTTACATACAAATACAAAATAAATATATTATGACTTTTATTATTATAATATGAACCGTACAACACAACTGCCGTTTACGGTTTGATAAAATTATGATTATTGTATGTTTTATAATCTGTTTAGTAATTTAAATTTCCCGCCAAACACCTGCATTCCAACCTGTTGCCCCTCCCCCCACTTCTTAATTCAACTCTTGCTGACTTCATCCGCTACCTACACACCTAGGCAGTGCGCGATGCAGCCATTTTAGTTTATACGTCGTTGTGGCTAACATACTATTCTTTTACGAACTTTTCTTTTGTTTTTTCTAAGTTCTTTTATGAATTAATGTACTTATTAGTTCGTTTTCTGTGATTAAACAGTGCCTTGAGTGTGTAATCAAAATTTGGAGAAGGGGAGAAAGTTTGTAAGTTTAATTATTGTTTATATTAAATAGGTATTTAAATTTAAAAGTTATAACATGTATATTGTTATCTAAATTGTGTGTACCTATAAAAATATAAAATTAAAATATATAAATAAATAAATAAGTTACATATTGGAAGAAAATACTTGATTAGAAGAATGAAAATTTGGTTATATGTAAACAAAGACGTATGGAATATGTTTAAGACTTTTCATAATTAAATTTAAAGTGATTTAATGATTATTCCAAGTGTAATTTTTCGTTAGGTTAAGTTTAATTGACCTCAAGTCATATGTGTTATTATTTTCTTGTGTGAGTCAGTTAATGGGCGTTGCCAAGCAACAACAGGTTAACTGTTTATTTCTTGAAGATGTCTTCTGCTTTTTGGATTTTTAACAGTGCTGTACTGTAATTTCCTAGGATATTTACAACAGTGGTTTTAATTGTTTTTCAATGACTTATATGTAATGCATTTCAATAATGTTTAGAAAGTTTTAAGTTGATTGACACACTTAGGCATTTAAGCGCGCTTAAATTTTAAATTTTGCGTAATTCTGAAGTTGCTAATGCGATTTTCCCAGGTATTCTAATTGTGGAAATGATGGAATCCAATTAGAATAACATTAACATATATTATTTTAAATTCTTGACTAGTATAGACTAATTCTAAAATGAAAAGTTCGCTATGTCGAAATATGATAATATTTTTATATTTGTAATGAATGTATGAATCATTGTCATTGCGTGCATATTTTATTGATATATTTACACGTGTTAAAAAATTACATTAAGGAGTGGAAGTTTATTTTTTTGTACAGTCTGATACGTGAAAATATTATATACAAAAATTATATTGCAAAGATTTTATTCGAGTTTATTCCAATTATGGAACAATAAAACTCATACAACACATAGAAATAATTTTCTTTGTTTACTATGTAAGTTATTTTTAATAAGGTTCATAATGAAAGGTTTCGTTAAAGTCATGCTGAAAACATTTTAAAATGAGCAAAAGAATAATTATAATGCAGTTTTTCATTTCCTTTCGAAAATTACACATGTAACCGATTTTTTTTTTTTAACACAATAACAACTGATCATATTATGAATTATTAATTAAGAATTGTAGAAAATTATTTTCTAACGGAGGTAACACATATCTATATTAGGAGACAATTTTAGCATACTTGTAACACCTATCGCACTATGAAAAAATAACAAGGGTTTGATTTTCATTTACTAAAAGAAAATAAAAAAATAGGCGGACAAGTATGTATATGTACAAAACATATACTATTATAGTTGTTTGAAGAGAAATTTGAAACTGAGTTAGTTTACAAACTTTTATGGAGAAAAATAAATTCATACTGAATTTTCAATGACTACTTAACGTGATATTTTATTCTCTTTATAAATTACAAATTGGACTATGTATAAAACGCATTATTATTAGATCTAGATTTAAAAGTAAATAATTAGAAGACATTTCGGGTACAGTGTGTATCAAGTATATTTCAAACTTACCTGTTTTGAATTACGTGGCGGGTAGCTTTTTAAACGGATTATGAGGGTTACCGAACAGGCTTGTAACAAAATATTCGATCTGTGGCCTCATGATCGCCACATCTTTTTCTTTAATTCATTTGAAATTTCTTGTCACCACTACTGAACACGTTAACATTCGTGTGATATTACATCAAAGTTTAAAAAATTAGATATAGGTATTAATTAGCGGGATTTTAAGAAAGGCCCGCTACATAGTTTTTACAAATTTAATAATCCTCCCCTGACGAATAATTACATTGCTGTGCAGTGATACGGTACACCAAGTCAGTGGCGGATCTAGAATCTTTCCTAACAAGGGGCGAATTACTGTTTTTTTAATCATGAACAATAAAATATATGATAATGTTAACCAGAAAATTTACATTGAATTAGAAAAGAAATCAAAAATTAAAATTATACGAAGAAAAAAAAAAACTAAACTTATAATCAATATAATTTGATGAGTTTTAATTTCTTTAATATAGAAAAGCTCGTTCAGCTGTAGTCATACTGGTAGTTAGCTTTATTAATATTGTTAATAATTGATTTTCTAATAAATAAATATCAGCCCCAAAATGTTTCAGAACTTCATTTGCACTGACGGAAATATCAGATTCAATAAAAGTTCTGCAATGTTTCCACAATAATATTCCATCAAATAGTTTTTGTTCTTGATATTTCTGCTCCAAATTAAACAAATCATTATTATGGCTATATATGAGACGCCTTTGCGCTCCAGTTTTATTTATTATTTTCGAAATTTAAAAACCTGATGAATAGATCGAATAACTGCAGCAAATCTAAAACAAGTAAACAACGACGAGAAATACAGAAAAAAACTGAGGTAATTAATTTTTCAAGAATTCGAAGAATTAGAGGGATCAGGGCTTAAGTAAATTGCATAGAGAAAATTCTAAGACAAATTACTAGAGCAATATGAGAGAAATTTATATATGGATATTTTTATATTCTCATCTCTGTTTTAAGATAAATAAGCCAGAAATAAATTGTTATAAATTTCCATACAAATTCAAATTAGCTCATGACGTACTTTAGCCTGTGACGTTTTGACAGCGCCGCAGTGGCTGTTTGCGGTATCATGAAACAAGAAAAGGAAGACTATTCTGTTTAAATATATAAAATCTAATAATAAGAATATAACTATAATTATATGTAAAAATAATAATCGAGTTCTCCCTGTTGACAACGAAAATAAGTTGTTTTTATAATGTCTTTCTCGTCTAATCTGTTCTCTTCTGTAGAGGCCAACATATATACATCACAGGCACAAGTAAATACCTAGCGGTAAAAGTCTCGTACACTTAATAATTTATTATAAGTGAACTATACTCTACTACTTTTTAGGTGATATATATTTTGATACATATTCAAAATATGTTAAAATGAATATGCGGAAGAACACATTAAAAACAAACATTGGAATATAGGGCAATAAATAAATTAACAATTTGTTAAATTGGAGCAGTGTATGGTGTTAAATAGCTAGAGCAATTCTTAGCAACTATTGCAAAATGTAGAGTAAATATCTCGGTAAATATAGACCAATAAGTAGATCAGGATTTTTAAATTGAAATAAAAATTAGAACAATTACTCCAGAATTTAGAGAATATTGTGGGTAAATATGTAGAACAGTTACTAAAAATTACGGAAAATACTAGAGCAAGGATGTGGAATAATAAATAGATCAGATAAATGTGTAAATAAAATATTTCTATGAATCGGGCTGTACGTTTGAAGTAACGCGAGTTCACTGTAAATATTATTATGTTTATAACATTTAAAACAATTGTTATTATTGTTTGAAACGTTCTCAGTCAGAATAGTTTAACCATATCATTGTTAAATCTAATTCATGAGAAAAATCTTTAATTATAATCGTGGCATTGGTACCCACAAATCAAGCAATTCTTTTTCCCTCAGCATTGTTCTGGTTATTTCAACCATATATTAGTTCGTGTTTATAACAATCATAATAAAGTAATTTGAATCAAGGTTGCACATATTTCTAAATCTAAATGACTGCTATAAACATTCAAAGTTTGGAATATCGGTCTTTAAAGACGGCTTCGGAAATATAAAGAGCACATATAAGAAAAAATGTTCGTGAATATATTTTCGTTACTTTTTCTTGGGCCATTTATTGTTATTTATGGTCTACAGTGTCAGATAAAGCATGAACGTGACTTTTGGGGAGTCACAGTGGGGGACGTTTATCTACCTTAATTCCAGAAAAGTTTTGGAAACAGTACGTTTAAAATATCTAATCTTTTTACGTGTTTATTAAAACAATAGTTATTTATGGTATGGTACAAGTGTGTTACATTACAGATAAGTCACGCGGGAAAAGTTTAGCTCACGAGGCCGTTAGGGCGAGTGTGGTATTTTTTCAAGTGACTTAGGTAATTAACACACGTGTGCCATACAACATTTTATCCAACACATTTTAATCATTGATATAAAATACATATAAGATTTTTGACAGATGGAATTTCGAAATGACATTTAGGAACAAAATAGTGTAGAGAAGGTTTTATAACGTAGTTACTATGATACGAACCAAAAAACAGTAAGCTAATATATTTAGCTCACTAGTGACTTATGACCTACTTTATTTATCTAAAAACAGCATACTTATATCGTTATAATTACACGGTGTTGGATAAAAAATATTTAAATATACTATTTGTCTCATATCCTGGAATATCTTGAGAAATATGTATGGCATCAAAAAATAATATAATAATAAAAATAATCATCCAACTGTCGAAATTCTTGCTCCCGATTCTCAGGGTAACGTGAATAGGTAGGAATATTCGGATAGATAGTGCATCAAAACCTAGGTAGATTTTATCTAAAAAGTTTTTGTATTTTAATTCGATGCCTATTTCTTGAGTAGGGCTGTGAGATTAGTTTTTATTAATCAGTTATTGCTTATGAGATATAATAGATTATATTAATTAATTAGATATGGACAAACAGACATCACTGTATAAATACCGAAATTTATGAACATATAATAATCAAATAATCCATTAATTAAATAATCGATGAATCTAATTTTCCATTAAACGATTATTATGAAAATTATTCAAATTAATTGTTTAATCTATTTCTTTTACAGCCCTATTATATTCGAGAATATAATTTAAAATGAACATCCAATATATCACTTACGACTTACTATACATTTCTGAGTGTGTTAGTTTGCTGTCTGCTTTATAATAGAATTAGCAGATATCAATAATATATTTTTACAACAGAATAGTTACGCACAGAAGCGACACTCCGTGTCCGTATCTTTCATGTTCCGCTAGTCAGTTCTATGACCTTGAAGCATTGTGTAGACCTTTAAATTTGTGCTCTTCCCTTATCTCTCTCTCAGATGAGAGGAAATTTTCCGATTTTAAACAATGGGCCCTTTAAATTTGTGCACCTTCCCCATCTTTCTCTAATTTTCGCTTCTCTGTCTTACTGTCGCTTCTGTATAAACCTATTCTGTGATTTTATCGTAAACATTGTTTAACAGATGTCATCTCGTAGACATTCAAGTTGGTGTGCGATATAATCTTTAAATTTTTTTAAATATTATTTTTTTTAAATGTTTAAATAAATATAACTGATTGATAATGATACATTTTTACGTGTGGACGGGCGTTTACTATACATCGAGCCAGAGTGCATCACAGGGGCACATTTTATATGAGAAATGAATGGTAATAGTATTTAACTAGATCGGACTCAAACTAAAAACCTAAAAATACAATGACTATCGTATTGTCAAATCTATCATTTCTGTATTTTATAAGTAAATGTGGCTAAACCAAACATCCTTTTTTTATTAAATAATATTATATGTTCCACTAAATGCTAACTATCAATTTTCTTCCTTATATTTGTACGTGTGAGTAATAAAAGATGTTACAAATCAAAAACGGAACGCCAGTAATTTGAATTTTAATTAGTTAATACTTAATAGTATACTTAACAAAAACTAGAAAGAATTTAAATTTTCAGTTGATTTGCATATTCTAGTAAACAAAACATTCAAAAATAAGTGACGTCAGATTCCATGCAACCCACATAAGATGAGACATCTGATTGTCTGCTCTAATGAAATAATTTGTCATTAGAGAGTAGAATTACCCAGGGCCCAGGGCCTTGCAGTAAGTTAATTACACATTAGGTCAGCTCGGGCGAGTCTAGCCAAGCCCTAGTTATGAGATAATACTGTTAACACTGACCTAAGCAATAGTCATCTGGTGTAATTGAGATTGTGATTGTGATAAGAAATTGTGTGGGCTTTTGTATTATGTTTTATGGCTATTATAATTTTTAAACCAAGTCTATTTCCAAACACACATTAAACATAGCACTTTTGAATTATAAATGTAAAATTGTCTTTACACACATGATGTACTCAAAAATATAATTTTTTATCAAAAATTTTGGTTTTCAAAAATAATATTATTTTTCAGATATAAATACAATGTCAACGATTGTAACCGTTCTATGTTCTATAGAAAAATAGTACATTACTTTATTGGGAGAAGTCCGTACTTCTCACAAGTGTAAAGTACGATATTTTTCTTACTAGTACGGCATCTGTGCTTCAATGCCAAGAATTAATAAATTAATTATTAATTAATTTCAATTAAATAGTTTTCATTTAGCTATAATCACTTTTAAAAAATAATCATATAAGAATATTAATGAAAAGTTTATTTTGTTATTCCAATTTGTATATTTTATTAAAATTTTATAGTCCCCTGGTAAAAAAATATAAACTTTAATTGTTTGATAGTCAATTTTTATTTGTTGCTATTTTATATATGTACATTTCAAAATTTATTGAATGAGAATTAAATAAAAACTTGAAATAGCTTAAAAATAATAATAATAATAAAATACAAATGATACTCAAAACTTGAGACATTAACAAATTTCTTAAAATTTCTATAGCTTTTATATATAAAGTCAACGCGTTAACTTCATTTTACGGCGTAGCAATATTGGGAGAAGTATGACTATTCATTTTACTTCTTTCACAGTTGGCGAAGCACGCACTTCTCCCATAGTTGGAGAAGCACACTCTTCTCTAATAAAAAACCGTGGGAGAAGTAGGCACTTCTACCGTAAGGAAAATAGTACATTGTGTTATTAAGAGTAAAAGTGATACTTTGTGTGGCGAGCATGGAAGTTTGCACGACGAGCGAAGCGAGTCGGACAATTGCATGCGAGGCACACAAAGACACTTTTACTCTGAATAACACATGCTATTTTTTCTTCAAACTTATAAATTTTAAAAAATAAATTACTATTTGACGTTTAATATGTAGGTTACCTGTCAATTATTCATAATTTTTAGTAACTTTATTCTTAGGTTATCTAGTTTTTATAGTGACATTTAGGGCGATATTACAGATTTCTATTGTACAAGTTACATCTTATTGGCTATACGGCGGCGACAATATTAAAGTTACATCTTATTGGCTATACGGCGGCGACAATATTATACGGCGGCTAGAATAAAAAATTATATTACGGAGGCATAGAAATTAAACTTTAACCTTGTCAATCACGTCACAGAAGATGTCACTTTTATGACGTTTGAAGAAAAATATATTTATGTACTTATGATAAAAATTTTTTTTTGAAATATTTCATGTATGCAAACGAAATAATGGGTAATAGTGTATTATTATTTGTAACGTAACGTTTTAAATTTCAGGTTCAAGACAGATTAAGTCAAGCTCCGAAACTACCAGACCCTATCACCACCAGCTCGGCCCGACTGTTGTCGGACCTGCTGGCCAGCACTTCCATTTCAACAGCGTCTTCTTCAGCGACTGAACTACGCCAGATTCTGCAGAAACCACACCTGCAGCATCTGTGCCACACGCACGACCAAATTGGGAAACTCCGAGGTGCCAAAGACAGCAAGAATACTGAAGGTAAGTCAGTAAATAGCAGGACAAATGAATAGTGCAATACTAATAATTACAATAAATATTGGGACATAGAATAAATAATATAAAAAAATGGCATTAAAGAATGTATAAAATTTTAAAAGGAACAAGAAAATTATTGAGGCCTTTATGTTCCAATGATATAAAAAAGCAGTTAACAACAAAGCCGACCATTTAGCATTCAGTCGGTAACCACGGACGCGTTTCGCTCTTATAGGGCACGAGAGCAGCACCGTCGACTTTGCCCAAGCCTCTCATCTCATTTCACAGCATTCCAGTGGCGGAAATTTAAATAAAAGTCAAAATGTACTCTTCTAGCGAAAACAAGTTGTATTTATACAGATTTAATGGTCACTGACATTGTTATACTATTTTACGTTTAATAAATCATTTAAAACTTACTAATAAAATTTGTTTTCGAATGTCGATCTTGTCCATCTTATCTCACTTCAGACTATTCTATGATTGTCTCACTTCACATCATTCCATGATTGCCTTACTTCACAACAATCAAGGCGGAAGATAAAAAGTGGCGGAAATTTAAATCGACGGCTTTGGCTCCACTCAACAATAATAATAAAATCAACAACAGCAAATACTGACACGAGAAACACTAAAAGAGCACAATGGATAAACTACACATAGAAATCGCAGAATGGAATGAATACAAAACCCGCCAATGATGTCCATTTAAATTTCCGCCACTTCTTCTCTTCCGCCTGGAATAGTGTGAACTGAGACAATCATAGAATGGTGTGAAATGAGCTGAGAGGCTTGGGCACAGGTCGACGGTGCTGCTCTCGTGCCCTATTGGAGCTCATCAATGTGGTTTAAATAACAGCTGGTGTGTTTCTATCAAATAGAGACGGTTTCTAGCGACTGAATGCCATGGCAATCTCCTTAAGAGATTCTTAAAAGGTAAATTGTCAAGAGATGTAAGCCTCTGTAGTTAGACCAATATACCCACCGAAGTACAGGGCTTAAAAAAAAATTAAAAGGACCACGAAAATAAATTTCAGTTAGTAAATTGCAATAAATTATAGAGTAAATAACTAAAACATTTATGAAGCATTAATAAGTTTAAAGAAGAGCAATTAAATAAGATTACATTCTAAGGCATAATAGTAAATTATTGAAAATTGATATTAGAAGAAGAGCAGCACTCTTTTGCCCGACTGGTTTGGAACCCGCTATAAGCTGTAGGTCCCATGTGCTGTTATTGAACTTCGGTCTGTTGGATAGTGTAAATTAAATAAATAAATAAAGTAAGCAGAACGAATAAAAACAGCAGTTTTAGAAATTACAAGAAGTACATTTAAAATAATAGGTAATAAATAGATAAGAAATTAACCGAAACCTATAACTAGAGCATTTTTTCGGAGAAATTAAAGCTAATTTGAGGTAAATAAATAATCCAATTAAGAGAAATTAGGTGCAGCATGAAATAGGTAAAAAATTAAAACCTTTATTTTTTTCAAGAAATAATAACACAATACTTGATTTTCCACAAATTTATTTAACTAAAGTATTGTGGTATTATTTTTTAATTCATTTCAAATATGTTCCACCAAGAACCGACTATACGTACACTTTCAATCCTTTATTTTTTTCTTCAGATACAACAACAGCAACATTACTAAACTCACTCCCAGACATGTACACCTCACTAATTCGCATGGTGGGGCTCCGCAAGACCCTGGGCGAGCCTCTGGGCCTGACTGTCCATCAGGAGGACTCGGGCCAGCTCATCGTCGCTAGAATCCTCGGTGGAGGCTCTGTGGATCGGCAGGGCCTTCTCCATCCCGGAGACGTTATTCTGGAGGTGAACGGTGTGAGTGTTTTGACTCCCGAGGACTTGCAGACGGAGATCAGCAAGGCCAAGGATGCGGTGACGTTGAAAGTGGCTGCTGAAGCCCCTGCGAGAGCCAAGCACCAGGGAGGAGAAAGCGCTGCCGGAAAAAAACTCACGGTAAAAATATTCATTTTTTATTTATTTATTTTTAGAGCACGTTAAAAAAATCAAATAAAGAATAGTATTATTGTATTATTAACAGTAAAAGTGATACTTTGTGTGGCGAGCGTGGAAGCTTGCACGAGCGAAGCGAGTCGGACAATTATATGCGAGGCACACAAAGACACTTACTTAAAATTTGTTTTAAACGATATTTCTCTGGAACTAATGATCGGATTTGAAAAATAAAAAAACTGTCGAAAAGAGAATTGAAAGGCCTTTCGAACTGTCATGTTTGACACCCTTTTCCATTTAAAATTTTTGAGGTGCAGTCCACACCCATTTTAGGGTTGAAGTTATGCCATTGGTACTAATCCATTTAGGTGTCCCCCTTTATATTAAAATTGACGTGTTCGAGCGTTTTTAGCAAAATTAATGTTAAGTGGCCAAAAATTGCGCTGATAATTTTCACTGGGCCACCCTGTAGAATAATTATTAGGCATTTGGACAACTGCTAAGTGAAGTATGTGGGGCAATAAATCGAATATTAGATAAACTAGAGCAGATTCAGAGGCAAAAAAATGAACAATTTCTAAAAAATATATAACAATTTCTGAGACAAATACGTCAAAAAATTACCGGAAAAGCCGGAAACTGGGAAACCTATTAGAAGACGTATGTGGGGGAGAATTAATAGATCAGGAATGAGACGAACTAGAGAATTGTAATTTTTTTTAAAAGAATATTTTTCTGATGATTTTTTTTTACTGAAAGTTCATTTACGTATTATACCGTTTAATGAAATTTGTTTTATCATGTTAAACAGCCAAAACGTAAGAAATTATTCTATGTACTTAGTTTGACATGTATAGTAAGTTTAATACATTTCAAAATAAAATATAAATGTCAAGTCATTTGACCGCAATTTTAAATCATGAAAACCAGTAAAAATTGTATTAGTTTGTTTTTCTCGTGGAATTTTTGCCTGAAGCGTTTTTTAGTACCGTATATGAATTGTTTTCTTTATTTTCCGGTGCATACTAGTTTACGTAAACGAGTTTTATTTTTAAAAATT
This sequence comes from Stenolophus ochropezus, assembly GCA_035578165.1. Classification (NCBI taxonomy): domain Eukaryota; kingdom Metazoa; phylum Arthropoda; class Insecta; order Coleoptera; family Carabidae; genus Stenolophus; species Stenolophus ochropezus. The sequence goes on along the minus strand of JAQOWZ010000001.1, from coordinate 36,240,644 downwards.
CGCATTCCTCATGTGTCATATTTTATTTATTATTAATAAATAAAATCTATATAAAAAATCTTTCATAAATCATAGTAATAAAATACCTATATCTTTTAGTTTAAAACCTATATTTTATTTTACTACAAATAAAATTTATTAATAGGTACGTCAGACTAGTTTTAGTCTTCTAGAAATATATTTTATACTTAAAATATCCTGTTTACATTAGCGGTAAATCTTTCTGTCTACGCCTTTGTGCTTGACGCGAGAATCGTAAAATTATTCGTCATACATATTAAATTTGACACGACACTCAGATAGAATTCACTTCTTATTCATGACATCAATCATGCTTGTTGTGAACCAATTCATTTTGCATTATATTTTTCCGATAATAGATATTTTTTGTAGTGTTACATGCGTGCTTTATACGACTATCATCCAGAAGACGACACACTACTGCCTTGTAGAGAAATAGGGCTTGCTTTTAGAAGCGGTGACGTTTTACAAATCGTAGATCAGAGAGATCCAAATTGGTGGCAGGCGAGAATTGTTGCGACCAATACCAACATCACGCATAATATCAACGGTAGGTATCATTAATTTCTACATTTCAAAGGCTTTATTATCTTAATTTTCATATTTTTGCAATTTCATAAAATGTGGAATATTCATTCTAAAATTCGTTACACAAAAAGAGAGATTATTAACCGAGAAAATGTACAGCAAAAAGAACATTTTCAGTGGAATCCATTAGTGGTTCATTGCTCATAACAACTCGTTTGCTAAACGAGCAAAAAGTAATCTCACAGAATATTCATGAAATTAAAACGGTGAAAACCATAAGTACTATAATAAAAATAAACCGCAGAGTATCATTTACCCACATTTAAAATTGTCCAAAGTATACTACATTTTCGTTTTACTTTCATAAATGTTTTTATTATAATATTACTCATAAATTTATTGATTTGAAGTTTTATTTATAAAATAGTAAATAATAAATAACTTGTAGTAGGTTAAACAAAAACTAGTCATCGCTAATCGTAATTTTAATAATAATTTTAAAGCTTTAAAATAATATAAACCAATAATCGAAAAATGTAAAATCAATTTTTAAATATTTTTTTATTTTTGTGAGGAAAAATAATAAGAAATGAATCAATTGAATTATACCATTTCAATTGGTTTACCTATATTTTTTAAATTTAAACTTTTTTAATTTCATTTTTAATTTGTGTAAAGAAACAGTGTTATTTTCATAGCGTTCTTAATACTGATAAAAACACATGATTTTTTTCTGTTATATACTTTAATTAAAATTTTTTAAGTAAATAGTCGTTTTCATAGCAGTTTTAATATTAGTTGACCAGTAACCAGTACATCATAAATTTATTAATTTTAAGGAATTTCAGCTTATATCTGTTAAAAATATATTATTTTTATTGTGCGTTGTAATTTTATTTTTAAAGAAATTCTATATTTTCTTTTCTTTAGGTGGAGCAGGTAATTCAGTTCCGGCAGCTCAAGATGACCGAGTAGGCCTAATTCCTTCCTTAGAGTTAGAAGAACGTAGAAAGGCCTTTGTTGCTCCTGAAGCTGATTACGTGCACAAGATTGGAATGTGTGGGACCAGAATTAGTAAGAAGAAAAAACGATTCTTGTACAAATCTAAATCCAACAATGATTTTGACAAAGCTGAGTTACTTTTATACGAAGAAGTAAGTCTATAAAGTTTATGTTAATAACAATTTATTATATTTTATTGCATCATTTATGTAGGTAACGCGTATGCCGCCCTTCAAACGAAAGACCCTAGTGTTAATTGGCTCCCAAGGTGTAGGACGTCGTACCCTTAAAAACCGTCTTGTAAATTCAGATCCGGAGAAATTTGCCAGTGTAGTTCCACATACCAGCCGTCCACAACGAGTTTTAGAAGAAGACGGCAAGTCATATTGGTTTGTAGACCGCACTGCTATGGAAGAAGAAATCAGAGAGCACCGTTACTTGGAATACGGTACGCACAATGGACATCTTTATGGTACGCATATGGATTCCATTCGGGAGGTTATTAGAAGAGGTAAGAATTATTTATTTTATTTATTATATTCAGAATTTTCCAGATTTTATAAAATGTGGAAGAAGTAAAGTTTTATAAATTATTAAAAATACTGACACATTGATATTTTAATTAAAAAATACAGTTTTTATTTTAACCAGATATGTTTTTATTTAAAGTAGTAGTACTAAATTGTAAACAAAATAAATTAAAATTCATATTTTATCGTATTAAACTTTAACATTGAAAAAAATTTACTTAGATATTTGAAATTTAATTCACTATTTCATCTTATTTGCTGTTTCGCCGGTTTCATTTACTCAAATCGATTCTTTAGTCTTTTATAAATAAAATGTTTAATAACAGGTTTCAAAATAATAAATCTTTTTCATTTAATTTAGCTGATTTTAAGAATATTATAAAAAATACACCGGTTTTAATAAATAGGTTAACCCTACAAAAACTGGTTTTAGAAATAATAAACCGGTTTTAGAAACCGTATTACACACAGATTTTATAAGACTAGGCTATTAGGCCGGTTTTTGATCTAATTTCTTAATTATATTATTGATTGTATTTAGCCTTTAATCGTAATTTTTCGATGTTTATTTTAGAAGAGATTGCAAAACTATTGTACTTTACAGGCAAGATGTGTGTTCTGGATTGTGGACCGGGAGCTTTGAAAACCCTTCACAATTCCGCGGAATTCTTGCCGTACGTGGTGTTTGTCGCAGCTCCAGGAATGGAACTATTGAAGCAGCTGTACAACCAGCCTGGAGGCAGCAGAGGAAACTTGCATTTTGATAGATCCAGCTCCATTAGGTAAGTTTATTGTTCCACAAATTCAAAACAAACAAGAAAAGTTCTGTAATAAAGCAGTATTATTATATATAAATATGGTGATTCATTTTATCTTTTTTTTCCTGGCATAGAGATGCATTGTCCAGGTTAGTTTCACATAAAATAATATCAAGAGATATTTACATTAATAAAAAAAAAACACATTTTATTGTATATCTTACCTCATATCCATCAATTCATTTTTGAAAGAAGAAATTTTCAATTTTCTTTTTTTTTTCATGAATAAAACTATTATTTATCAACATTTTTTTATCTCCCACAGGTATAGCTCCAGAAGAGCGCGCACTTTGGAGTCCCTAGCTTCTCTGTACGAAGAAGACGATCTCCGCAATACCGTAGAAGAATCAGCTCGTCTTCAACGCGCGTATGAGAAATACGTAGACTTGGTGCTCGTCAACGAAGACTTCGATGTCACGTTCCGAAAACTGGTAGAAGCTTTGGATGCGCTTGCTACGGAACACCAATGGGTACCGGTTAACTGGATATACTAACTGCGTACGATAGGGTAAAAGAATAAATGCAGAGTAAATGTAGGAGAATTATGAATGAAATAAGTAAGTAAGCGTTGGTAAGCCATTTTATATTTAATAACTTGGAATATAGAAAATTTTAAATGTACAAATATCATTTTAAATATTTTAACTTACGAATTTTATTTACAATTTTTTAAAAAAGTAAATTTATAAAAAGTAATCCTTAAGAAGTAACCACATTTCGTAGAATAATAATTCACATTGCGATATAACCGAAAATTAAAAGTTAGTTGTATCTCATCTCGTTATAATACTTGAGATATTCACTAGAATATTATAAACATCACTTAAATATGTACATTTTATGAATAATAATAATTTTATATTTATTCAGGACAAGAAACAGATTGTTTAATTGGTTAGTCACGAAATGTGATTTAAAATATTAGCAATCGCTAAATAATAATAATCAATTAAATTTCTAAATACATTGCATAGCACTGTAAACATGTTTTTTTTTAACAGTTTCATTATTCCGTTCTTTTCGGTTAATCATTAACCGATGTTACTTTTGGTTTCTTGTCTTTGTTCATTGTTATACTGTGTTATTTTCTATACTCTAAGCTTTAAGTATTTTAGTAATTTAAGAAAATATGAAATTTACTGATATTGATGTAAAAATCAATTATATTGATTTCTACATTTAGATGTTCTGATCGTTTCAGAGTTTGTATGAGATAAAATTTCAAATTTAGGTACGTAAGTAGAAAGATACAAGGTGCTGAATTGAGGACCCAGCAGTATTTGATATGGAATTTTAGGTTTATGTTATAGACAGCACTTTAAAAATGTCGTGAACGAGCACTTCGTACTGTTATCAATTTCTCATTGTACAAATTTAGGAGATTAAGGTTTTAAGATATCAGCTTGGAGTTAACAACGAACATTTGAAACTGCCCTTCGCATTAACATCATGTAGATTAGATAATCATTCATATATGCACATGGAACCGTTTATGTTAAATATTCTTGTTACATGATCTCTTGTTTATGAAAAAAGAGAATCTTGTTCAACAACCTATCGCAGCGTGCTTAACTAACTGTACAGGCAACTTTAATACTTAGAATTTTACTTAAGGCAGGTTATATTATAATTACATCTTTTAGATATTAAAAGATGTAATTACAAATATCATTTACGGCTTAAATATTTTTACGAACTAAATGACCGTCCAAGTGTTCAGGGAATGCAAATAAATGTATCGTACTTTAGCCTAGCGTTTCAAAAACTTCTGTACGAAAAAGTTTTTGAAACAGTTAAGAAGCATTTTAGTATTTGTGTTTTTATTATTGAGTATATTGTGTTGTTTTATTACAGAATAGTTATGTAGAGTTTGATTTTATATAAATATTTTAATATAAATAAAATTATTTGAACATTAAACATAAAACCTGATGTTTTTTTGACGGAAGCGTGTAAATTTTATGTATCTGTTGCTTGAATTGTGACCTCCTTTCAGAATTCTTTTCATCTACTCTACTCATGTAGAAGCCCTGCTGAGACTGGATCAGCAATGGAGATGGTTATACGTCGCTGAGTAACATGGGAAGACTTTATGGTAAAATTATATGTAAATAAATGAGAAATTTACTGTGCATATTTACTCTAAATCGGTATGCGTATAATAAATCCTTTTATTATAGAGACACATTCATATTGAATAAGTGCATTTTCTTTTGTCTTTGATAACTTGCAATACTTCCATGGAAGAGAGTTATTCGTATTGAGTCTCCCAGAACATTAATAATTTGTTTTTGGTTGTAAAGATTCAAACACGTTTAATATTTTTGTATTCAAAGGATGGAAAATAAAATTCGTATGGAAATATACCGGGTGTCCCAGCTCGACCGACACATGGGAGTTTTACATGGGAAATGCAAGTGCAAGATATTAACTTGAAATTTTGTATACTTATCGGAGAATATTAATTCTATGGATCACACTTTTTTGAAATATGCAATTTCGTCTGCAGGGCGAGATTTATTAAATTTAAAATCTAATATTTTCGTTCAAAATCAGACAGCCATGGAAATAAAAGAAAATATTTATCTGACAGTTTAGTGAAGTATCACTGATTTTAATTCTTATTCCCTGTATTTTAATATTTTATCCAACACCGTGTAATTATAACGATATAAGTATGCTGTTTTTAGACAAATAAAGTAGGTCATAAGTCACTAGTGAGCTAAATATATTAGCTCACTGTTTTTTGGTTCGTATCATAGTAACTACGTTATAAAACCTTCTCTACACTATTTTGTTCCTAAATGTCATTTCGAAATTCCATCTGTCAAAAATCTTACATGTATTTTATATCAATGTTTAAAATGTGTTGGATAAAATGTTGTATGGCACACGTGTGTTAATTACCTAAGTCACTTGAAAAAATACCACACTCGGCCTAACGGCCTCGTGAGCTAAATTTTTCCCACGTGTCTTATCTGTAATGTAACACACTTGTACCATAAATAACTATAAGTTGAATTTAGTTCCTTTTTGTTAAATAATATACCAATATTATAAAAATATAAATATCTACAATGGCATGTCATTAACTGTCAGAACTGTCACATAGATATTTTCTTTTATTTCCATGGTTGACTGATTTTGAATGAAAATGATAGATTTTATAATTTAATAAATCTCGTCTTGCAGCGAAATTACATATTTCAAATAACTGTAATTCATAGAAATAATATTCCCCAATAAGCATACAAAATTTCAAGTTAATATCTTGCACTGGGGAGATACTATTCATAATTAACTGATTTCCTATGTAAATCTACCATCTGTCGGTCGACCTGGGACACCCAGTATACGAGTAGTAATGTGACAAAAATAATATTTATTGCGAAATATAATTAACTGATGAAAGAAAACCAAAGATTATTGTAAAATAGTTGTTGAGAAAAAAAAACTAGAAATAAGCTGTGCAATCAAATCGGCTGGAATAAATAAAAACCAAATGAATGGTCAATAATAATAACTCAAATACAAGAAAAGAATAATAAGTACAAATAATGAGAGTAAAAATTGAAAGAAGAACTATTAAATAATGACTCTACTTACGAAGAGAAAAAAATGTATGCAATTAAGGAAAGAATTAAAGAATTAAAATCAATATTTAGTATAATAGGCTCATATCAGGTAATAAACAATATAGTAGGAACACTGAAACGGTGTACCGAGAAGAAAGGGCTATATAAAGGAAACAGAATATTTCAAAAAACTTATAATTGTCCAGGAAGGAATTAATATGGAAAAAACAGAATGTGATAAAGGAAAACGAATACAGGAAACAAATATAACGCCGTGAATGGGGTATTCCAAGTTTTTTTCATTTTTTATTATGTTATTCTATGCATAAAAATATTAGACCCGTATTTTTTCTTTTCGCCGAAAGGTTTCAAATACGCCAGAAATAAATTTTTAAAGTTTCAATAAATTACACCCTAGAAAATCGGCCGTGCGTGTGACGTCACAGGCACTGAGAATCAGCTGAGAACATCATTCGTAGGTCTGAGTCAGAGGCGTGGCGCGTTCGAACAAGAGCCAATAGGCTGACGCGAGTGCCTTCTTTGTCACAACAAGGCTGATACTGAATTTTACGTACTCGATTCAAATGCATTACAATTTCATTTTGATATTATGGTATTAAAAATCAGAAAAATAATGATTATATTCACTTTAATATTACTTATATATGGTAAACAATGATATCCAATAAGAATTTCTTTAAAAGCCGTAGGCTTGGAATACCCCATTATGACAGGAACTAAAACAGAAAGGGTAAAAAAATATAATATTCAAATAGCTACGATACAAGAAACAAACCAAAAAGAGAATAAAATAATTGATTTGGGTGACTACGTATTTCTTAATAGAGGTGTTTAAATGGGATATTGTGGGATAGAGTTTTTAGTTACAAATGATAAAAACATACAATATTAGAATTCCAACCTATATTGGAGAAAATATGTGTAAAAATTAAGAGGTGCATACGGAAAAATAACTTGCACTAACAAACAACAAAGACGAGGAAGAAAAAGACAGTTTTTTTGAAATCCTCCAATTCTAACAACTTTACATAAAATCGAGCATAATCTATCAGCAACTGTGTTGCCAATTTAAAGTAAAGTTACGAGTTTTTAAATTATACAAATTTGTAGTAAATAATAAGACAAATGAAGAATTGTTTTAAACAACTTGAAGGCAGTTTGTGTTTGTATATTGTCCAGTATTTAGCTGGTCAATTGTATACGTTTAGCAAAATGTGTAAAAGACAGAAATAAAAGACACTAGTCGACAATGTAAAAATTTGTTAAACATCAGTCAAGTATGAACCGCTGTCGAGTCGAGACAATAAATATAAGTTCAAGGTTCATATATTTTGTATAAAAATTTCTACTAGTAAAAATAAACTCCCGAACATCAATTAAGTATTTTATTCCCGTTTAACGACGGGTGGTCCTTCGATCCAATTCCTGGGGTTCACCATCAGTATCCCACAATATGTTTGGCTTATTAACTTATTTTAATTTCCTAAATTGTAAATGTTTTTAAAATGTTTACATAAATTGTTTTTCTATAAAAAGATAGGGCGGTTTTGACCCTCCTGCTTCACTTTTATTCTGGGCATAAAATGATCTGCTAGGATCGGGCCCACATAAAACTTCCAAATATGACAATAAAATAATACTTATACTAGGCGATTTTAATGTGAAGGTAGGAAGTGAGGAGATGTACAAACAAACGACGGGGGGGAAATAATAAACACTTAAACTCAAATGAAAATGGAGTTAAAAAAATAGAATCCGCAGCCGAACAAAACAAGAGAATAATGAGTTCATATTTCCAAACAAAAGAAATACAAGGGAACTTGTATCTCAGCCGACGGAAAAATATGTAATCAAAAAGAAAAAGTACCGTTGCAAGTACTGACGGAAAAGAAGTGTGCGAATATAGTTAAATATATTCAAACCAAAAAAAAGATGTGCAGAAGCATACTCCGATAGTGCACACAAGTGAAATAGCTGCAAAAAAGAAGAGAGGATGTATAAAAAGGAAATGGAGGAATGTTGTACAAAAAAGACTAAAAACTCATGAATATTAAGAACTGAGAAAGAAAAGGTTGATGGAGGACTATTACCGAATAAGCCATAGACCTTTTAGGCCTGCAGTGCTGATATATTATTATTGTGGCAGAGAACTGTCCGCAGCTGCTACAAGAACGAAGATACAGATACGCCGCACACTTGGGAACGTGTCCAGCGAGCTGCCCAAGACATCTATTCAAGGTTAGTGAAGTTTGGAATAGGATTCCATTCAAATTCAAGAGTCCCGAGAAGTTTTCAAACAATTCTGTTATGTTTATTTCATCCTTAAATCTGTGTTTCCTTTTTTAAAAGACATGATTGTATTATTGCATACAGCTGTCCGGAGTCCAGTGGCTTTAACTAGAGATAAGGTTATTGGAGAAATAACCACTGAAATAATAATAAATTCGACAATCAAAATTGTATACGCGGAAAAGTGCACGAAGGGTTGAAAATAGGGGAGTTATTTCAATATAAAGTTTTAAATTGTAGATTATGTAGGTATTATAAGTCGTATGGAAATTTGGATAGCGAATTCATAATCTGCATTGTCGAATTAGGGTATGTAATAAAAAAATACACTCTTAATATAGCTTATTAATTCGTATTATAAGCGACTTTAAAATAATTAAAATTGACTTTCAACATGAGATGAATCTTCTATAGAACTTCCCTTTGTGGGGACATTACTATTTTTTTCTAAGATATAGCATTTAAATTCTTTCTTTCTAGTTTAAATACCATATTTGAGATCTTTCCCTACAATAGTATAGGTAATAAATTTAAGTAAAACTACCCTTAAGAGGTGCGCTAGAATTTTATAATTTTATTTTTTGAAATATAGTATTGAATGCGAATTACGTAAGAATGGTTGAAGTATGGAGGAGGCAGGTCTAATTCCGAAAATTTGGAGTTAAAGGTTAGGAATCATGGGCATTTTAGAAGTTCTTTAACAATAAAATTTTGTGTCTTGGATTTAGATTATATTTTGTATATACAGTAGGAATCTAAACTTAAGTGTGGAATATAAGGAGAGCTCCTTAGGGTTGATAATAAGGGAGTTATTGAATTTTATAATCGGATTTTGAATCTCGGGCACGGTTGATTTTAGGGAAAAACTTTATAAGGGTTTTTTTTGTACAGAATAAAATTCTAAGGAAGCTTTATTTGAAGAATATTCTTGTCCGATTTTTCCGTTAGGAGAATTTAAGTGCATGTGGGAATTATTAGTTGGATATTAGGGTTGCAATAGACAAGTATAACAATAGAAAATAATTCTAGCAACAAAACAACGATAAAATCAAAACAATTATTAATTGTTTCATAAGTTATTTGATGTAATGTAATATTAATCATTTTATAAGTTCTTTAGCAATAAAATTTTGTGTCTTGGATTTAGATTATATTTTGTATATACAGTAGGAATCTAAACTTAAGTGTGGAATATAAGGAGAGCTCCTTAGGGTTGATAATAAGGGAGTTATTGAATTTTATAATCGGATTTTGAATTTCGGGCACGGTTGATTTTAGGGAAAAACTTTATAAGGGTTTTTTTTGTACAGAATAAAATTCTAAGGAAGCTTTATTTGAAGAATATTCTTGTCCGATTTTTCCGTTAGGAGAATTTAAGTGCATGTGGGAATTATTAGTTGGATATTAGGGTTGCAATAGACAAGTATAACAATAGAAAATAATTCTAGCAACAAAACAACGATAAAATCAAAACAATTATTAATTGTTTCATAAGTTATTTGATGTAATGTAATATTAATCATTTTATAAGTTCTTTAGCAATAAAATTTTGTGTCTTGGATTTAGATTATATTTTGTATATACAGTAGGAATCTAAACTTAAGTGTGGAATATAAGGAGAGCTCCTTAGGGTTGATAATAAGGGAGTTATTGAATTTTATAATCGGATTTTGAATTTCGGGCACGGTTGATTTTGGGGAAAAACTTTATAAGGTTTTTTTTTTGTACAGAATAAAATTCTAAGGAAGCTTTATTTGAAGAATTTTCTTGTCCGATTTTTCAGTTAGGAGAATTTAAGTGCATGTGGGAATTATTAGTTGGATATTAGGGTTGCAATAGACAAGTACAACAATAGAAAATAATTCTAGAAACAAAACAACGATAAAAACAGAACAATTATTAATTGTTTTATAAGTTATTTGATGTAATGTAATATTAATCTAATGTTGAGAGTTAAATATATATATAATAAATATGTATATATATATTACTTCTGGTTGTTTACAGGGCGAATGAATTGCCCCTTTTCTCTGATTATGGTAGTTACAGTTCCAAGAGTTACAATTGTAAATAATTAATAAATATTTATTTATTGTATTGTAATGTTAACCACGATACAGAGACCCGGTATGTCAGTGAAAACTTTCTCGGGTTTGGTTTCTGCTAGTGGTGGCAAAGTCCGGAAAAATTTGAGTCCGGACCCAAAGAAAAAAAAAGTCCGGACTTAAAAAAGTCCGAACTTTTCGGACAGTGTAAAATGCACCTTCACGGTCCGGACCCGTCCGGTGCATTTGTGTACCAGTGCACGGTCCGGTCCGGTGCGGTGCATAAATAAATTTACGAAGCAAATAAAATTAAGTTTAAGGCTGTAGTCTTGCAATCCCAAAGTTACTGAGACGCAGAGGGTGAAAGGGGGAGGTAGCAAAGGGGCTGGCCTGTACTTTATCCCTACCGCAGGTAGTTGTATGTATTTCTCACTCAATCTATTCTTATCTTTTTCTAATGTTTCCAATATTTATGAATCGTAGGCTGCATTACTTTTCTTACAATACAAATATATTGAGTTGGAATTTTGTACCTACCTATTTACAAATTTAAAAGCAGGGTTGAGAGATTTAAATCAGATTGATTTAAATTATGATTTTAATCTTGATTTAAGTCAAGTGATTTTTTTTTAAATCATTAAATTAAATCAAGATAAATAAAATTTAATAACTTAAATGAAAAATGAATAATTTTTGTAACTGCCCTTGTAAATATATTTATTGAATTAAAAATATAAACAATTTTCAAAAAAAAAAAACAAAAACAAATCATAATTCAATTAACAAAAAGGGAAACGTTTATTTATTTAATGGCACATTGTTATTGTAATATTTAAATAGAAACATCCTTTTCAGTTCCTAATTTGTTTCGCAATTTGGAATGTACAAGTCCAAATGATAAAAAAATAAGATGTACTTACGTCGACGCAGCACGGCGCACAAACAAGAATAAACATGAATATCTAGGATTGGGAATCGTATATATTTTTGAATAATAACATTAGAATATTTATAATACTTAAAAATTTAATTCAAACTACCCGTATCTACACACTTTAATTTTTTTTTAAAAAAATATTTAAATAAAAAAAATCTGATTTAAATGAAAAAACTCAAAAAAATCTTATTTAAACCAAAAAACGATTTTTTTGATTTTTTTTAAAAATCATAATTTTTATAGACCCTGTTAAAAATGAGGAAATAGATAAAAAAATAAAATGAATCGTAGATTATGATTATTTATTTCTATACACAAGATTTTTAATTGGTAACTCTTTTGGTAATTGCGGATTTATAATTTCCGGAATTTATAGAACGATAAATTGTGGTCTCCAAAATCTAAATTAATATTTTCTAGTTAATTTATGAAATGAATTATTATTGTTATGTTCTTTCGGAAATGAAAATTGTTAAATTCCTTGTCTAATCATTTGGCTAGGAGATATACAGGAGAATCCCGATTTGTGGATTATCGGTTAGCTGGAAGTTTAGCTAAGTTTGGATTAGGTAATTTCATGTTTCTTTTGAAATCTTTGGTAATGAGATTTGGGCAGACATCAAGGGTTATTTTACTTTTGTAGTGTATTTTTGGATGGGATTATTTTGTAATTTGATGCACCGGTCTCTTTATAGTAATTCCTTGACGTGATTTTTATAATCAGATTTATTACTAATGACAATGGCGCTACCTTTATCTATTTTGAGATAAACTCAGATATTTCTTCTTTAATTCCAAGGCGGTTTGACTTGTGATATTCTTTTTGGTTTTCTTCGATTGTTTCATTAATATTATTATTTTTCCTTTTTGTTTTTTTCTTTTATTATTTTTGCCTTTTATGTTAGCTGTAATACCTATTTACTTTTTAATCTAGTTAGTCCCAGTTTCGATTAAATTGCTTGGCTAGTTTCAAATGTAAATTGAATATTTCTATTTCCATATTATGTAATATGTGGTATAAATACCTGGTTTCATATTTTAGTCACCTACACTGAAAAAATTGGTAGGTGCTAAACCTAATAATGAAATAATGTTTTTTAACCGAAAACTGCTTGAAATAATAGATATTTATATACCAAGTGAATTAAACATATCCTGAGCCTGCAGGTCGAGTGAGATAAATTCTTTGAGTGAATAAAATTTTTTAATTCATTCGGTTTATAGAATACTTTATTCAATTTTGACAATATAATATTATTAATAATCAATAGTTATATACCGAGTGCTAAGAATTTAATCGATTCAAATGACATGTCTGACTTAAACAATAAATTTTGCTTACAAAGTGTTTGAGTACATAATAATTTGAAAAATTGTATCTTAAATTATTGTGTACGATAGGATTTTTAAAAGCAAAAGGAATTTAAAATTTGAACAGAAATAGAGAATGACAGTGACAGTTCTATATACCGGGTGTAGAAATGGAAAGTGGCGCATAGCGATTTCAATGTTATTTTTTTTCAACTGCTGTATCTCTTTACCTAATCATTTTAGCGCAAAAAGCGTAAAAGTACAAGTTGTTCTGAAATTAAAAAGGCATCCTATAAAGTCAACTTACTTCCATAATTATTCATATTTAACGATATATTAATTAAATAAAATTTAAGGTTTTTTAGAAAAAAATAAGACTGCCTTGATAAATGAAACAAATTTTGAAAATTAGTCATAGTGACATTTAATTTTTGAATAATTTCTGTTAATTATAGACCTTATAGTGACTGTTACTACACAAATACCATTCAAAGCATTGAATTTTCTCTTGGGTAGTCAAATTTGCCATTTTCAGAGTCAATCAAAATTTTCTATGACAAGTAATTGTCACTGTCAATAATTTATTCAAAATTTTTTTTCATTTATCAAGGCAATCTTAATTTTTTTTTCTAAAAAACTTTAAATTTTATTTTATTAATAAATCGTTAAATATGAATAATTATGAAAGTAAGTTGACTTTATAGGATACCTTTTTAATTTTAGAACAACTTGTACTCTTACGCTTTTTGCGCTAAAATGATTAGGTAAAGAGATACAGCAGTTGAAAAAAAATAACATTGAAATCGCTATGCGCCACTTTCCATTTCTACACCCGGTATGTACATACAGTCTTTACAGTCTGTATCTAAATAAATAAACATGACTTTATAAGGCAAAATTGAATAAAAAATAAATTTAATAATTATAAAAGAGCAGTTAAAATTTAAAGTTTACATTTGATTTAAAATATTGGTTTTACTGTACTTCATTTTGGTTTTTAATTTAATGTATTTTAAAGTTATTTAATGATTTAAAATAAATAAAAATTTCGGTACTCTACAAAACATTCTAAAATTCAGACGTATGGGTACATCGAACCTTCTTTTCCATTAAATTTTGTGGAAGGGAGTTAGGCGGAGTCAGTTTGAAGCTGCAGGTAGTTGCTTAAAATTGCTACACTAGCACCCTCTATTCGAGCAAGAAGTATACTAAAGTGTGCTTTATATTTCTCAGTATTTTTCAAAAAATAAACAATTTCATAATAGTTTTCTTATTAAAAGAGTTAAATTAAACCCTATTCTATATTGTGCATGAATTTCAAACCTTAATTTGGTATACAAGTGTTAAAATTGTATCTTTTAAAATTTGCAATTTTCTGTACTTTTGTCGGAATATATTGTTTATACGGTTAAGTAAATTAAAATTTTAAATACGTCAATAATTTAATTCAACTTTAATCTTTCCACGAAAAATAAATTTATGAGTTTCCATAATGTAGTTCATTCGTTATTCTTGTTTAAAGTAGTCATTTCTCTAGAAAAATGCAATATTCAATGTTTTTTTTCTAAACATTTAAACAATTTTTTAGAAAAATCTTTACGTCATTTTATAAACTATTGTTAATAGTTTTCAAAAAAGTTAAGATTATGAATGTAGCATGTATATTAACGTCAGCATTTTCTTTCAAAATATGCCATTTTTCATCAATTCTAACATGATGTACAGACGAGCCCCTTAAGTGAAAAGTATATTTTTGACAGCAATGATTTTAATACCCTAAAAGAAAGAAAACCGATTATTATATGTTAAATTAAATAAATTTGCACGGAAGTAATTTACTTGGCTGTATATAAAATCGGCCATAAAGCAAATAAAGTGAAGTATTATCGCAGGTCCGGACTATCGCAGGTCCGAACACGGACGGGTCCGGACTCGGACGGGTCCGGATTTTTTTATTAATAGGGTCCGGACTTAGTCCGGACCCAAAGTACGGACTCAAAAAAATCCGGTCTTCGTTGCCAACACTAGTGAATACTGAAAAAAGTAAGGTGATAACACAAACTGAACTGACGACGCATAGAACACCACCAAGCAAAACTAGCAAGCAACACTAGCAAGTAAAGAGAATTGCATACCTTCAGTTAATAAAATGGATGCTCAAATAATCCTAGATGCAATAGCCGATTTGAAAAAGGAATTAGCAAACATACAAAAAGAGATAAATACTAAATTCAATATCACAGCAGATAATTTAGAATACCTTACCAGTAAAATAGTGAAAATAGAAAAAAATTGGAAAGAACAGGAAAAAATAAATAGAGAAAAAAATCTTTTAATTTTTGGCCTAATAGAAGAAGAAAGAAATAAATATCAACTAGAAAATGCTTGCATAGATCTAATAAAAAACACAATAAAAATAGATATAAATAACAGAGATATTGATAATATATATAGACTAGGAAAAAAGACAAATAAAACAAGACCGGTTCTAATAAAATTAACAACAAGAAGGAAATTAATAGAAATTTTGGCAAACCGAAAGTTTTTAAAAGGAACAAGAATAATAATATCAGAAGATTATCCAAAAGACATTGCAGATGAAAGAAAAGTATTGATACCACTGATGAAAGACATAAGAAAAGAGGGTAAACATGCAGTTTTGAAATACAATCATTTTTATGTTGATGGAATAAAAATAGATAACAATGAAGCAACAATATTAATAAAAGAAAAAAACGACAAAAAACGAATGCATTCTGAAGAAAAGGAACATAAGAAAAGTCCAAAAACATATGAAGATAACGACAAAAACAAAAAAGAACAAGATGCAAAGAGACAAAAACAACAACCCAATAAAGCAGATATGCCAACAACTTCAAGTGTCAGACCTCAGTTCACAAGTAGACCTAGAACAAATAGCTACGATGAAAGACCAATAAGAAATAATTTATCAAAACAAATATAGCAACCAAACATAAATAAAGTAACAGGAAAACTGGTAACGAAAATGGCTAATACAAAGGAATTAGAAAATAAGTACAATGAAATGGCACCAACACACACACCCGCAATTCCAAGTCAAAGAAAGAAAATAAATAGAAAGAAAGGTAAAAAAACAAAAAATAATAATAAGATTAGAATTAGTACCTGAAATGTCAGAACTATGCTACAACCAGGAAAAACGCAAGAAATAGCTGCAGAAATGCTGAGGTATAAAATAAGTATTGCTGCAATACAAGAAACTAGATGGAGTGGAGCAGGAGAAATTGTAAAAGACAATTATATTGTAAAATATTCAGGGGATATAAAACAAGGTCAGTACGGAGTGGCATTTATTATTTTAAATGAATTGAAAAACAATATAATAGATTTTAAACCAATAAACGAAAGAATGGCCTACTGTAGAATAGATACGACACCTTTCAAAATATCAATCTTAAATATATATGCTCCAACAGAGAATGCGAAATCGGAAGAAAAAGAAACGTTCTATGAAGTGTTAGAAGAAGAAATTGAAAAAATGCCAAAAGAAGATACAATAATTGTATTAGGAGACTTTAATGCCCAAATAGGGAAGGAAGACTATATACAGCAAGTAGCAGGAAGACACACAATACATGACAATACAAATGATAACGGACAAAGACTATGCAGACTAGCAACAAGAACAAATCTGATAATAAGCAGCACAAAATTTAAACACCGGAGAGAACATAAAATAACATGGATATCACCAGATCAACAAACGCAGACACAAATAGACCATATACTTATAACAAGAAGAAAACAATCATCAGTAACGGATATAAGAACCTACAGAGGAGCATGCGCAGATTCGGACCACTTTATGGTAGCAGCAACCCTAAGACAAAAAGTGAAAAGAACCTCAAAAAATAGTAGTAAAAAAATAAAATGGAATACAGAAAATCTGAATAATGAAAGTATAAGAGAGAAATATATACAAGAACTAGATAAAAATCTAAAAGAAGTAATAAATTATGAAGATGACATAGAAACAAAATGGAATGGTATAGACATGTATACAGGAAGCAAGTCAAAAATGGGTAGGAAAAGCAAAACAAGATAAAAGAAAATGCTGGTATAATGACGAATGTAAGAAAATGGCAGATAAAAAGAAAAATGCAAGAATAAAATGGCTACAAACAAAAAAAAATGAAGACAAACAAATATATGAAAAAATAAGAAACGAATGCAACAAAACTATAAGAAAAAACAAGAGAGAATGGACAGAGAATCAGATTAAAGAAATAGAAGAAGAAAGGCAGAAAAGAAATACAAAAAGATTTTACAAACAAATTCAAGCACAAAATAAAATACAGAAAATCAAAGTACATGGCATAAAAAATATAAATGGTAGAATAGCCGAAAACGAACAAGAATATAAACAAATTTGGATTAACCACTTTAAAGATTTATTAACAGATACACAAGATGAAAATGAATTTGAAACCCAAAACAATGAACAAGATAGAATAGTAGAAGGGCCAACGCTAAAAGAAGTACAAGAAATAATAAAAAAATGTCACAATGGAAAAACACCAGGTAAAGATGGAATAAATATTGAATTAATAAAATATGGAGGGGTAGTCTTGCAACAACAAATATACGAACTCATAAAGAAAATATGGAGAGATGAAAAGATGCCAAAAGAATGGGAATCTGGACAAATAGTGACAATTCATAAAAAAGGTGACCAGCAAGTATGTAGAAACTACAGAGGTATTACTATGTTGAATACGGTATATAAAATACTATCCACATTAATACAAAGAAGATTAGTAAATGCAGAAAATAACATAATTGGACAATATCAATGTGGATTCAGTAAAGGCAGATCAACAACAGACGCCATACATACAGTCAAACAAATAATTGAAAAATCAGTTGAATACAATCTGAATATAGAAATGCTATTTATTGATTTCCAGCAAGCCTTTGACTCCATTAAAAGAAAAAAGCTTATGACAGCACTTGAGGATCTAAATATACCAGCAAAATTAAGAAGACTAATCTCGATGACAATGAGGAAAAATAAAATAAGCATTATAACACAAAAAGGGGAGACAGAAGAGATCGAGATAAATAAAGGGGTCAGACAAGGAGATGCGCTGTCGGCAACATTGTTCAACCTAGCTTTAGAATATATACTTAGAAAAATAAATAAAGGAACGCTTAGAACACGAGGAGGACAAATAATAGCATATGCCGACGACATAGTTATTGCAACGAAGAACAGGAATATAATGATAGAAATGCTGCAAGAAATAATGATCGAAGGAGATAAGATAGGATTAAAAATCAACGAAGCAAAAACCAAAATAATGCTGCTAGGAAAGAATGCTGAAAACAAAGGAATAAAAATCGGAGAACACACATTTGAACAAGTAGATACGTTTAAATATCTAGGAATTATGTTATCAAGTAAAGGAGAAAGAGAAACAGAAATTAAGGAAAAGATTATAGCAACAAGTAGAGCTTTTTACGCAAATAAAAAGATATTAAAAAGCAAACTATTAACAAAAAATACCAAAATCAGAATATACAAATCAATAATAAGACCAATAGCATTATACGCAGCTGAAACAATCACAATGACAAAAAAAGAAGAAGAAGATCTAAAAATAATGGAACGCAAAATAATACGAACAATTCTAGGACCAATCAAGGTATCAGAAAATGAATACAGAATAAGAATGAACCATGAAATAGAACAAGAATTAGAAGGAGATAATATAGTGAAAAAAATTAAACAACAAAGAATGAGATGGCTTGGCCATGTATGGAGAGCAGAAGAAAGGGATACAATAAGATCAATAGTCGAGTGGAGCCCAGGCGGAAGAAGAAGACGAGGCAGGCCCAGGTCAACATGGCTGAGAGAAGTGGAAGAAGATCTGAAAGCAGCTGGAATTAGCAACTGGAAGAATAAAACAAGAGATAGGGAGTTGTGGAGGAATATTATAAAGAACATCTAAGAAACAGGAATCGGAGATTGATCCACTCCAATAAAATTGGATCTAGAAAGCTTCGAAGGAAGCGGCGCAACCCCATGGGGGTGTTAAGCCACTATATATATAAAAGAAAGAAAACCGATTATTATATGTTAAATTAAATAAATTTGCACGGAAGTAATTTACTTGGCTGTATATAAAATGGGCCATAAAGCAAATAAAGTGAAGTATTATCGCAGATCCGGACTATCGCAGGTCCGAACACGGACGGGTCCGGACTCGGACGGGTCCGGATTTTTTTATTAATAGGGTCCGGACTTAGTCCGGACCCAAAGTACGGACTCAAAAAAATCCGGTCTTCGTTGCCAACACTAGTTTCTGCTGCGCAATGACGTCATGCGGGTCGCACTTTGCGAAGTGTTTTATTTTATAATGTATTAATCTGGTAAATGTTACTTTTGTTAATAATAGTAAAATGTTACTAAAATTAAAAGAATTTGTAGTCGGTACTTCATAGAACATCTTAGAATATTAAAAATTAACTTAAAAATTCACTTGATTCTTCCATAAATTAATTTATTATTTTCGAAACATCCTCTCGGACATCATCAGATAATAGTAATAATCAGATTATAATGTTGCAAAGATTGCGACTACATATCGGTCAAAGCGGTAGGCGGTAGGCTTTTTAAAATCTGTATTAAGGAACATTTAAACAATTTAACAGGCATATTAAATATTATAGACACTGGTAATGGTCAAGATGTTGAAGAAAATATTTCAATAGATTGTATGTTTGATGAAAATCACTATTGAGAAATACATATTCCTGTGGAATCAGACTTCAAAAATAATAATTATAAATCCCTACAAATAAAAGAAAAGGGAAAGGAGGATGTTTTGATATATGTAGCTGGATATGTGACTCATAAATTTAGGGACAAATATAATTTTGGTTTAGAAACAAAAAAATATAGAAATTAATCGTCTCAAAATTGGTTAACTTTTATTTCAAGAGGAAATCTGTTATATCCAAATGAAAATATTTTACAAGCCACTAAAATTCTAGAGACTGAATTTAATAATATGCAAAAAGGAGGTCTGTCAAGTGAAACTAATTTCTTTAAAAACTTGGCTGAAAAAACATTGCACAAGATACTCAATAATACTATTTCATTGGAAGTATTTCTTTGTTTATCGAGAACAAGAACCTACATTTACATAAAACACAAAAAAAGTTGAACAAAAAAATATCAAAATTTACGAATTGTATAGTAAAATAATAAAATGTAAGTGTGCAATATTTCATGATTCTAATATATATAATATTGACTGTAGCGTTAAAACATGAAAATGTTTGTTTTGTATTTTTATAATCTTTTTTAACATTAAAATATTTTTTGTATACTTTTTTATTTCAATAATGTTTTTGTATATCTATCTATTATCATTTAATCAGCAGCGTTTTAGAAAATGAGTCCTAAAACTTATGTTTTATTAAACTTTCGTTTTACATTAAAAATTAAGATTAAATATAGTCGATGATATAGTACGATGATTGAAAGAGAAGATATTTGACAAAAAAATCGAAAATATCGACAAGAAAGTATTTATTATCTCGACAAAACACGGGTAAACGCTAGCCACACTGTAACAAAAAATAATACACTATTTAGTTCGCGCCAAGTTTTTTTTTCCAATAGCACGGAAAATGATCATTACGATATGAAGAATTTAAGCACTGGTTGAGTAAATTTTATCAAATTTAACATATAACTGTGTTAGCTAGGCAAGTTTTGGAAGTTATGACGAGCCAAACATAACAACCAATTATTATAAATTAATTGTATATTCGATAAACCAAAATGATATGATACATGTGAATTACAATATTAACTGTCAAGTGAAAAAAAAAAACAAAGTAGATGCGGCGTGTGTATCCAACGCACGGCGCTTCCGCTTGTATTCAATAGATGGCGTTGCTCAGCCGTTACGCGCGTAAATTTAAACTCCAACACTTCCCCTCGCGTTGGTTGATTGTATGTCAGACACCTACTTGTAGACATCCATTCCGCATAATACAATACAGCGTTCATGTTTAGATCTAGTTAGATCTTTTGTAAGGAAATATGCGGCTTGATCTTCTGTCGGCACATGTAGAAGATGAAACTCCTTTTCTTTCAGCACATCCCTCACGAAGTGGTGGCGAACGTATGGACAACGCCTTGTACCATTCGGTTATATTAGAGAAAGCACCCACTACTGCATGGAAAAAAGATGACATCAGAACTTATTTACTAGAGAATGGACTAGAGCTGAGTGATGAATTTGTGCTTCCTATACTTTTTTCGGCTTTTACACTTCTTGTATACTCTTTATTTGCCTGTATAACGTGATGTAATAAATAAATTTTGTATTCGAAGGTAGAGTAAAACAATTTCCATACAACATTTGTTTAATTTTTTATTAAATTTGTTTTGCATACTATATTGTAAAATATTGCTCCTTTATGCTTCGTCTATTTATTAATAAATAACAATATGTATAGACAGAATGAAATTACTTTTTTTAATCCAATTTATATAAATTATTTGTTTTTCTGTTGAAATATCATTTATAAAATAAAAATTATGAAATTTATAATAATTTATCAAAATAACTTGATTTGAATTCGGCGATAAATTTTGTAACTAAATTCGGTGTTTGCCGTTGTTTAAATCAAACTTCTGGTTATTGAATTCCCTGGTGGTAATATGAGCTTAGCTCTATGATTATACTGAATTTAATAAATGATACCCAAAATAAAATTGTCAGAATTATTAAAGCATTGTCAAAAAATCTATTCTTTCATTGAATCAATGATTTTGTTTCATAAGTTAAAATTTATCGACAAACACTGTTTACTAAGTTAAATATTAAATATTTAGTTCTTTTTTGGTTCGAGTAGATATCGCCTAAAATGTGGTAAATATATTATTTTTGAGAAACAAAAACAGTTTTTACTTTTAAATAATGTAAGAAAATGAGGAAAAGAGAATACCTAGTCATTACTTCACGATTATTACAATATTATTATTAAATAATTTTACACTGCTTCGTGTAAATATCAAATTACGCATTTCCCTAAACTTCAAAATGTAATACAATAACACCTCGTCAACCTTCGATTTCCTCATTTTTCTATAATGTATGCTAAACCTTAGATTTGAAGCTCTTTACAAGCCTGTATCCGTATGGTCTACGCATTTTGCTAACTATTTTTTCTGTCTTTGATACATGAATTGTTTGTTCACTTATCAAATTTTTATTGTACTGAAGAGTTTTTATTTTTGTAACCGATATAGCTGAATATTATACCTATAAATAGCAAATTCAAATTTGCTTTAAATTTGTAAATCCTAGTATTATATATTTATTTTTAGTGTAGGCAAATTATTGACCGACGTAGATTGGTATTAGTGTTCGTGTTTCAAGTGCCAGCGCTAGCGGTTCTGGGTTCGAATTCTGATTTAGGTGTGGATAATATAGTCTTTTCATCTTTCATCTCTATTAATCAGTCACGCCCATTAAATACAATCTCTTTATGTAGGAACGATATATTTTAATGTTTTATTTATTTAGTTGAATTGTAAACATAAATGAAATACGTATATTGATATAACTAGATTTAATAAACGAATAATAAATTATAAAAATACAATAAAAATAAGTAACAATATAAATATACAAATATTAACACTAATTTAGAAGTAATTATTATTAATAAAGACTTAAGCACTATAAACATTTATTTAAACAGTTAAAACTGCACAACATTTATTTCCACTATATATTTATATCACCAAATATTTATTTATATCACCAACTATTCAATTATATCACTTTACATGTCGCTGACATGCACTAACCGACACTGACTTTCTTCAGCGACCTTTAAATACCTGCCGCCAATTAATCTCTAGAATATTCTACAGCATTCGAGACTATAAAATTCCCCGAATAATAGCTGCATCGCTCCTACACCACTTGACCTTTAACGCGGTTACCTGCTCAGACAGGTCAGGCGTGATGATTCATCCGCGGTGAATCTCGTTCGTTACAATATAATAAGAAAGCATAATAAATATTATATTCGTATTATTAATATTTTTTATATAGGCAATTAAAATTCAATATAACAAATTTATTAAAGAACGTATTCTAGAACCTTATCTTATAATAGTTATTTATGTACCAAGGGTATAAGGATAGCGATTATTATTCTTCGACAACGTGGTACTTAAAAACTCAATCGTACAAGGAAAATGTTCAAATCTCACAACGATATCACAGAATAGTTACACCCAGAAGCGACACTCCGTGTCGGTACCTTTTATATTCCCCTAGTCAGTTCTATGACCTTGAAGCATTGTGTAGACCTCTAAATTTGTGCTCTTCCCCTATCTCTCTCTCAAATGTGAGGAAACTTTCCGATTTTCAATAATGGACCCTTTAAATTTGTGCACATTCTCCATCTCTTTCTAATTTTCGTTTCTCTGTCTTACTGTCGCTTCTGTATAAACATATTCTGTGACGATATTGTAAATTTAATCCTAATTTCTAAGTAAATATGTATTTCATTCGCGGAATTTACAGCTTATTACTCATTATTGGATATTACAATCTATTTTATCGTAAATATTGTCATATTTATATCGCAGAAGGCACTTACAAGTTCTCTTTTCTCAGGTACTCCAACCGATGTGGAGATTGTAGTTTTGGATCTTCCTCTTTTGGTGGTGCTGTTGGCGCCGTTTCTCTGTAAGTGGATCCTGTTGCGCTAAAACTAGATTAATACTTCACATAAAGTTTAAAGGATAAGTACTGTAATATGAAAAATATGATAAATTAGAAAATATAAGTCAAATTCGAGTAATTTATAGCTAATTTGACAGGTCAATTGACATTTCTATGAGTATTACTTGTATGTAATTTTGTTATTCTGTTACTCTTAAATTATCTATTTAAAATTATAAGCTTAAACGTTTTTCGTTATGCCTCAACTAGGAAAATGAAACACCTATGTCAGAGTCATAACCTTTCGCGTCCTGTACATTAGGATATCTTCAATAGATTTTCATTTATAACAAGTATGTATGATAATTTAAGTAATATTAGAAAGAAGACAAGAATTTTGTGTTAGAATGTCGTTAAATTCTATGAAGTATAATTATGTAAATGTCAAAATATTATCTATTTACAAGTTTACTACCTTCAATCAAACAAGTAGTTAAGGGTTGTTTACCTAAATTCAGTCACTATAGAATTTAATTGACGAACTGTATTTTTAGTATAAATTCTCAAAGTTTATGCTTATGTTGGAATAAAGCTGACATATGTCAATGACAAATGAATTTTTTTTTACTTTGTTGGCATTATAAGATTATAACAATAGTTATCGTTGTTGCAGTGGTAAAAATTGTTGCTATGGATAATCAGTATTTCATTGAATTTCATAGAGTGCAGACGCGTGTTACAGTGTTAGTGTATTTTTGGTTGAATTCTCCTTCAGGAAGTTCCTGTGTGTGTCTGTTTCTAGTACTGGCAGTGATAATGGTTTTCAATTAAAATGGAGGTATTAAATAGCATCGGATAAGGTAGGAATTTTTTTATTTATTTGCTTACTGAATTTATATGTCTAATTATTATATGCATATATTGAAAAAAATGTGTATGGGGAAATCCGTAGAAAAATACTTTACAATGTTAAATGTTTAGGAATACGGCAAACCCATAATTTTAATTAATTAAATGTAGGTAAACATGTTCACACACATTTTTTCTTCACATTTCAGAATATATTTTTTCATAGATTTTTCCATGGTTACGTTACTCTATTATTGTCCTCATTGTTACAATCGTTGATTATCAATTTTAAAGGAAAATTTAAGATACAAAGTATTATTTACTAATTATTAAATAATAAGTAAATCTGGCTTTTATACAAAAAGAGCAGCTGACATTATAGCCGGCCATTTAACATTCAGTCGGTAACAATGGATGTATTTCGCTATTATTGGAGCTGTTCAGTCTAGAGTAACCAAATAGCTAATAGCTAATAGAAGTATATGGGCAAGAGACTTAAGTCTCTCTCTTTTTGTGAATGTTTTTGTGGAACATAAGGACTTCATTTATATTGTTTAATAATTATTTTTGTTCCTTTATTTTTTTTTCATATTTTCTAATTACATCCTCTTTCCGTTTTCATTGTATTGTGCAGTAAATAGTAATAATTATTATTCAGTTAAAGATCTTGTCCAGATTTCACAATACTATTATTATTTTCACTTCATGTTATTCTTATCTAATTTGTACTACCTTAGTTTATATAATATCTATGCATATACAGACTGTCTACTGAACTCAGGCCACTTAAGGGAATTCCTAAACTAGAAGAGTTACGACTTCGGTTAAATTAGACAAAAGTTGCCTTATCAGGGGGCTATTCCTGTGATGTATTAGTTTTTCCAAAAATATGCATAGGTTACTAGACAGAAGAAAAAATATGAAATTAGTGTTTGTAAATTTTGCAGAAATTAATCAATTAAAATGTTTACATGGAGAAAAATTAGAGTAAATTTCTTTGAGGGTAATATGAAACAAAACTGTCGTCGTTACTAAGGTAAGAAGAAATATTTATTATTAATAGATTATTTTAAGAATAATATGCTGTTTTATGGAAATTTTGTAACATCAAACTGATTTCTAAATTAGTTTAACGTTTTTCGTACAATTCCATGAAATATTTCTCAGATTAAAAATAAAGATTCATTCACAAATTTGTGAACACAATACCAACAGGTTTTCTTTTGTTTCAGGTCGATGGAATAGCATATAAGCAACAAACTGTGATGTACACAATTAGTTTTAAGTACCAACCATTAGATATAAGTCATTATACTTACATAAGCACAAACCCTCCTTAGTTATAAGAACACATAGTGGATATGGTTCAACCTTCCGTCCCTATGGGAGAAGTTATGTGGAGGAGTGTACCTCGACTTGGTACCCACCAACAATATAGGTAAATGTATTTTATTAATGTGAATGTGGATTTATTTTTATATCTGAGAAATATTTAATGCGTATATGTTGACAATACCATAAGATAGTAACTTATTTTTAAAATTATGAAATAATTTCAATTTTCCCACATATACCGATGTATATATTTATAGTGGAAGAATATTGAATATATTATTCAAATACCATGATAAGGACTCTTTAATATTTTTTATAAAAAAGGTAACAATAATATCATTATATATGAAACAAATTTAACTAATATATCCTTTAATTGTTTTAGGGCAAATTATGGAGAAAAAATAATTACAAACATAGACGTATTCATGTATAAATTTTGCAGAAATTAATCAATTAAAATGTTTACATGGAGAAAAATTAGAGTAAATTTCTCTGAGGGTAATATGAAACAAAACTGTCATCGTTACTAAGGTAAGAAGTAATATTTATTATTAATAGATTATTTTAAGAATAATATGCTGTTTTATGGAAATTTTGTAACATCAAACTGATTTCTAAATTAGTTTAACATTTTTCGTACAATTCCATGAAATATTTCTCAGATTAAAAATAAAGATTCATTCACAAATTTGTGAACACAATAGCAACAGGTTTTGTTTTGTTTCAGGTCGATGGAATAGCATATAAGCAACAAACTGTGATGTACACAATTAGTTTTAAGTACCAACCATTAGATATAAGTCATTATACTTACATAAGCACAAACCCTCCTTAGTTATAAGAACACATAGTGGATATGGTTCAACCTTCCGTCCCTATGGGGGAAGCCATGTGGAGGAGTGTACCTCGACTTGGTACCCACCAACAATATAGGTAAATATATTTTATCAATGTGAATGTGGATTTATTTTTATATCTGAGAAATATTTAATGCGTATATGTTGGCAATACCATAAGATAGTAACTTATTTTTAAAATTATGAAATAATTTAAATTTTCCCACATTCAAAACCCAATAATTTGCAAAAAGTGGGAAGAAGCAGTAACAAAACTTACTACAGAAACACCCCACAGCGAAATCCAAAACCCAATAGAGCAGTGGGATAACATTCTAAATGCATTGCATAAGACCAGCGAAGAACTTCTTGGAAGAAAAAGACGCACTAAGAGGGAATGGATCACGGAAGACACACTAAGGAAAATAGATAATAGGAAAGATATTAAGCTGGAAATAAACAATACCAAATCTGAGGAACGAATAACTATTCTGAGAGAAAAATACAGAATAGCAAATAGTGAAGTGAAAAAGGCTGCAAGAAGGGACAAAAGAGCTTGGGTAGAGAATCTAGCGAAATCCGCCCAGATAGCTGCAGAACTAAAAAACTCCAGGGAATTATACAGAATCACTAAACAACTATCAAGTAACCCTTCAAGTCAAAACTGCCCACAAATCTACGACAAAACGGGTAAATTACTAACCACACCCGAAGAACAAATGTATCGGTGGACAGAATATTTCTCAGAAATGCTTAACACCGGACATAATAAGAATCTACCAAGAACCAACACGCGAAAAAACACACTCCGCATTAATACTGACGCTCCCCTCTCAACAGAAATAAAGAATGCAATACTTAAACTGAAACATGGAAAAGCTGCAGGTCCGGACAACTTACCACCGGAACTATTCAAAGCCTGTCCAACACTAATGGCGAAACTCCTACACCCCATAATCAATAGCATATGGACCAGCGAAGATATCCCAGTTGAATGGAAAACAGGACTCATCATTAAACTCCCAAAAAAAGGAAATCCGTGCGAATGCCGTAACTGGCGTGGAATAACCCTTCTAAATTCCATAAATAAAATTCTAGCCATAATCATCCACCAAAGAATTGCTACAAGTCTAGAACCGATACTGCGGGCAGAACAAGCCGGTTTTAGACCCAATAGAGCATGTACCGACCAAATCAACACGATAAGGATAATTACAGAACAAAGCCTGGAATATCGCACACCTGTTATCCTAGCGTTCGTAGACTTTGAGAGAGCTTTTGACACTCTCAATCACGATGCAATATGGCAAATCCTATATGAAGAAGGCATCCCCCAGAAATTAATAAATCTCGTTACTGAGCTGTACAATAACTCTAATTGCCATGTAATACACAAAAACAACCAGAGTAAACCGATCCCAGTAAAAAATGGGGTGAAGCAAGGCTGTGTATTATCACCTATGTTATTCAATATCGTCTTAGACTCAGTACTAAAAAAAGCTAACAACTCACAAAAAGGAATACAATGGGGTTTAACTAACAGACTAGAAGATCTCGATTACGCTGACGATATATGCCTCCTAAGTCACAATCCTGCAAATATGAATGTTAAACTGCAACGTCTGGAAGAAGAAGCTAATAAAGTAGGTCTAAAAATCAACTTAAACAAAACAAAAGAACTCCGGATAGGTATAACCAGCAACGAACCCATCATCATCAATGGCCAACGAATAGAAGAAGTTACCAGCTTTACTTATCTCGGCAGCATTATCGACCAGACCGGCGGCACAGAAAATGACGTTAAAGAAAGAATGAAGAAGGCCAACAAAGCCTTTGGAATACTCGGGCCCATATGGCGTTCAAGAGCGTACTCTACATGTACTAAATTACGTATATTTAACACGAATGTAAAATCAGTTTTGTTGTACGGGTGTGAAACCTGAAAACTACTTACTCCATAAATAAAATGCTACAAGTCTTTGTAAACAAATGCCTACGTAGAATATTACGTATTTTCTGGCCAATCAAGATAACCAACAGCGACCTGTACACCAAAACAAAACAAAAGCCCATTGAGTACGAAATTCGAAAGCGAAAGTGGGGTTGGCTTGGCCATATACTTCGGCGCCCACTGAGCGATATCACCAGACAAGCCCTAGACTGGAACCCACAAGGCACCCGCGGGAGAGGAAGACCAAGAATGACTTGGAGGAGAACAATCCAAGCTGAAGCACGAAAAATGAATAAGTCCTGGAGAGAAGTAAAGGAACTCGCCAAAAACCGGGTCAGATGGCGAAGTTTTGTGGAGGCCCTATGTTCCGAAGAGGAATGATGGGAATTTATATATATATATATATATATATATATATATATATATATATATATATATATATGTTGACAATACCATAAGATAGTAACTTATTTTTAAAATTATGAAATAATTTAAATTTTCCCACATATACCACTGTATATATTTATAGTGGAAGAATATTGAAAATATTATTCAAATACCATGATAAGGACTCATTAATATTTTTTATAAAAAAGGTAACAATAATATCATTATATATAAAACAAATTTAACTAATATATCCTTTAATTGTTTTAGGTCAAATTATGGAGAAAAAATAATTACAAACATAGACGTATTCATGTATAAATTTTGCAGAAATTAATCAATTAAAATGTTTACATGGAGAAAAATTAGAGTAAATTTCTTTGAGGGTAATATGAAACAAAACTGTCATCGTTACTAAGGTAAGAAGTAATATTTATTATTAATAGATTATTTTAAGAATAATATGCTGTTTTATGGAAATTTTGTAACATCAAACTGATTTCTAAATTAGTTTAACATTTTTCGTACAATTCCATGAAATATTTCTCAGATTAAAAATAAAGATTCATTCACAAATTTGTGAACACAATACCAACAGGTTTTCTTTTGTTTCAGGTCGATGGAATAGCATATAAGCAACAAACTGTGATGTACACAATTAGTTTTAAGTACCAACCATTAGATATAAGTCATTATACTTACATAAGCACAAACCCTCCTTAGTTATAAGAACACATAGTGGATATGGTTCAACCTTCCGTCCCTATGGGGGAAGCCATGTGGAGGAGTGTACCTCGACTTGGTACCCACCAACAATATAGGTAAATATATTTTATCAATGTGAATGTGGATTTATTTTTATATCTGAGAAATATTTAATGCGTATATGTTGACAATACCATAAGATAGTAACTTATTTTTAAAATTATGAAATAATTTAAATTTTCCCACATATACCACTGTATATATTTATAGTGGAAGAATATTGAAAATATTATTCAAATACCATGATAAGGACTCATTAATATTTTTTATAAAAAAGGTAACAATAATATCATTATATATAAAACAAATTTAACTAATATATCCTTTAATTGTTTTAGGTCAAATTATGGAGAAAAAATAATTACAAACATAGACGTATTCATGTATAAATTTTGCAGAAATTAATCAATTAAAATGTTTACATGGAGAAAAATTAGAGTAAATTTCTTTGAGGGTAATATGAAACAAAACTGTCATCGTTACTAAGGTAAGAAGTAATATTTATTATTAATAGATTATTTTAAGAATAATATGCTGTTTTATGGAAATTTTGTAACATCAAACTGATTTCTAAATTAGTTTAACATTTTTCGTACAATTCCATGAAATATTTCTCAGATTAAAAATAAAGATTCATTCACAAATTTGTGAACACAATACCAACAGGTTTTGTTTTGTTTCAGGTCGATGGAATAGCATATAAGCAACAAACTGTGATGTACACAATTAGTTTTAAGTACCAACCATTAGATATAAGTCATTATACTTACATAAGCACAAACCCTCCTTAGTTATAAGAACACATAGTGGATATGGTTCAACCTTCCGTCCCTATGGGGGAAGCCATGTGGAGGAGTGTACCTCGACTTGGTACCCACCAACAATATAGGTAAATATATTTTATCAATGTGAATGTGGATTTATTTTTATATCTGAGAAATATTTAATGCGTATATGTTGACAATACCATAAGATAGTAACTTATTTTTAAAATTATGAAATAATTTAAATTTTCCCACATATACCACTGTATATATTTATAGTGGAAGAATATTGAAAATATTATTCAAATACCATGATAAGGACTCATTAATATTTTTTATAAAAAAGGTAACAATAATATCATTATATATAAAACAAATTTAACTAATATATCCTTTAATTGTTTTAGGTCAAATTATGGAGAAAAAATAATTACAAACATAGACGTATTCATGTATAAATTTTGCAGAAATTAATCAATTAAAATGTTTACATGGAGAAAAATTAGAGTAAATTTCTTTGAGGGTAATATGAAACAAAACTGTCATCGTTACTAAGGTAAGAAGTAATATTTATTATTAATAGATTATTTTAAGAATAATATGCTGTTTTATGGAAATTTTGTAACATCAAACTGATTTCTAAATTAGTTTAACATTTTTCGTACAATTCCATGAAATATTTCTCAGATTAAAAATAAAGATTCATTCACAAATTTGTGAACACAATACCAACAGGTTTTCTTTTGTTTCAGGTCGATGGAATAGCATATAAGCAACAAACTGTGATGTACACAATTAGTTTTAAGTACCAACCATTAGATATAAGTCATTATACTTACATAAGCACAAACCCTCCTTAGTTATAAGAACACATAGTGGATATGATTCAACCTTCCGTCCCTATGGGGGAAGCCATGTGGAGGAGTGTACCTCGACTTGGTACCCACCAACAATATAGGTAAATATATTTTATCAATGTGAATGTGGATTTATTTTTATATCTGAGAAATATTTAATGCGTATATGTTGACAATACCATAAGATAGTAACTTATTTTTAAAATTATGAAATAATTTAAATTTTCCCACCTATACCAATGTATATATTTATAGTGGAAGAATATTGAAAATATTATTCAAATACCATGATAAGGACTCGTTAATATTTTTTATAAAAAAGGTAACAATAATATCATTATATATGAAACAAATTTAACTAATATATCCTTTAATTGTTTTAGGTCAAATTATGGAGAAAAAATAATTACAAACATAGACGTATTCATGTATAAATTTTGCAGAAATTAATCAATTAAAATGTTTACGTGGAGAGAAATTAGAGTAAAATTCTTTGAGGGTAATATGAAACAAAACTGTCATCGTTACTAAGGTAAGAAGTAATATTTATTATTAATAGATTATTTTAAGAATAATATGCTGTTTTATAAAAATTTTGTAACATCAAACTGATTTCTAAATTAGTTTAACATTTTTCGTACAATTCCATGAAATATTTCTCAGATTAAAAATAAAGATTCATTCACAAATTTGTGAACACAATACCAACAGGTTTTGTTTTGTTTCAGGTCGATGGAATAGCATATAAGCAACAAACTGTGATGTACACAATTAGTTTTAAGTACCAACCATTAGATATAAGTCATTATACTTACATAAGCACAAACCCTCCTTAGTTATAAGAACACATAGTGGATATGGTTCAACCTTCCGTCCCTATGGGGGAAGCCATGTGGAGGAGTGTACCTCGACTTGGTACCCACCAACAATATAGGTAAATGTATTTTATCAATGTGAATGTGGATTTATTTTTATATCTGAGAAATATTTAATGCGTATATGTTGACAATACCATAAGATAGTAACTTATTTTTAAAATTATGAAATAATTTAAATTTTCCCACATATACCGATGTATATATTTATAGTGGAAGAATATTGAATATATTATTCAAATACCATGATAAGGACTCTTTAATATTTTTTATAAAAAAGGTAACAATAATATCATTATATATGAAAAAAATTTAACTAATATATCCTTTAATTGTTTTAGGTCAAATTATGGAGAAAAAATAATTACAAACATGGACGTATTCATGTATAAATTTTGCAGAAATTAATCAATTAAAATGTTTACATGGAGAAAAATTAGAGTAAATTTCTCTGAGGGTAATATGAAACAAAACTGTCATCGTTACTAAGGTAAGAAGTAATATTTATTATAAATAGATTATTTTAAGAATAATATGCTGTTTTATGGAAATTTTGTAACATCAAACTGATTTCTAAATTAGTTTAACATTTTTCGTACAATTCCATGAAATATTTCTCAGATTAAAAATAAAGATTCATTCACAAATTTGTGAACACAATACCAACAGGTTTTCTTTTGTTTCAGGTCGATGGAATAGCATATAAGCAACAAACTGCGATGTACACAATTAGTTTTAAGTACCAACCATTAGATATAAGTCATTATACTTACATAAGCACAAACCCTCCTTAGTTATAAGAACACATAGTGGATATGGTTCAACCTTCCGTCCCTATGGGGGAAGCCATGTGGAGGAGTGTACCTCGACTTGGTACCCACCAACAATATAGGTAAATGTATTTTATCAATGTGAATGTGGATTTATTTTTATATCTGAGAAATATTTAATGCGTATATGTTGACAATACCATAAGATAGTAACTTATTTTTAAAATTATGAAATAATTTAAATTTTCCCACATATACCGATGTATATATTTATAGTGGAAGAATATTGAATATATTATTCAAATACCATGATAAGGACTCTTTAATATTTTTTATAAAAAAGGTAACAATAATATCATTATATATGAAAAAAATTTAACTAATATATCCTTTAATTGTTTTAGGTCAAATTATGGAGAAAAAATAATTACAAACATAGACGTATTCATGTATAAATTTTGCAGAAATTAATCAATTAAAATGTTTACATGGAGAAAAATTAGAGTAAATTTCTCTGAGGGTAATATGAAACAAAACTGTCATCGTTACTAAGGTAAGAAGTAATATTTATTATAAATAGATTATTTTAAGAATAATATGCTGTTTTATGGAAATTTTGTAACATCAAACTGATTTCTAAATTAGTTTAACATTTTTCGTACAATTCCATGAAATATTTCTCAGATTAAAAATAAAGATTCATTCACAAATTTGTGAACACAATACCAACAGGTTTTCTTTTGTTTCAGGTCGATGGAATAGCATATAAGCAACAAACTGTGATGTACACAATTAGTTTTAAGTACCAACCATTAGATATAAGTCATTATACTTACATAAGCACAAACCCTCCTTAGTTATAAGAACACATAGTGGATATGGTTCAACCTTCCGTCCCTATGGGGGAAGCCATGTGGAGGAGTGTACCTCGACTTGGTACCCACCAACAATATAGGTAAATATATTTTATCAATGTGAATGTGGATTTATTTTTATATCTGAGAAATATTTAATGCCTATATGTTGACAATACCATAAGATAGTAACTTATTTTTAAAATTATGAAATAATTTAAATTTTCCCACATATACCAATGTATATATTTATAGTGGAAGAATATTGAAAATATTATTTAAATACCATGATAAGGACTCATTAATATTTTTTATAAAAAAGGTAACAATAATATCATTAAATATTAAACAAATTTAACTAATATATCCTTTAATTGTTTTAGGTCAAATTATGAAGAAAAAATAATTACAAACATAGACGTATTCATGTATAAATTTTGCAGAAATTAATCAATTAAAATGTTTACATGGAGAAAAATTAGAGTAAATTTCTTTGAGGGTAATATGAAAAAAAACTGTCATCGTTACTAAGGTAAGAAGTAATATTTATTATTAATAGATTATTTTAAGAATAATATGCTGTTTTATGGAAATTTTGTAACATCAAACTGATTTCTAAATTAGTTTAACATTTTTCGTACAATTCCATGAAATATTTCTCAGATTAAAAATAAAGATTCATTCAAAATTTGTGAACACAATACCAACAGGTTTTCTTTTGTTTCAGGTCGATGGAATAGCATATAAGCAACAAACTGTGATGTACACAATTAGTTTTAAGTACCAACCATTAGATATAAGTCATTATACTTACATAAGCACAAACCCTCCTTAGTTATAAGAACACATACTGGATATGGTTCAACCTTCCGTCCCTATGGGGGAAGCCATGTGGAGGAGTGTACCTCGACTTGGTACCCACCAACAATATAGGTAAATATATTTTATCAATGTGAATGTGGATTTATTTTTATATCTGAGAAATATTTAATGCGTATATGTTGACAATACCATAAGATAGTAACTTATTTTTAAAATTATGAAATTATTTAAATTTTCTCACATATACCAATGTATATATTTATAGTGGAAGAATATTGAAAATATTATTCAAATACCATGATAAGGACTCATTAATATTTTTTATAAAAAAGGTAACAATAATATCATTATATATGAAACAAATTTAACTAATATATCCTTTAATTGTTTTAGGTCAAATTATGGAGAAAAAATAATTACAAACATAGACGTATTCATGTATAAATTTTGCAGAAATTAATCAATTAAAATGTTTACATGGAGAAAAATTAGAGTAAATTTCTTTGAGGGTAATATGAAACAAAACTGTCATCGTTACTAAGGTAAGAAGTAATATTTATTATTAATAGATTATTTTAAGAATAATATGCTGTTTTATGGAAATTTTGTAACAATAAACTGATTTCTAAATTAGTTTAACATTTTTCGTACAAGTCCATGAAATATTTCTCAGATTAAAAATAAAGATTCATTCAAAATTTGTGAACACAATACCAACAGGTTTTGTTTTGTTTCAGGTCGATGGAATAGCATATAAGCAACAAACTGTGATGTACACAATTAGTTTTAAGTACCAACCATTAGATATAAGTCATTATACTTACATAAGCACAAACCCTCCTTAGTTATAAGAACACATAGTGGATATGGTTCAACCTTCCGTCCCTATGGGGGAAGCCATGTGGAGGAGTGTACCTCGACTTGGTACCCACCAACAATATAGGTAAATATATTTTATCAATGTGAATGTGGATTTATTTTTATATCTGAGAAATATTTAATGCGTATATGTTGACAATACCATAAGATAGTAACTTATTTTTAAAATTATGAAATAATTTAAATTTTCTCACATATACCAATGTATATATTTATAGTGGAAGAATATTGAAAATATTATTCAAATACCATGATAAGGACTCATTAATATTTTTTATAAAAAGGTAACAATAATATCATTATATATGAAACAAATTTATTTAATATATCCTTTAATTGTTTTATGTCAAATTATAGAGAAAAAATAATTACAAACATAGACGTATTCATGTATAAATTTTGCAGAAATTAATCAATTAAAATGTTTACATGGAGAAAAATTAGAGTAAATTTCCTTGAGGGTAATATGAAACAAAACTGTCATCGTTACTAAGGTAAAAAGTAATATTTATTATTAATAGATTATTTTAAGAATAATATGCTGTTTTATGGAAATTTTGTAACATCAAACTGATTTCTAAATTAGTTTAACATTTTTCGTACAATTCCATGAAATATTTCTCAGGTTAAAAATAAAGATTCAATCACAAATTTGTGAACACAATACCAACAGGTTTTCTTTTGTTTCAGGTCGATGGAATAGCATATAAGCAACAAACTGTGATGTACACAATTAGTTTTAAGTACCAACCATTAGATATAAGTCATTATACTTACATAAGCACAAACCCTCCTTAGTTATAAGAACACATACTGGATATGGTTCAACCTTCCGTCCCTATGGGGGAAGCCATGTGGAGGAGTGTACCTCGACTTGGTACCCACCAACAATATAGGTAAATATATTTTATCAATGTGAATGTGGATTTATTTTTATATCTGAGAAATATTTAATGCATATATGTTGACAATACCATAAGATAGTAACTTATTTTTAAAATTATGAAATTATTTAAATTTTCTCACATATACCAATGTATATATTTATAGTGGAAGAATATTGAAAATATTATTCAAATACCATGATAAGGACTCATTAATATTTTTTATAAAAAAGGTAACAATAATATCATTATATATGAAACAAATTTAACTAATATATCCTTTAATTGTTTTAGGTCAAATTATGGAGAAAAAATAATTACAAACATAGACGTATTCATGTATAAATTTTGCAGAAATTAATCAATTAAAATGTTTACATGGAGAAAAATTAGAGTAAATTTCTTTGAGGGTAATATGAAACAAAACTGTCATCGTTACTAAGGTAAGAAGTAATATTTATTATTAATAGATTATTTTAAGAATAATATGCTGTTTTATGGAAATTTTGTAACATCAAACTGATTTCTAAATTAGTTTAACATTTTTCGTACAAGTCCATGAAATATTTCTCAGATTAAAAATAAAGATTCATTCAAAATTTGTGAACACAATACCAACAGGTTTTGTTTTGTTTCAGGTCGATGGAATAGCATATAAGCAACAAACTGTGATGTACACAATTAGTTTTAAGTACCAACCATTAGATATAAGTCATTATACTTACATAAGCACAAACCCTCCTTAGTTATAAGAACACATAGTGGATATGGTTCAACCTTCCGTCCCTATGGGGGAAGCCATGTGGAGGAGTGTACTTCGACTTGGTACCCACCAACAATATAGGTAAATATATTTTATCAATGTGAATGTGGATTTATTTTTATATCTGAGAAATATTTAATGCGTATATGTTGGCAATACCATAAGATAGTAACTTATTTTTAAAATTATGAAATAATTTCAATTTTCCCACATATACCAATGTATATATTTATAGTGGAAGAATATTGAAAATATTATTCAAATACCATGATAAGGACGCATTAATATTTTTTATAAAAAAGGTAACAATAATATCATTATATATGAAACAAATTTAACTAACATATCCTTTAATTGTTTTAGGTCAAATTATGGAGAAAAAATAATTACAAACATAGACGTATTCATGTATAAATTTTGCAGAAATTAATCAATTAAAATGTTTACATGGAGAAAAATTAGAGTAAATTTCTTTGAGGGTAATATGAAACAAAACTGTCATCGTTACTAAGGTAAGAAGTAATATTTATTATTAACAGATTATTTTAAGAATAATATGCTGTTTTATGGAAATTTTGTAACATCAAACTGATTTCTAAATTAGTTTAACATTTTTCGTACAATTCCATGAAATATTTCTCAGATTAAAAATAAAGATTCATTCACAAATTTGTGAACACAATACCTACAGGTTGTGTTTTGTTTCAGGTCGATGGAATAGCATATAAGCAACAAACTGTGATGTATACAATTAGTTTTAAGTACCAACCATTAGATATAAGTCATTATACTTACATAAGCACAAACCCTCCTTAGTTATAAGAACACATAGTGGATATGGTTCAACCTTCCGTCCCTATGGGGGAAGCCATGTGGAGGAGTGTACCTCGACTTGGTACCCACCAACAATATAGGTAAATATATTTTATCAATGTGAATGTGGATTTATTTTTATATCTGAGAAATATTTAATGCCTATATGTTGACAATACCATAAGATAGTAACTTATTTTTAAAATTATGAAATAATTTAAATTTTCCCACATATACCAATGTATATATTTATAGTGGAAGAATATTGAAAATATTATTTAAATACCATGATAAGGACTCATTAATATTTTTTATAAAAAAGGTAACAATAATATCATTAAATATTAAACAAATTTAACTAATATATCCTTTAATTGTTTTAGGTCAAATTATGAAGAAAAAATAATTACAAACATAGACGTATTCATGTATAAATTTTGCAGAAATTAATCAATTAAAATGTTTACATGGAGAAAAATTAGAGTAAATTTCTTTGAGGGTAATATGAAACAAAACTGTCATCGTTACTAAGGTAAGAAGTAATATTTATTATTAATAGATTATTTTAAGAATAATATGCTGTTTTATGGAAATTTTGTAACATCAAACTGATTTCTAAATTAGTTTAACATTTTTCGTACAATTCCATGAAATATTTCTCAGATTAAAAATAAAGATTCATTCACAAATTTGTGAACACAATACCAACAGGTTTTCTTTTGTTTCAGGTCGATGGAATAGCATATAAGCAACAAACTGTGATGTACACAATTAGTTTTAAGTACCAACCATTAGATATAAGTCATTATACTTACATAAGCACAAACCCTCCTTAGTTATAAGAACACATAGTGGATATGGTTCAACCTTCCGTCCCTATGGGGGAAGCCATGTGGAGGAGTGTACCTCGACTTGGTACCCACCAACAATATAGGTAAATATATTTTATCAATGTGAATGTGGATTTATTTTTATATCTGAGAAATATTTAATGCGTATATGTTGACAATACCATAAGATAGTAACTTATTTTTAAAATTATGAAATAATTTAAATTTTCCCACATATACCAATGTATATATTTATAGTGGAAGAATATTGAAAATATTATTCAAATACCATAATAAGGACTCATTAATATTTTTTATAAAAAAGGTAACAATAATATCATTATATATAAAACAAATTTAACTAATATATCCTTTAATTGTTTTAGGTCAAATTATGGAGAAAAAATAATTACAAACATAGACGTATTCATGTATAAATTTTGCAGAAATTAATCAATTAAAATGTTTACATGGAGAAAAATTAGAGTAAATTTCTTTGAGGGTAATATGAAACAAAACTGTCATCGTTACTAAGGTAAGAAGTAATATTTATTATTAATAGATTATTTTAAGAATAATATGCTGTTTTATGGAAATTTTGTAACATCAAACTGATTTCTAAATTAGTTTAACATTTTTCGTACAATTCCATGAAATATTTCTCAGATTAAAAATAAAGATTCATTCACAAATTTGTGAACACAATACCAACAGGTTTTGTTTTGTTTCAGGTCTATTGGAATAGCATATAAGCAACAAACTGTGATGTACACAATTAGTTTTAAGTACCAACCATTAGATATAAGTCATTATACTTACATAAGCACAAACCCTCCTTAGTTATAAGAACACATAGTGGATATGGTTCAACCTTCCGTCCCTATGGGGGAAGCCATGTGGAGGAGTGTACCTCGACTTGGTACCCACCAACAATATAGGTAAATATATTTTATCAATGTGAATGTGGATTTATTTTTATATCTGAGAAATATTTAATGCGTATATGTTGACAATACCATAAGATAGTAACTTATTTTTAAAATTATGAAATAATTTAAATTTTCCCACATATACCACTGTATATATTTATAGTGGAAGAATATTGAAAATATTATTCAAATACCATGATAAGGACTCATTAATATTTTTTATAAAAAAGGTAACAATAATATCATTATATATAAAGCAAATTTAACTAATATATCCTTTAATTGTTTTAGGTCAAATTATGGAGAAAAAATAATTACAAACATAGACGTATTCATGTATAAATTTTGCAGAAATTAATCAATGAAAATGTTTACATGGAGAAAAATTAGAGTAAATTTCTTTGAGGGTAATATGAAACAAAACTGTCATCATTACTAAGGTAAGAAGTAATATTTATTATAAATAGATTATTTTAAGAATAATATGCTGTTTTATGGAAATTTTGTAACATCAAACTGATTTCTAAATTAGTTTAACATTTTTCGTACAATTCCATGAAATATTTCTCAGATTAAAAATAAAGATTCATTCACAAATTTGTGAACACAATACCAACAGGTTTTCTTTTGTTTCAGGTCGATGGAATAGCATATAAGCAACAAACTGTGATGTACACAATTAGTTTTAAGTACCAACCATTAGATATAAGTCATTATACTTACATAAGCACAAACCCTCCTTAGTTATAAGAACACATAGTG
This sequence comes from Stenolophus ochropezus, assembly GCA_035578165.1. Classification (NCBI taxonomy): domain Eukaryota; kingdom Metazoa; phylum Arthropoda; class Insecta; order Coleoptera; family Carabidae; genus Stenolophus; species Stenolophus ochropezus. Next base: position 36,199,894 of record JAQOWZ010000001.1, on the reverse strand, counting down.
GATATGGTTCAACCTTCCGTCCCTATGGGGGAAGCCATGTGGAGGAGTGTACCTCGACTTGGTACCCACCAACAATATAGGTAAATATATTTTATCAATGTGAATGTGGATTTATTTTTATATCTGAGAAATATTTAATGCGTATATGTTGACAATACCATAAGATAGTAACTTATTTTTAAAATTATGAAATAATTTAAATTTTCCCACATATACCAATGTATATATTTATAGTGGAAGAATATTGAAAATATTATTCAAATACCATAATAAGGACTCATTAATATTTTTTATAAAAAAGGTAACAATAATATCATTATATATAAAACAAATTTAACTAATATATCCTTTAATTGTTTTAGGTCAAATTATGGAGAAAAAATAATTACAAACATAGACGTATTCATGTATAAATTTTGCAGAAATTAATCAATTAAAATGTTTACATGGAGAAAAATTAGAGTAAATTTCTTTGAGGGTAATATGAAACAAAACTGTCATCGTTACTAAGGTAAGAAGTAATATTTATTATTAATAGATTATTTTAAGAATAATATGCTGTTTTATGGAAATTTTGTAACATCAAACTGATTTCTAAATTAGTTTAACATTTTTCGTACAATTCCATGAAATATTTCTCAGATTAAAAATAAAGATTCATTCACAAATTTGTGAACACAATACCAACAGGTTTTGTTTTGTTTCAGGTCTATTGGAATAGCATATAAGCAACAAACTGTGATGTACACAATTAGTTTTAAGTACCAACCATTAGATATAAGTCATTATACTTACATAAGCACAAACCCTCCTTAGTTATAAGAACACATAGTGGATATGGTTCAACCTTCCGTCCCTATGGGGGAAGCCATGTGGAGGAGTGTACCTCGACTTGGTACCTACCAACAATATAGGTAAATATATTTTATCAATGTGAATGTGGATTTATTTTTATATCTGAGAAATATTTAATGCGTATATGTTGACAATACCATAAGATAGTAACTTATTTTTAAAATTATGAAATAATTTAAATTTTCCCACATATACCAATGTATATATTTATAGTGGAAGAATATTGAAAATATTATTCAAATACCATGATAAGGACTCATTAATATTTTTTATAAAAAAGGTAACAATAATATCATTATATATGAAACAAATTTAACTAATATATCCTTTAATTGTTTTAGGTCAAATTATGGAGAAAAAATAATTACAAACATAGACGTATTCATGTATAAATTTTGCAGAAATTAATCAATTAAAATGTTTACATTGAGAAAAATTAGAGTAAATTTCTTTGAGGGTAATATGAAACAAAACTGTCATCGTTACTAAGGTAAGAAGTAATATTTATTATGAATAGATTATTTTAAGAATAATATGCTGTTTTATGGAAATTTTGTAACATCAAACTGATTTCTAAATTAGTTTAACATTTTTCGTACAATTCCATGAAATATTTCTCAGCTTAAAAATAAAGATTCATTCACAAATTTGTGAACACAATACCAACAGGTTTTCTTTTGTTTCAGGTCGATGGAATAGCATATAAGCAACAAACTGTGATGTACACAATTAGTTTTAAGTACCAACCATTAGATATAAGTCATTATACTTACATAAGCACAAACCCTCCTTAGTTATAAGAACTCTTGAAATTGTACTACGGGATATCTATTTATTATGTAATTAATTAATACACGTATATTCAAAACCTTTTTCTATTTCCTTTTTTAACATACATTCAATTATACAATACAATGTTACTATGATTATTATTGAATATCTATGTTTTATTTTCAAAGCATGAGAGATTCCTTTCCAACACTCCTCCTTTCGAATGTTTTGAAAATAAATTTAGTGAAGTCCGATAAGTTTTTTAAGTTGCACGATTCTTGGTCCTGGTACAGCTTTTGTAATTAAATCTGCCTCCATTATTTCGGTGGGTTTGTATTCAATTTCTACCTGTCCATTTGCTATTATTTCTTTAATAAAATGTTCTTTAATATTTATGTGTTTGCTCTTTGAGTTTATAACTGGATTTTTCGCCATGTTTTGTGCAGCATGATTGTCGTTTTCTATTTTAATTTTTTCTTGGTTTATGCCTATATCTTTAATTAATTGGTGAAGATGAATCGCCTCTTTCGCTGCTTCAGTCATCGCCATGTACTCGGCCTCCGCTGTTGAAAGTGCCACCGTCCGTTGTTTTCGTGACTCATAACTTACGACGCTTCCTCCGTAGATAAAACAGTATCCAGTGTAGGATCTTCTGTCTAGGAAACATGATGCCCAGTCTGCATCGGTCATTCCCACTAAAGGTTTTCTACTTTTTGAGTAAGTTAAAGAAAGTGTTTTCGTACCTTTCAAGTATCGTAGAATTCTTTTGACTGCTGTCCAATGCTCTTTTCCATAACATTCGTTAAACTGGCTGAGATGTGATATCGCGTAGAGTATATCTGGCCTTGTAGCAATTGCCAGATACATCAATGATCCAATTAGTTGTTGGTAAGGTAAATCTTCGCATTTCGTAGAATTTTTCTCTAACTTTAAATTGGTTTCCATTGGAGTACTTACTGGTTTGCAGTCCTTCATATTAAATTTCTCTAATAATTTTTCAATGTAATTTTTCTGCGATGCTTTTATCTCATTTTCGTTTATTTCAAATTCTATACCCAAGCAATAATTTAATTGTCCAATATCTTTCATTTCAAAAGTCTTCATTAGAATATTCTTCACGTAGTCTAACATATTTTGATTTTTATAAGCTATTATAATGTCATCTACGTAAATGGCAATCACAGTGTATTCTCCCCTTTTTTCCATTACGTAGATACATGGCTCTGCATCTGATTGTTTGAACCCCATTCCGTGTAAGGTTTCATCGAGTTTTTTAAACCATTGTCTACCAGCTTGTTTAAGTCCATATAACGCTTTTTGAAGTTCGCAAACTTTTTCTTTTCCTGGTTTTCTAAGATTTTCCAACATTTCTTTTGCTTTTTTATATATTGAAGTATCATGGACATTTCCCTCTTCGATCATTATTTCACAGAGATATTTCTCTAAATTTTTTTTTTTCCATTACAATTTTTTCTTCAATATTTCCATTTAAATATGCTGTAGTTACGTCCATCTGGTATAATTTCATATCTTTTTCAGCACACATTGCTAATAACATTCTAATGGAACTTAATTTTGTAACTGGTGCATACGTATCATTATAATCAATTCCTGGTCGTTGTGTATATCCTTTTGCTACTAATCTTGCTTTCTTCCTTTCTATTTTACCGTCTGGTCCAAGTTTGTCTTTAAGTATCATCCGGCAACCAACCATTTTCATATTTTCTTCTTTTTCTTTTATTGTCCAGGTATTATTTTTTAAATGTGCTTTTATTTCGCTTTTAATTGCTTCATTCCATTCTCTATGTGTTTCATCGTTCACTTCTGTACCATTATATAATGTTTCATAATCCTTTAACCATTCTGGTGTTCGTTTTTCTCTTCGTGATTTATTCGGTTCGCTGGGTTCCATAATTTCTTCTGTTTGTTTATCTTTTTCTGTTATTTCTTCTGTTTGTGTTTTATATTCTGTTACTTCGTTTATTTGTGATTCAGTCATTTCATCAGGTTCAACATTATTATTTTCTTCTTTTTCTGTCATTATTATTTCTATTTCTTCATTGTCTTCTTCTGTTGCTGTTGAATTTTCCATTTCTTTATTCTTGTAAAACATTTTGTTCAGTACTTTTATATCTCTACAGTTTTCAATTCTATTTTGCTTTGGCATCCAGATTCGGTACCCTTTGATTGTTTCCGAATATCCCATGAATATTCCTATTTCTGATCTTGGAGCAAATTTTCCGCTATTCTTCTTTTTGTCTAATACAAATACTTTTGATCCAAATATGTGCAGGTGGTTGACTGATGGAATTTTTCCCATCCATTTTTCATTGTAACACATTTGTGACGTACATCCACTATCTAGACACCAACTGTCTCTTTCAAATTTTTCTGGGTCTCTTTCTGTTGCTAGACACAAAGGCATGATATTAAAATTTGTGTTTCACACATTCTTACGACAATCTTTGGCCTTATGTCCCTTTTTGTGGCAGCAGTAGCATTCTATTATTGTACGTTTATTTTGTGGACTATATTTGTTTTTCCATTCCTTGTTTCCTTTTTTATATTTTCCATAAAAAGCTCCTTCTGTACTAGAATTATTATTTTTTCTTGCTTCTTGTTCCTCTATAATTTTAATTTTCAAATCTTCTGGACTTGGTTAATTATCTCTCGATTCTATTGCTATTCGAAAATTTTCGAACGAAGCGGGCAAACTGTATAGTAGCATAATACTTAATAAATCACCATTTATATTAATGTCCATTTCATTAAGTTTGCTCACAGTTTCCATAAAATCATTAACTTGATCAGTTATGTCCATTTCATCTGATATTTTGTTTAAGATTAATTTTTTTAATAGTGTAGCTTTTCGCGCTGGTCCTTTACTTTCGTATGTCTTTTTCAAAATATCCCATACTTCTTTGGATGTTGTACAATTTTTTACTAGACGTAGTTCCGACGGAGATATTATCAATAATAAGTCAGATCTTGCCAGAAGGTCTTGTCGTTCAAAATCAATCTTTTCATTTTCTGTTTTTGGGGTAGATTTTTGTCCATTAACGTATTCCCATAAACCATTTTTTATCAAAATTGCTTGTGCCTGTACCTTCCAGGTGTCGTAATTATTCTTCCTCAGCGGTTCAATATGGAAATTAACTGTATTATTTTTAGCCATATTTTTATTTTAATATATACCTTCTGGGCCCATAACCTTTTGAAATTGTACTACGGGATATCTATTTATTATGTAATTAATTAATACACGTATATTCAAAACCTTTTTCTATTTCCTTTTTTGACATACATTCAATTATACAATACAATGTTACTATGATTATTATTGAATATCTATGTTTTATTTTCAAAGCATGAGTGTTTCCTTTCCAACAAGAACACATAGTGGATATGGTTCAACCTTCCGTCCCTATGGGGGAAGTCATGTGGAGGAGTGTACCTCGACTTGGTACCCACCAACAATATAGGTAAATATATTTTATCAATGTGAATGTGGATTTATTTTTATATCTGAGAAATATTTAATGCGTATATGTTGACAATACCATAAGATAGTAACTTATTTTTAAAATTATGAAATAATTTAAATTTTCCCACATATACCACTGTATATATTTATAGTGGAAGAATATTGAAAATATTATTCAAATACCATGATAAGGACTCATTAATATTTTTTATAAAAAAGGTAACAATAATATCATTATATATGAAACAAATTTAACTAATATATCCTTTAATTGTTTTAGGTCAAATTATGGAGAAAAAATAATTACAAACATAGACGTATTCATGTATAAATTTTGCAGAAATTAATCAATTAAAATGTTTACATGGAGAAAAATTAGAGTAAATTTCTTTGAGGGTAATATGAAACAAAACTGTCATCGTTACTAAGGTAAGAAGTAATATTTATTATTAATAGATTATTTTAAGAATAATATGCTGTTTTATGGAAATTTTGTAACATCAAACTGATTTCTAAATTAGTTTAACATTTTTCGTACAATTCCATGAAATATTTCTCAGATTAAAAATAAAGATTGATTCACAAATTTGTGAACACAATACCAACAGGTTTTCTTTTGTTTCAGGTCGATGGAATAGCATATAAGCAACAAACTGTGATGTACACAATTAGTTTTAAGTACCAACTATTAGATATAAGTCATTATACTTTTTTTTTCTGGAAGAGGAAATCTTCAAAAGAGATTTCAGCGTTCGCACTGAGATACTGTGGGATTCCTACCCACTAAAACCTCTCCCCCTTTGTGGTCACACCAGCAACCCGGAACCGCTATTCGCACAACATCAGGTTGCTAGCACCCACTCCAGCGCGTCTCATCCATTCTGACCTCTCTTCATACTTTGGTTGGAGCGCTTCGCCCACAGGTGGGAGGCTTCGCCCCGGTTAGTGGGGGTCTGCCCTTTCCATTGCACTTCCCCCCGCAGCATCCAAGAGGCTTACCGACGTTCACCCATGTTCCCGTTTGACTCCGTAGCTCTGTGGCGTAGCGAAGCCAGCCGCTCACTGGGTAGACTTCGTCCTCACAGAACACCTATCTTTCATTCACAATTCACTCGTTGCCCGTCATACTGAGAAAGGAGTCCTTCGCCAGGGTCTCGGACTGACTGTTGCAGCTCTGAGGCGTACCAGAGCCAGCCTCCTACCTGGTAAACTTCGTCCCATTTAAGGGAAAACCCGTCTTTTCTCCGTCGGTCGCCCTTCCTCTCTAGTATACCGTCGTCCATCCCAAGCTTTTTCACTCCGACCACCTGAGGGGAGGTCTTAGCTAACTCGGATTCAACTTACCTTACCTTTCTTGCCTTTCTTGCATTCAGCATCATCTTCTTTGCCTCCTCCGCTCCTCATTCTCCTTTGCCTTAAGGACGGTACTAGTGAACCTACGGACTAGGTTCCAGGTACCAGGCTCCTCTAGCATGGTTGGGACGAGGTTTTCCGGCGTGATGGCCTTGCCTAGTGCGGATTCCAGGCTCTCCCTCTCCACCCTCCATCGCTCGCACGCTACAAGCGTGTGCTCTGGCGTGTCTACAACAGAGGGACAAAACATACATACATCGCTCTCGTACCTACTCATTCTGTGAAGGTAGGCTGCGAAACACCCATGGCCTGTTAGCATCTGCGTTAGGTGGTATTCCACCTCTCCATGCTTCCGTTGCAGCCATGGCCGTAGATCGGGGATCAATCTACGCGTCCAGCTTCCCTTCTCCTCATTTGCCCATCTTAACTGCCACCGATCCAACGTCCTCTTCCTTGCTAGCTCTTTACCCTCCTGTACTCCTTCCTTCGTTTTTGCCGCTCTTTCCGCCCTTTCCTGAGCTAGAAAATCAAGAGGTGGCATGTCCGCAATGACCAGTGCCGCCTGCTCCGACGCGGTGCAATAAGCGCTGATCACGCGTAATGCAGATCTCCTCTGTACTCTTGAAGCTAGTGTGCGGAGATTGTCGAATCGTAGGGCTTTGTGCCATACGGGTGCCGCATACAGCATTACCGACTGAACTACATTCGCAAGTAGTTTACGCTTGCTGGATGTGGGTCCTCCAACGTTGGGCATTAATTTGCTTAATGCTGACCCTGTCCGTGCTGCGCGATCCGAAACGTTCCTAATATGTGGTCCAAAGGTAAGGCTTTTGTCAAGCGTTACCCCAAGGTATTTGACAGTAGCCTGTGGCCTAATCACCTTTCCACATAGTTCGAAAACGATTTCCGGGAGCTGCCTTCTTCCAGAGAATACGATTGCCTCGGTCTTTTTTGGTACAAGGTCCAGCTGCGCTTCCTCCATCCACTCGTGTATCCTACTTAGCGCGTCGTTCACGCCTGACTGTAGCTGTTCAACGGATCTCTCCACTGTTACAACAGCCAGATCATCGGCGTATCCCACTAGCTTCGTGCTTTGCGGCATCTCAAGGCGAAGTACTTCGTCGTACATGACAATCCAGAGTGTGGGGCCCAAGACTGAGCCCTGTGGAACTCCACTCGTGACTGGGTAAGAGCATGCCCCTCCTTCTGAGGACTCCGCAACGATGTACCTGTCGTCCAGGTACGAACAGATTATCCTTATTAAATAAGGTTCCGTTCCTCGTTTACGGAGCTCGGCCACGATACGCTTCCATCTCGCTGAATTAAAGGCGTTCCTTACATCCAACGTGACAAGAGCGCATAGCCTCCGGGTCTTCACGGTGCCAGTCCTCGCTTTCCTTCCGGCGTCTACCACGGTCTGGATTGCCTCAATGGTACCTCTCCCCTCTCGGAAACCGTGTTGGTTATCAGAGAGGCCACCATTTCTTTCCAGGCTGCCTTTCAGTCTGCATAGAATCATCTGTTCTAGCAGCTTCCCGGCAGCATCGAGTAGGCAGAGCGGTCGTACTTGCCCCGGCTTTCCCCCCTTTGGTATTAAAACCAAGCGAGCCGTCTTCCACTTGCTGGGAAAGATCCCCTCCTCCAGTGCGCGGTTCATGACCTTCAGAACGGCGTGTGGCGTCTCCTGCACGGCAATCTTCACCATTTCTGGTGGTATTCCGTCTAGCCCAGGGGCTTTATTGGACCTCATCTTCATAGCAGCTCTTTCCATCTTCTGCACTGTGAAAGGCTCTGGCTTCTCTGCTACCACCGTCGGTATCCAGTTCGTTCTCCCATGCTGGGGGAACAAAGAAGTTACACGGTCCTCGAGCTGTCGTTTTCCGAGCGCCGTTGAGGGCTGGAGCCCTTTGATGCGTTTTACCGCGATCTTGTACCCCTTCCCCCATACGTTGTCATCGACAGCATCGATCAACTCCTTCCATTTCCTCCCCTGCGAGAGATTGATTGCCACTTTCAGCGCCTTTCGGGCTTCTCGCAGGCTCTCTCTATCCGCTTCGCAGGCATCGTTCCCATGCCTCTTCAACTTTCGCTGGTAGCATCTCCTCGCCGCCAGAGCCTCGCGCCTAAGAGCTGCTATCTCCTCGTTCCACCAGTATACCCCGGGCCTACCACTAACCCCCCTCTGTCGAAGATTTCACTTGCACACCGCCCGAAGGCAGCGCACAAGTTTCTCTGGGGTGTCAGGGGGTTCGGTGATGCCGTTCAGCCATGTGCGCACTTCTTCGCCGATCTTCTCCAGCTCTCTCTCCCCTCCCCTCATGGCCCATCCCCTCGCAATGTTGTTGCTTTCTACTTGCAATACAGGTCTTTGGCTTCGTATGCAGAACTTGATGTAGTTGTGGAGGCTTAGAGTCTCTTCCTCTAGGACTTCCCATCTTTCCAAGTGTGGGTAGAAACTCGTGGTTACCCACGTGATATCGATATGGCTCGAAGAGCCATCCCGCTGAAAAGTTGGTCTATCCCCGGAGTTAGTCGCTACCAAGTCCATGCAAGCCGCCCAGGCTGCGAGTGTTATTCCCCTCGGATCCGTTCTCGGGAGCCCCATTCTGGGTGTTTCGCATTGAAGTCGCCGCAAACGATCACCTTGGCCCCAGTATGTTCGGTCATGCTCTGTGCGAGTTCGAGCAGAAACTGTTCGAACTCCTCGTTCCGCCGGTTAGGGGAAAAGTAGCAGCTATACAAAACACAGCTATCCAACTTAACCCACGCGAAGCCGTTTCCCGAACCCCTGTCATAGACAGTGACCCTAGTCGTCGTGATCGCGATTGCAGCGTCCTTCCGCAAATCCCATACCCATCCGCTACCGAGGTATTGGTTGGGCTCGCTGATGGCGAGGACGTCGGCTTTGTGGACCTTCGCTGTTTGGAACAGCAGGTCATGTGCCGCTCTGCATCTTCCGACGTTGACCTGTATTACTGTAGTAGCCATTGCAAGTCATTATACTTACATAAGCACAAACCCTCCTTAGTTATAAGAACACATAGTGGATATGGTTCAACCTTCCGTCCCTATGGATGAAGCCATGTGGAGGAGTGTACCTCGACTTGGTACCCACCAACAATATAGGTAAATATATTTTATCAATGTGAATGTGGATTTATTTTTATATCTGAGAAATATTTAATGCGTATATGTTGACAATACCATAAGATAGTAACTTATTTTTAAAATTATGAAATAATTTAAATTTTCCCACATATACCAATGTATATATTTATAGTGGAAGAATATTGAAAATATTATTCAAATACCATGATAAGGACTCATTAATATTTTTTATAAAAAAGGTAACAATAATATCATTATATATGAAACAAATTTAACTAATATATCCTTTAATTGTTTTAGGCCAAATTATGGAGAAAAAATAATTACAAACATAGACGTATTCATGTATAAATTTTGCAGAAATTAATCAATGAAAATGTTTACATGGAGAAAAATTAGAGTAAATTTCTTTGAGGGTAATATGAAACAAAACTGTCATCGTTACTAAGGTAAGAAGTAATATTTATTATTAATAGATTATTTTAAGAATAATATGCTGTTTTATGGAAATTTTGTAACATCAAACTGATTTCTAAATTAGTTTAACATTTTTCGTACAATTCCATGAAATATTTCTCAGATTAAAAATAAAGATTCATTCACAAATTTGTGAACACAATACCAACAGGTTTTGTTTTGTTTCAGGTCGATGGAATAGCATATAAGCAACAAACTGTGATGTACACAATTAGTTTTAAGTACCAACCATTAGATATAAGTCATTATACTTACATAAGCACAAACCCTCCTTAGTTATAAGAACACATAGTGGATATGGTTCAACCTTCCGTCCCTATGGGGGAAGCCATGTGGAGGAGTGTACCTCGACTTGGTACCCACCAACAATATAGGTAAATATATTTTATCAATGTGAATGTGGATTTATTTTTATATCTGAGAAATATTTAATGCGTATATGTTGACAATACCATAAGATAGTAACTTATTTTTAAAATTATGAAATAATTTAAATTTTCCCACATATACCAATGTATATATTTATAGTGGAAGAATATTGAAAATATTATTCAAATACCATGATAAGGACTCATTAATATTTTTTATAAAAAAGGTAACAATAATATCATTATATATGAAACAAATTTAACTAATATATCCTTTAATTGTTTTAGGCCAAATTATGGAGAAAAAATAATTACAAACATAGACGTATTCATGTATAAATTTTGCAGAAATTAATCAATGAAAATGTTTAAATGGAGAAAAATTAGAGTAAATTTCTTTGAGGGTAATATGAAACAAAACTGTCATCGTTACTAAGGTAAGAAGTAATATTTATTATTAATAGATTATTTTAAGAATAATATGCTGTTTTATGGAAATTTTGTAACATCAAACTGATTTCTAAATTAGTTTAACATTTTTCGTACAATTCCATGAAATATTTCTCAGATTAAAAATAAAGATTCATTCACAAATTTGTGAACACAATACCAACAGGTTTTGTTTTGTTTCAGGTCGATGGAATAGCATATAAGCAACAAACTGTGATGTACACAATTAGTTTTAAGTACCAACCATTAGATATAAGTCATTATACTTACATAAGCACAAACCCTCCTTAGTTATAAGAACACATAGTGGATATGGTTCAACCTTCCGTCCCTATGGGGGAAGCCATGTGGAGGAGTGTACCTCGACTTGGTACCCACCAACAATATAGGTAAATATATTTTATCAATGTGAATGTGGATTTATTTTTTATCTGAGAAATATTTAATGCGTATATGTTGACAATACCATAAGATAGTAACTTATTTTTAAAATTATGAAATAATTTCAATTTTCCCATATATACCAATGTATATATTTATAGTGGAAGAATATTGAAAATATTATTCAAATACCATAATAAGGACTCATTAATATTTTTTATAAAAAAGGTAACAATAATATCATTATATATGAAACAAATTTAACTAATATATCCTTCAATTGTTTTAGGTCAAATTATGGAGAAAAAATAATTACAAACATAGACGTATTCATGTATAAATTTTGCAGAAATTAATCAATGAAAATGTTTACATGGAGAAAAATTAGAGTAAATTTCTTTGAGGGTAAAATGAAACAAAACTGTCATCGTTACTAAGGTAAGAAATAATATTTATTGGTAATAGATTATTTTAGGAATAATATGCTGTTTTATGGAAATTTTGTAACATCAAACTGATTTCTAAATTAGTTTAACATTTTTCATACAATTCCATAAAATATTTCTCAGATTTAAAATAAAGATTCATTCACAAATTTGTGAACACAATACCAACAGGTTTTCTTTTGTTTCAGTTTGATGGAATAGCATATAAGCAACAAACTGTGATGTACACAATTAGTTTTAAGTACCAACCATTAGATATAAGTCATTATACTTACATAAGCACAAACCCTCCTTAGTTATAAGAACACATAGTGGATATGGTTCAACCTTGCGTCCCTACGGGGGAAGCCATGTGGAGGAGTGTACCTCGACTTGGTACCCACCAACAATATAGGTAAATATATTTTATCAATGTGAATGTAAAAAACATATTGTAACGTTTTATTTATTTAGGTGAAGTGTAAAATGAATGAAAACACTAATATTTATATAACTAAGTTTAATTTAAAGAAATATGAATTATAAAGAATAATGAAAAATAACTAACACTAAGAATTAACAAATATAAACACTTATTTAAGACTAACAATTATTACTAAAGACTTAAACACTAAGATAATTTATTTAAACAATTAAAACTACGCGATATTTATTTCAACACTATTTATATCACTGTCTATTTATTTATATCACCATGTGTTCACTACCCGTATCGATACAAGACTGTCCTCGCGATCTTTTGGTCGGGGTATTTATATTAAAATACATCATTCTAGAAGATTCTTTGATTCCTTGAAATCAGAACAATGGGTAGCGAACGGACGTGTTCTGACCTGCACGCTAGCGGTCGCCGCCCGCGCCGCCGCCCGCGCCGCGACCCTGGGTTCGCTACATTGCCCCCTCCTTAAGACTGTTTCGTCCCGGAACAGTTCGTTATGACGAAATCTGCATGCATCACCCTTGGTGCATCTGGAAGTCTTGAAGAAGTGACAGTCGACGGTCCGTTTGAGCTCCTCTTGGCCGGTAGAGTTGAAGCTGCAAACTAGAATTTCCACTCCGGTAAAGCGGAAGACTGTTTCTAACATGCTTCTAACAATCCTCCAATCCAAACCATCTAGTCCACAGCCTATCTTCGGTACTGCCAGTTTCATGATGTCGTTTTCCAACAGATGGTCCTTCATGTCGCACAGCGAGTCCCATAAATTGCGGTATGACGGCTTCTGATGTGAGTATTGTTTCGTAACGAGATAGTAAATGTACCGCTTGTGTTCTACGTTATCATCCTTCAGTTGTAGCGTTTTCCCGACAGTTGGACGTTGGTTGGCCAGTTCTTGTACTCGTCCAAATTTTCTTTTAAAAACTGAAGCGATGCCGCGGGACATTTTAATGTCTTTCGCTACACAGTGAGCGAGGGAATACTTTGGGGACACGGTGAACAGATCTCGTTGTTCTTCTCGTGTCACGCCATACCGAGCCTTATGACCAGTAGAATGACTTTCCATGAAGTCTTCAAATGTAGGTTCCTCAGCTACAACCCGGCGTACCGTCGCTCCACGATGATCGTCAAAATTATCACCAGCGAAAGGGGCTAACCGATTGAAGTGGACTACTCTCGGCTTTCCATTAGGTGTTTTCCTAATTCTGTAGACCACATCATTTATTCTTTTTACGATCTCGTAGGGACCTTCCCAATTCTTTTGTAACTTCGGTGATAAGCCACGACGTCTTTGTGGATTGTAAAGCCACACCAAATTCCCAGGTTGAAAACCACCTTTTTCAGCTTTGACGTCATACTGGTCCTTCATCCGATCGCTGGCACCTTGAATGTTTGTGCGGACTTGTTCATGGATGTCATTCATTCTTCTCCGTAAGTCCGTTACATAGTCCTCCCCGGCTAGATCTTCACCGGGTTTACTGCCAAATACCAGGTCGCATGGTAAGCGCAACTCCCGCCCGAATAAGATGTTAGATGGTGTCTGCCCTGTTGTCTCATGCACTGATGAACGGTAAGCCAACAAGAACAGATGAAGATGTCGGTCCCAGTCTCGTTGATGGTTAGAGACTACCTTTGACAAATACCGATTTATTGTTCTATTCATCCGTTCAACCATGCCATCAGACTGCGGGTGTAATGCAGTAGTTCTGGTTTTCTTTATTCCTAATATCTTACAGATATTTTGGAACAGAGCAGACTCGAAATTCCTTCCTTGGTCGGAATGTATCTCCCGCGGTACTCCAAATCGGCAGATGCATTCTTTAACCAAAACTTCAGCGACCGTTACGGCTTCCTGGTTGGGTAATGGGTAGGCCTCAACCCACTTAGTGAAGTAGTCCATTACTACCACTATGTATTTATTTCCCTCATCAGTTTCTGGGAATGGTCCGGCCACGTCAATCGCAATGCGTTCAAAGGGACTTCCAACGTTATATTGGCGCATAGGAGCTCTTCTTTTCCTATGTGGCCCGTTACTTCCCGCGCAGACCACACATTTCTTGCACCACTCTTTAACATCTTCTTTGCAATTTACCCAGTAAAATCGTAGGCGTAGCCTTTCGAGGGTTCTATTCACTCCAAAATGTCCTCCACCAGATCCGTCATGGATCTCTTCCAATACTTCCGGTACTCTGTTCCTAGGAATTATCAACTGGGTTCTACTCTCAGTACCATCTGTATTTTCTACGACACGTTTCAGGAGGCCCTCTTCAACCACAATAGAATCCCACTGCGCCCAGTACGATTTTACACTTTGTGAGTGTCGTGCAACGTCTTCCCAAACTGGCCTGCCATCGCCATGCTTCCAATCAAGTATGATCTTTAAGTCCGGATCATTCTCTTGGTCCCTCCGTAAGTCTTCAGGTTGCCATCTCCCGTCCACTACCGTTGTCCTTTTGACGGTGGCAAGTTTCGCTTCCAAATGACAAGAGTGCTTGCACTCTTCTTCACGGGTCTTCTCTCTCGCCAGGCTTACACCGTGAACTACTTTCTTCACTCCTACTTCTTTAACAGCAAGAGGAGCGGTTGCTACTTTTTCACCCGTTTTCTTTTTAAACTTCTTGTCAGTATTCGCTGCAGTATTCTGTTTTTGCAGTTTCCCGCACAGCCTTTGCGGGTGGCCTAGCTCTCCACATTTCCAGCAATGAAGTATCTTTCTTTCAGCATGAATTTCAGATACAACTCGCTTTATCTTGTCTTCAATTCCCTCAGCATCGATATCTTGCACTTGTGATAGGGTACGTGAAGCTTGTTTAGCTGCTTCATACTCTAAGGCGTATGACAGTGCATCAACTACAGTTTTCGGTCGAGTCAATCGTAGTGCCTGCTGAGTTTCATTGTCTCGGACCCCATAGATAAATGCTTGTGTAGCTAGGCATTCCAAGACGCTGTCAGGAGCTGTAGGGTGTGCAAGACGAACCAGGCGAGCTATGTCGGCTTCAAATTCTTGCAAGTTCTCTTTAGAATTTTGATACCGGTTTCTTAATTGTGTTTGGTACACCTGCTCCAGATGCGCATTGCCATATCGCATATCCAACCGCTTGACAAGTTGGTCATAATCTTCCTGTTCATCCTCTTTTAGCGTCTGGAGGATATCGATGGCTTCTCCACGCAGCGAAACTGTCAGCGCTGTAGCCTTTTCTTTGGGAGTCCAGCCATTTGCTTTGGCAGCGGCTTCAAATTGTTTTACATAATTCGGCCATGATGACTTGCCGTCGAATTCGGGTGTTTTAATGTGCAGTCTTGAATTATGTTCCGCTTTTACTGTTTTGTTTTCTTGAATTGTATCAATCTTAGCTGTATTAGAATTTGAAACCGATTGTAACGTAATTTTGGTGAAATTTTGCTGTAACTCTTCAAGTTTCTTCTCATAAGTTTCTATTCTTTCTTCTAATATTCCAGAACTTTCTTTCAATTGTTCCTTAAATTGTTCGTTTAGTTTCTCTTCCAAAGTTCTAGAATTTTCCATTAACTCTTCTTTCAATATTCTAGAATTTTCTGTTACTTTCTCTTCTAAAGTTCTAGAATTTTCAGTTAATTTTTCTTCCAATTTTTGTTCTAAACTTTTAGAATTTTCTATTAATTCTTCTTTCAATGTTCTAGAATTTTCCATCATTTTTTCTTCTAAAGTTCTAGAATTTTCCATCATTTTTTCTTCTAAAGTTCGAGAATTTTCTTCAGATTTTTTAGAAATTTCCTCTAATTTTCTACCAAAATCATCAATTTCGAATAAAAAGTCATCAGGATTTTCACCAGCTTCTACCAAAGCTTGCCGTAGGCGATGTTGTAAAACAGACTTGGTTCCCGATGTCTCCAACTCTCGTTCTTCCAGCTCCCTCTTGAGATCGGCCACTTTTAATTCACTTAATTTTACTTGTTTAGTAGCCATTTTATTTATTTTTAGATTACACTTCACAGTTTTTAATAACCCTCACACCTGACACCAATTGTAACGTTTTATTTATTTAGGTGAAGTGTAAAATGAATGAAAACACTAATATTTATATAACTAAGTTTAATTTAAAGAAATATGAATTATAAAGAATAATGAAAAATAACTAACACTAAGAATTAACAAATATAAACACTTATTTAAGACTAACAATTATTACTAAAGACTTAAACACTAAGATAATTTATTTAAACAATTAAAACTACGCGATATTTATTTCAACACTATTTATATCACTGTCTATTTATTTATATCACCATGTGTTCACTACCCGTATCGATACAAGACTGTCCTCGCGATCTTTTGGTCGGGGTATTTATATTAAAATACATCATTCTAGAAGATTCTTTGATTCCTTGAAATCAGAACAATGGGTAGCGAACGGACGTGTTCTGACCTGCACGCTAGCGGTCGCCGCCCGCGCCGCCGCCCGCGCCGCGACCCTGGGTTCGCTACAATATGAAGATAACGAAAAAAACAAAGATGAACAAGATGCAAAGGGACAAAAACAACAACCCAATAAAGCAGATATACCAGCAACTTCAAGAGTCAGACCTCAATTTACAAGTAAACCTAGAACAAATAGCTACGATGAAAGACCAATAAAAGGTAATTTATCAAAACAATCATAGCAACCAAACAAAAATAAAGTAACAGGAAACACGGTAACAAAAATGGCTAATACAAAGGAATTAAAAATTAAGTACAATGAAATGGCACCAACACACACATCCGCATCTACAAGTCAAAGAAAAAAAATAGAAAGAAAGGTAAAAAAACAAAAAATAATAACAAGATTAGAATTAGTACCTGGAATGTCAAAACTATGCTACAACCAGGAAAAACTTAAGAAATAGCCGCAGAAATGTTGAGGTATAAAATAAATATTGCTGAAATACAAGAAACTAGATGGAGTGGAGCAGGAGAAATTGTAAAAGACAATTATATTGTAAAATATTCAGGAGATAAAAAACAAGGGCAATACGGAGTGGCATTTATTATTTTAAATGAACTGAAAAACAATATAATGTAGCGAACCCATGGTCGCGGCGCGGGCGGCGGCGCGGGCGGCGGCCGCTAGCGAACAGGTCAGAACACGTCCGTCCGCTCCCCATTGTTCTGATTTGGAGAAGAATCGACGAATATTCTAGAATAAACTCTTTTACTTAAATACCCCGAGCAAAAGATCGCGAGGGCAGTCTTATGTTGATATGGGTAGTGAACAGATGGTGATATAAATAAATAGACAGTGATATAAATAGTATTGATGTATGTTAGTCTTAAATTAGTGTTTATATTTGTTAATTCTTAGTGTTAGTTATTTTTCATTATTCTTTATAATTCATATTTCTTTAATTAAACTTAGTTATATAAATATTAGTGGTTTAATCAATTTTACACTTCACTTAAATAAATAAAACGTTACAATTGGTGTCAGGTGTGAGGGTTATTAAAAACTGTGAAGTGTAAATAAAAATAAATAAAATGGCGTCTAAACAAGTAAAATTAAATGAATTAAAAGTGACCGATCTCAAGAGGGAGCTGGAGGAACGAGAGTTGGAGACATCGGGAACTAAGTCTGTTTTACAACATCGCCTACGGCAAGCTTTGGTAGAAGCTGGTGAAAATCCTGATGACTTTTTATTCGAAATTACGGGTAGCTTGCCCGATTTTGGTAAAATTATGGAGGAAAAGTTATCGGAAAATTCTAGAGCATTGAAATCAGAACTGATAGAAAATTTAGAACAAAAATTGACGGATAATTCTCAAACATTGGAACAAAAATTAGAGGAAAATTCTAGAAAACTAGATGAAACTTCTATTACTTTAAAACAAAAATTAGAAGAAAATTCTAGAAAACTAGCTGAAACTTCTAGAACTTTAGAAGACAAATTAATAGAAAATTCCAGAAGTTTAGAACAAAAATTGGAAGAAAAATTCGACAACTTTAAAAGAAGAATTAACAGAAAAGTCTAGAATGTTGGAAAAGAGAATAAAAATTTGCGAGAAGAAAGGTGAAGAGTTACAGAAAAATTACGTCACCAGCGGTTTTAAATTCAAATACAGCTAAGACTGATGAAATTCAGGAAAAGAAAACAGAAAATAGTTCCAGAATTCATATAAAAACACCAGAATTTGACGGCAAGACATCGTGGCCGAATTATTTAAAACAGTTTGAAGCTGCTGCCAAAGCAAATGGCTGGACTTCCAAAGAAAAAGCTACTGCGCTGACAGTTTCGCTACGTGGAGAAGCCATAGACATCCTACAAACGCTAAAAGAAGATGAACATGAAGATTACGAACAACTTGTTAAGAGATTGGATATGCGATATGGCAATGCGCATCTGGAGCAAGTGTACCGGACGCCACTGAGGAACCGATATCAGAGTTCTAAAGAAAACCTTCAAGAATTCGAAGCTGACATAGCTCGTTTAGTTCGTCTCGCACATCCCACAGCTCCTGACAGTGTTTTGGAATGTCTAGCCACACAAGCATTTATATATGGGGTCCGAGACAATGAAACTCAGCAGGCACTACGATTGGCTCGACCAAAAATTCTGGTTGATGCACTTTCATATGCCTTAGATCATGAAGCTGCAAAACAAGCTTCACGCAACCAATCGCGAGTGCGAATTATAGATGCTGAGAGGAATGAAAACACTGAGGATCTAGATGACAGGATAAGACGAATTTCATCTGAAATTCATGGCGCGGGAAGAAAGAAACTCCGCTGTTGGAATTGTGGTGAATTAGGTCACCCGCAAAGGCTCTGCAGAAAACAACAGAGGAAAGCAGAAGCAAGAAAAGAAGAAAAAGAGTCGGGAAACTTAAGTCGGGTTGATGCGAAGGGGCAATCGTCGATCCGTATTCCAGTAGCCCCAGAATCCATTACTTATGTCGCATCCCTACATCATCAAGCTAATAGCATCTATATAGACGGCTCTATCGACAGAAGGCCGTTTAAAATGTTGCTGGATACGGGTGCGACAAAAACAATAATCAGACCCGACTTAGTAAGAAAACTATGCAGAAAACATCTACTTCCAACAAAGTGGCAGATACGCACAGCCACCGGAGAACAAGCTACCGCATCTGGAGAAATAGATTTGAGCATCACTGTTGGAAAAACGTGCATTAAACATCGTGTGCTGGTAGCTGACGTAGAAGATGAATTCATTCTCGGCATGGACATTATGAAAAAGCATGGATTTAAACTTGACCTGAAGAATGGAGTGATGATGGTGAATGATGAAGAACTGGTATTAAATCCACGAAACGACAATGCCATGCGAGTATTAATAACGGAAGATGTAACCGTCCCAGAACGGAGTGAATCAATCGTGGAAGCACAGATAGAGGGTAGCTTCTGTGAGGGAAACATTGTCATGCTCCAGCCGAAAAACGATGATGCCAAAACTGGGACTGGAGTTGTAATTGGAAAAGCCTTGCTCAAAACCAACAAGATAATCCCAGTTCGAGTGATGAACATAAATTTTTATCCAGTTATACTAAAAAAAGGGACCGTAGTAGGTGAATGTTCAGCGGTATCATCAATTATTCGAACTGTAAAGGTCAAAGACAACACATCCTGTGAAGTTCCAGATATTCTAATCAAGGAGCTGTCATCATCGTTCCAGGACTTGACTGCAGATCAGAAAACTAAGGCTAAGAACTTAATTGGGACCTTTCAAGATGTGTTCCAATTTGACAAGAAGGGCAAAGGACGAACCAATGTAGTCCATCATAAAATAAACACCGGAGACGCAAGACCCATCCGCCAAACAGCAAGAAGATTACCACTGGCGAAGCGGGAAGAAGCTGAAGAAATTATAGAGGACATGAGGACGGAAGGTGTGATTGAACTTTCAAGCAGTTCATGGGCTTCACCAGTGGTGCTAGTGAAGAAGAAGGATGGCTCTACAAGATTTTGCGTCGATTATCGTCAACTTAACAACGTGACGAAGAAGGATAGCTACCCGCTACCCCGAATAGACGATACATTGGACACATTAGCAGGATCAAAGATTTTCTCTACTCTTGATCTAAAGAGCGGATACTGGCAAGTGGATTTAGACCCAAGAGACAAAGAAAAGACGGCATTTACAATCGGTACCGGTCTTTGGCAATTTACTGTTATGCCATTTGGGCTCTGCAATGCCCCTGCAACGTTTGAACGACTTATGGAAACCGTGCTGGCTGGACTGTCATGGAAAACATGTTTGGTTTACCTCGACGATATTATTGTGGTAGGAAAAACGTTCGAGGACCACATGAAGAACTTGGAAGAGGTTTTCCAAAGATTAAGGAAGGCTAACCTGAAACTCAGTCCAAAGAAGTGTCACTTGTTTCAAAAAGAAGTTCATTATCTTGGACACGTAGTTTCTGGTAAGGGTATTGCAGTAGACCCGGAGAAAATAAGGGCTGTGAGTGACTGGCCAGTACCGAGGGATAAACATGAATTGAGAAGTTTCCTTGGTCTCTGTACATACTACCGACGTTATGTACCTGGATTTGCCAACATAGCGAAGCCATTGACAAGGCTTACTGAGGAAGGCAGAAAATTTATCTGGGTGATGGACTGTCAAGCTGCGTTCAAACAACTTAAATATTCCTTGACAAGTGCACCTGTCCTAAGTTATCCTTTACCAGAAGGAGAATTCGTTCTAGATACAGATGCCAGCAACGTTGGAATTGGTGGCGTTCTTTCCCAGATACAAGACGGACAAGAGAAGGTTATTGCCTATTTTAGTAAGACCTTGTCAAAACCAAAGAGGAATTATTGCGTCACCAGAAAAGAACTTTTGGCTGTCGTGAAATCCGTGGAGCACTTTTACAAATATTTGTACGGTAGAAGATTTCTTATAAGAACTGACCACGCTGCTCTCAAATGGCTGCTACAATTTAAGAATCCTGAAGGTCAGGCAGCTAGATGGATTGACAGATTGCAAGAATACAACTTCGTTATTGAACATCGATCAGGTAAAAGCCATCGTAATGCTGACACATTATCAAGAAGACCTTGCCAGGACGAATGCAAGCACTGCAGTCGTCTAGAAGAAAAACTCTCTACCATCGCCAGAACAACAGTAGTGAATGATAGTTGGCAAACGGAAGACCTTCGCAAGGACCAAGAGAAAGACTCGGACTTGAAAATCATACGGGATTGGAAACGTGGCGAAAGCAGACCAGTTTGGGAAGATGTTGCACGACACTCACAAAGTGTAAAATCGTACTGGGCTCAGTGGGACTCTATTGTTGTTGAAGAGGGCCTCCTGAAACGTGTCATAGAGAATACTGAGGGTACTTAGAGTAGAACCCAGCTGATAATCCCTAGAAATAGAGTACCGGAAGTATTGGAGGAGACCCACGACAAATCTGGACATTTTGGAGTAAATAAAACCCTTGAGAGATTGCGCCAACGATTTTACTGGGTAAATTGCAAAGAAGATGTTAAAGAGTGGTGCAAGAAATGTGTGGTCTGCGCGGGAAGTAACGGGCCACATAGGAAAAGACGAGCTCCTATGCGCCAATATAACGTTGGAAGTCCCTTTGAACGCATTGCGATTGACGTGGCCGGACCATTCCCCGAAACTGATGATGGAAATAAATGCATAGTAGTAGTGATGGACTACTTTACTAAGTGGGTCGAAGCCTATCCATTACCCAACCAGGAAGCCGTAACGGTCGCTGAAGTCTTGGTAAAAGAATGCATCTGCCGATTTGGAGTACCGCGAGAGATACATTCCGACCAGGGAAGGAATTTCGAGTCTGCTCTGTTCCAAAATATCTGTAAGATATTAGGAATAAAGAAAACCAGAACTACTGCATTACACCCGCAGTCTGATGGCATGGTTGAACGGATGAATAGAACAATAAATCGGTATTTGTCAAAGGTATAGCTAACCATCAACGAGACTGGGACCGACATCTTCATCTGTTCTTGTTGGCTTACCGTTCATCCGTGCATGAGACAACAGGGCAGACACCAGCTAACATCTTATTCGGGCGGGAGTTGCGCATACCATGCGACCTGGTATTTGGCAGTAAACCCGGTGAAGATCTAGCCGGGGAGGACTATGTAACGGACTTACGGAGAAGAATGAATGACATCCATGAACAAGTCCGCACAAACATTCAAGGTGCCAGCGATCGGATGAAGGACCAGTATGACGTCAAGGCTGAAAAAGGTGGTTTTCAACCTGGGAATTTGGTGTGGCTTTACAATCCACAAAGACGTCGTGGCTTATCACCGAAGCTACAAAAGAATTGGGAAGGTCCCTGCGAGATCGTAAAGAGAATAAATGATGTGGTCTACAGAATTAGGAAAACACCTGATGGAAAGCCGAGAGTAGTCCACTTCAATCGGTTAGCCCCTTTCGCTGGTGATAACTTTGACGATCATCGTGGAGCGACGGTTCGCCGGGTTGTACCTGAGGAACCTACATTTGAAGACTTTATGGAAAGCCATTCCACTGGTCACAAAGCACGGTATGGCGTGACACGAAAAGAACAACGAGATCTGTTCACCGTGTCCCCAGAGTATTCCCTCGCACATTGTGTAGCGAAAGATATTAAAATGTCCCGCGGCATCGCTTCAGTTTTTAAAAGAAAATTTGGACGAGTACAAGAACTGGCCAACCAACGTCCAACTGTTGGAAAAACGCTACAACTGAAGGATGATAACGTAGAAAACAAGCGATACCTTTACTATATGGTTGCCATACAATACTCATATCAGAAGCCGTCATACCGCAGTTTATGGGACTCGTTGTGCGATATGAAGGACCATATTTTGAAGAACGACATCATGAAGCTGGCAGTACCGAAGATAGGCTGTGGACTAGATGGTTTGGATTGGAGGATTGTTAGAAGCATGTTAGAAACAATCTTCCGCTTTACCGGAGTGGAAATTCTAGTCTGCAGCTTCAACTCTACCGGGCAAGAAGAGCTCAAACGGACCGTGGACTGTTACTTCTTCAAGACTTCCAGATGCACCAAGGGTGATGCATGCAGATTTCGTCATAACGAACTGTTCCGGGACGAAACAGTCTTAAGGAGGGGGCAATGTAGCGAACCCAGGGTCGCGGCGCGGGCGATGGCGCGGGCGGCTGCCGCTAGCGAACAGGTCAGAACACGTCCGTTCGCTCCCCATTGTTCTGATTTCGAGAAGAATCGACGAATATTCTAGAATAAACTCTTTTACTTAAATACCCCGAGCAAAAGATCGCGAGGACAGTCTTATGTTGATACGGGTAGTGAACAGATGGTGATATAAATAAATAGACAGTGATATAAATAGTGTTGAAATAAATATTGCGTAGTTCTAATTGTTTAAATAAATTATCTTAGTGTTTAAGTCTTTATTGATATATGTTAGTCTTAAATTAGTGTTTATATTTGTTAATTCTTAGTGTTAGTTATTTTTCATTATTCTTTATAATTCATATTTCTTTAATTAAACTTAGTTATATAAATATTAGTGGTTTAATCAATTTTACCCTTCACCTAAATAAATAAAACGTTACAATAATATATTTTAAACCAATAAACGAACGAATGGCCTGCTGTAGAATAGATACGACACCTTTCAAAATATCAATCTTAAATATATATGCTCCAACAGAGAATGCGAAATCGGAAGAAAAAGAAACGTTCTATGAAGTGTTAGAAGAAGAAATTGAAAAACTATCAAAAGAAGATACATTGATTGTATTAGGAGACTTTAATGCTCAAATAGGGAAGGAAGACTATATTCAGCAAGTAGCAGGAAGACACACAATACATGGCAATACAAATGATAACGGACAAAGATTATGCAGACTAGCAACAAGAACAAATCTGATAATAAGCAGCACAAAATTTAAACACCGGAGAGAACATAAAATAACATGGATATCACCAGATCAACAAACGCAGACACAAATAGACCATATACTTATAACAAAAAGAAAACAATCATCTGTATAAGAATCTACAGAGGAGGATGCGCAGATTCGGATCACTTTATGGTGACAGCCACCCTAAGACAAAAGGTGAAAAAAACCTCAATAAATAATAGTGAAAAAATAAAATGGAACACAGAAAATCTGAATAATGAAAAGATAAGAGAGAAATATATAGAAGAACAAGATAAAAATCTAAACAAAGTAATAAATGATGAAGATGACATAGAAACAAAATGGAATGGTATAAAGAAATGCGTACAGGAACCAACTCAAAAATGGGTAGGAAGATCTATATCTGCAAACAAGATAAAAGAAAATACTGGTATAATGAAGAATGTCAGAAAATGACAGATAAAAATAAAAATACGAGAATAAAATGGCTATAAACAAAAAAAAAATGAAGACAAACAAGTATATGAAAAAATAAGAAACGAGTGCAACAAAACTATAAGAAAAAACAAGAGAGAATGGACAGAGAATCGAATTAAAGGCATAGAAGAAGAAAGGATGAAAAGAAATACAAAAATATTTTACAAACAAATTCAAGCACAAAATAAAATACACAAAATCAAAGTACACGGCATAAAAAATATAAATGGTAGAATAGCAGAAAATGAACAAGAATATAAGCAGATTTGGATTAACCACTTTAAAGATTTTTTAACAAATACACAAGATGAAAATAAACTTGAAACCCAAAACAATGAACAAGGTAGAATAGTGAAGGGGCAACGCTAAAAGAAGTACAAGAAATAATAAAAAAATGTCACAATGGAAAAACACCAGGTAAAGATGGAATAAATATTGAATTAATAAAATATGGAGGCAGAGTCTTACAACAACAAATATACGAACTCACACAGAAAATATGGAGAGAGGAAAAGATGCCAAAAGAATGGGAATCTGGACAAATAGTGACAATTCATAAAAAAGATGACCAGCAAGCAGGGGCGGATTTACGCACAGGCACAACAGGCACGTGCCTGGGGCGGCAAATTTTTGGAGGCGGCAATTTTTTCGGGTCGCTATATGTTTTTTTTTTAAATAATTTACAAAATCAGTCAGAATATTTAAAAAATTAGGAAATTAAGAGTATTTCCTTTCCTGTTTAAAAATAATAAAAAATTATTTGCGATTCACGATGATGGAAGATCGGCTAAATTCTATGGCGTTATTATCCATAGAGAGTAAAACGATGGATAGCCTTGACTTGACTTTGGTTATTCAAGAATTTGCAAGACAAAAGGCGCGCCGTAAACGTCTGCAATAAATGTCTGTATCGGTTGATCCAAA
Source organism: Stenolophus ochropezus (assembly GCA_035578165.1). NCBI lineage: Eukaryota > Metazoa > Arthropoda > Insecta > Coleoptera > Carabidae > Stenolophus > Stenolophus ochropezus. Next base: position 36,174,517 of record JAQOWZ010000001.1, on the reverse strand, counting down.
TTTTGTTGTTTCTATTTTAATGTTTATAATAAAAATAATTTAATTTAGTTTCCAAATTCAATAACCATATTTAATCTGTTTGCATTGATTTCAGATCTTCATATTAACATAAAAATAATAATAATAATTATACCAATTTAAAAAAAGAAAATTAGGTTGGGGGAGGGGGCGGCAAATTGTAGTTTGCCTAAGGGCGGCAATTTCGTTAATCCGCCCCTGCCAGCAAGTATGTAAAAACTACAGAGTTGAACACGGTATAATACTATCCACATTAATACAAAGGAGATTAATGAATGAAGAAAATGACATAATTGGACAATATCAATGTGGATTCAGTAAAGGCAGATCAACAACAGACGCCATACACACACAGTCAAACAAATAATTGAAAAATCATTTGAATACAATATGAATATAGAAATGTTATTTATTGATTTCCAGCAAGCATTTGACTCCATTAAAAGAAAAAAGCTCATGACAGCTCTTGAGGAGCTAAATATACCAGCAAAATTAAGAAGACTAACCGCGATGACAATGAGGAAAAATAAAATAAGCATTATAACACAAAAAGGGGAGACAGAAGAGATCGAGATAAATAAAGGGGTCAGACAAGGAGATGCGCTGTCGGCAACATTATTCAACGTAGCTTTAGAATATGTACTTAGAAAAATAAATAAAGGAACACTTAAAACACGAGGAGAGCAAATAATAGCATATGCCGACGACATAGTTATTGCAACGAAGAACAGGAAGATAATGATAGAAATGCTGCAAGAAATAATGATCGAAGGAGATAAGATAGGATTAAAAATCAACGAAGCAAAAACCAAAATAATTCTGCTAAGAAAGAATGCTGAAAACAAAGGAATTGTAAGGGGGCAAGATTATTTGAATGTTCCCGCCTAACGGGAGTAGATGACACGAGAGATGTCGGGGGAGTCGTAATATTGGATCACGAATAAACGTATTCGAGACAGTATAATAAAAAACATAATCTTCTTGATATATAAAATATCCCTTGGTAAAAGCCTACATGGTGTCAGGTAGAAAAAGAGAAAAATTAAATTAATTGAAAGAAAAGAAAAACGTAGAGAGTACTTGTTGGAAAAATTCGAAATATAACCTCAAATCGCTAGGAAAAAAGTTGGCGGAAAAAGAATGCCGAGAAACGGGGAAGTGGAAGTTACAGGGCAACAAAATAATGAAGAAACGGAAGCTATAATAATAAATATAAAGCAACAGGTCAATGATTTAAGGCAAATAATAGTAATTATACAGGCGCTGGGAAGCCGAGAAACAGCGGTACACAACGAAATTCCATTACCAACAGCTTTCAGTTTCAACAAAGATGATTGGAAAGACTGGAAGAGAATGTATGAAAGATATAGAGAAGCAACTGGAATGCAAAACTGTACTGGAAGAAAAAGTGACTACATACAAAGCTATGTTAGAGATAATTGACAATCATTATGTTAAGAAAACTAATCTAATATATGAGCGTGCGAAATTTAATAGAAGGAACCAGCTAGAATGCGAAACAGCCCAAGAATACATAGCAGCGCTTATGGCACTGGGAAAATCATGTAAATATGGAACTATGGAAGCAGAACTAATCAGAGACAGGTTAGTAGTAGGAATTAGGGATAAAAGTCTCGCAGAAAACATGCAACTGGACGAAAACTTAACACTAGACAAAGCTATATAGAAGATTACGTAATCAGAAACCATTAAACAACAAAAAAAAAGAATTAAAGAAGGATCCAGAAATGGATTTTATCAAGAAAAACCAAAAGTTTCAACAAAAAAGAAGTTACAGGCCTAAGAATGGAGATGATGAAAAATCAACCCAGAAAACACAAGAACGGAAAGAAGAAAAATGGAAATATAAAGGAAAAGATTCATGCATAACATGTGGTAAGCAGAAACATGCATATGCAATTTGCCCAGCAAAAGAGGTAAAATGTTCAAAATGCAATCTAGTAGACCATTATGCTATATGTTGCAGAACGAAACGAATCCATAAATTGGACATAAGTTCTTCCGAAACAAGTCTAGATTTAGGGGAAATTATCAAAGTAGTAGCAATCACAAACACAAAAGAAGGTCCATGGTATGTAGATTTAAACTATCGAAATAAAAATGTTAGTTTTAAAATTGATACCGGCGCGGATGAAAGTGTACTTTCAATGAAAAGTTATTTGGAGCTCGATGAAAAGCCAGAAACAAAAAGTACATCAGTGATACCTAGAGGCCCGAGCGGTGAAAATCTAGAAGTAAAAGGCAAAGTCAACCTACCTGTGAAGTGGAAAAAGAAAAGGTATAAAATTAAAGTATACGTAATAAACTCAAATGAAAATATACAACTAGGAATTGTAGAAATGAAATCAAAGAAAACAGAGATTAATTTAAACATAGAGGAAATAACAAAAAAAGAATAAAAAGGAAATACCCTAAATTATGCAAAGGTTTGGGCAAAATTAAAAATAAAACGTATGTAGCAAGTCGGCTTGGTTTGTTTTGATGAAGGGTTCAAGTCGGCTTGCGACAAGAAAAATCTTGTTTGTTGTGAAGGTTGTTATACCAATAAAAAAGAACATATCGTAACCATTCAATAAAAAAATAGTAACAAGTAACAACTAGCTCAAACAAGTTTAGACCCTTCTGCCAAAATCCATTTATGAATTATATTTAATACTTATAAAATTATTTATTTATAAATAATAATATATAGTGGCATAAGTCCAACAACCGCAAAATGATTACTGGAATTCTCAAGCTCAAAATGAGCCACCAGAACAACCAAAACCCCCCCAAATCGATGTAAGTACAACCATATCCGCCGATGTGTCCACCGTGCGATTGCGCAAACGGCTTGACCCCGCATCCAAACACTTGCTTAACAATGACTATAAGAAAATAGAGTACAAAATGGACAGTCAAATTATTTGTTACCGCGATAAAGACAAAATCATTGCTATTAAAAATGATAACAGTGTTGAAACTTTTAGAGAGCTTGTTCAATTCGACAATAAGATTAAATATAAAGAGTTAGAAACGGATTTTTCTGCCGATGCTAAAGACATAGACTGTAGCTTAAAACTTTCCAAGTACGAAAAGAAAAGAAACTTCCAACCTGGCAGTTTGTGTTTGGAAAGTCACTGTCTGTGATCAATGTTTCTGTTAGTGTTTAAATAATTTTAATACATGGATAACTACAACTCATAATGTCGTGGATGAAAAGAAGGGGACAACCTTCCCCAAATACAACTAATCCAACTGTACCGATGTACAATCCAAACCAACATTCCAACCCACAACAGCAACAACCTCAACAACAACAACAACAACAACAAGATCCGTGGAACTGGGACTGGGAGGACACAAATGCCAACTCACAAAATCAAAACAGTCAAAATGAACCTGTGAGTCAAATCACTGACAGTTTCGCTAATGACGAATCGTGGAACTGGACAGTTGATGACGCTGCCCAGAATCAAAACGAACCTATAAAAGAAGAAATACCACAAAATTCTGAATGGTCCATCGAATCCCAAGTCTCTCAAGATTCCTCCGAAGATGTCCTAACTTCAGAAAGCGACAATCGAAGCAAGTCTCCAAGTCGCCCAGCCTCCACACACGATGTTCAAGACTTTCAATACAGGTTTGAACAGGAACAACCCTTAGAAATTCCAATTCGAGAAGAACCAGTCAATAGTGAATACTATCAAGAAAATAGCCAATCATGTTCAGATATTGTTAAAGACATGCAATCTTTAACCTTTGAAAATAAAGAAATTGTTTCGCAAGAGGAAAAAGAAGCAACTCCTCCTCCAAAGAAATCAACACCACCATTACCTCCTCCTAGCTTGCCAACAACAGATAAAAATCCTTACAAAAAAGGACCAAGTTTGTCTCATAAAAATATGAATGTGGATATCAAAGATTGGACTAAATCATGTTTGAAATGTCAATGTTGTAAAGTTATTAGGCATTCTAAGGCAGAGATAGGTAATTTTATTGTACCTCAAAAACGTTTTGACATGGTACACCTTGATATAGTAGGCCCCTTGCCTTGGTCCTCGGGCTATACTCACATATTGACTTGCATTGACAGATATACCCGATGGCCAGAGGCAATTCCACTTCAAAATACCAAGGTAGATACAATAGCAAGATCTTTTATAGAAAATTGGGTAGCAAGATTCGGTGTACCGTCATCAATTACTACCGATCGTGGTGCACAATTTGGATCTCATTTTTTTCTAGAATTGTTATCAGTTTTGGGAACTAAACATATCAGAACTACATCTTATCATCCTGAGTCAAATGGAATTATAGAACGTTTTCACAGACAACTCAAAACTTCATTGAAAGCCTGTTCTTATCCTGATAATTGGGTAGAAAATTTACCTTTGGTTTTATTAGGTATTAGAACCTCATTCAAAGAAAGCATTCAATGTAGTTCGGATGAGTTAGTCTATGGAACACGTCTACGTCTTCCTGGAGAATTTGACTCAAAACCGGATTCTACTGTAGACTTATCATTTTTCCTTAAAAAATTAAAAAGACATTTTCAATATCTTAAAGCTAGGCCTCCAAAAAAACCAAAATACTAAAACTTTTATCCATCCAAATTTATTCTCTTGTTCACATATCTTCATAAGACATGACGCTATTAAAAGACCACTACAACAAAATTATGATGGACCTTATAAAGTTATCAAACGTTTTCCAAAATTTTTTACCATTGACATAAATGGCAAGTATGAAAACATTTCCATTGACAGATTAAAACCAGCCTACTAATACTATTTTTGTTCTTTTTACTCTACAAAAAACACAAAGTCATATATATTACTATGCAACTGCACCAGCTATATTTTCAGAACTTCGAGAATTATCAGCGAACAGGTAGTGAAGACAACGGAAGGATCTAATAGAGTTAATTTATGTTACTTTTATATATTTATATCAACATTTTGTATATTAATTAATTTAAAAATTATTGTTATTTAATGTATTCATATTTTGAAATATATGCATTTTTTTGGGGAGGGGTAATTGTAGCAAGTCGGCTTGGTTTGTTTTGATGAAGGGTTCAAGTCGGCTTGCGACAAGAAAAATCTTGTTTGTTGTGAAGGTTGTTATACCAATAAAAAAGAACATATCGTAACCATTCAATAAAAAAATAGTAACAAGTAACAACTAGCTCAAACAAGTTTAGACCCTTCTGCCAAAATCCATTTATGAATTATATTTAATACTTATAAAATTATTTATTTATAAATAATAATATATAGTGGCATAAGCTGCTATACGTACATAATAAAAGTACAAGAAGAAATAAAACCTTATAGCGTAACAACAAAGAAGAATTCCGTTTGCACTCATGGAAGATGTAGAAAAGGAATTAAACAAACTAGAAAAAGAAAAAATAACAGAACCTACTGAGTTCTGTGCACCAATGGTAATCACTACAAAAAAAAGGAATAAACACAAAATAAGAATATGCACGGATTTCACCGAGGTAAATAAGTATATTATTCGTGAGAGACTACAACTTCCATCAGTAGACGAAACACTAGTTCAATTACGTGGTGTATTTTCGAAATTGGACATAAAAAACGGATTTTATCAACATGAAATTAACGAAGACTCGAGAAAGTATACTTGTTTCATGACCCCATTTGGCCGCTACGTATACAAAAGATTGCCTCAAGGGTTAGCCTCATCACCAGAAGTATTCCAGAGAGCTATGGAAGAAATAACAAAGGATCTAAAAGGTGTTAAAATTCACATGGACGACATCATTGTATATGGTGAAAATGAGGACTAACATGACGTAAACCTAGAAAAATTGCTGGAAAGATTAGAAGAAAATGGAGTTACATTGAATTGGGAGAAATGTAAATTCAAATTTAACGAGCTACGATTTTTAGGGCACGTCATAGGTGCGAAAGGATTGTCTATGGATCAAGACAGGATTCGTGCAATCACAGAATTTAAGAAACCTATTTCAGTAAAAGAAGTACAAACATTCTTAGGTATGATCAACTATTTATCAAAATTTATAAATAACGTTACTGAGAAAACGCATGCATTAAGAGAATTGCTGAAGAAAAACACTCAATTTACATGAGGAGAAGCTCAAGACACGTGTTTTAAAAATTTAAAAAGAGAAATAACGTCTTCGCCTGTATTGACTACGTACGAAGTCAATAGAGAGATGAGGGTATCTGCAGATGCAAGTTGTTACGGGTTAGGAGGTCTACTGGAACAAAAAGTAGAAGGACAATGGAGACCTGTATTATATTGTTCTAAATCTCTAAGCGAAACCGAAAAACAATATTCGCAGAGTAATAAAGAAACCCTAGCCATTACTTGGACTTGCGAAAAACTACAACAGTATATTGTGGGAAAACAAATTGTAATCAGAACAGATCACAAACTACTGCTAGCTATTCTCAAAACGAAGAATGTCGAAAGTTTAAGCCCAAGGCTGAAAGGATTCAAACTACGTTTGATAAGATTCGACTAAGAAATAGAACATGTTTCAGGGAAAAAAATCTGGATACCGGATTCTTTATCAAGATCTCCAATGCCAGAAGGAAGAGACGATGAAGATGTTCTAGAAACTAGGAGTGAAAGATACATAGAAGCCATAGAAGAAATAAAAGAAACAGAAATAAGGAAAATAAAAGTAAAGACGAAACACTGAGAAAACAAGAAGAAACAGTGATGTCTGAATGGGAAAACAAAGTACATGTAAGCCAGAACTTTTACCGTATTATAAATTTAGAAATGAAATAGGTATTTGTGATGGACTATTGACTTACAATGGACGAATCATTATTCCTGAAGATCAGAAACGAAAATATTTAGAATATCTGCATGCAGGACACTTTGGTTTAGAAAAGTGTAAATGCAGAGCAAAAAATACGATTTGGTGGCCGCAGATAAATAATAATTTAGAAGAAAAAATAAAAAACTGCGAAGAATGTATAAAAAATAGGAATATGAAAACAGAGCCTATGTTAAACAAACATTTACCCGAACTACCATGGCAAATAGTATGTGCAGATTTATGTGAATTTAAAGGCAGGAACTATATTGTAATACAAGACGTATACAGTAAATTCCCAGAAGTTTACAAATTAAAAATACAAAGGAATTGCATACGGATAACGGTACACAATTCACCTCAACGGAGTTTGAAAATGTCAAAAATAACTACAATTTCAAATCGATCACTTCTAGTCCCATGTCCCATGTATTCTCAATCAAATGGACAAATTGAAAAAGGTGTGCAAATAATAAAAAAAATTAAAGAAGAACGAAGCAATGCATTTAGGATTATTAATCTATAGAAACTCACCATTAAAATGTGGCAGTTCACCAGCTCAGTTGCTAATGGGAAGAAATCTGCAAGACATTTTGCCAGCAACAAGAGAATACTTAATACCAAAAACGCCAGATCATACAGAGATTTACAAAAAAATGAACGAAGAGAGAAGACAGCAGAAGAAGTTTTTCGATCAAAGACATCAAGTAAAGAAGTTAGAAGATTTGAAAGATGGTCAAAGAGTTTGGATTGTCGACATGTACAGAGAAGGAGAAGTGTTAGGGAAAACAAATGAACCTAGATCGCACAGAGTATCGACAGAGAAGCAAGAAATAAGAAGAAATCGGAAGTTCCTAAGGGTCCTCCCTCCAATTGAAGAAAACACCGAAAGTAGAAGACACGAAGAACTAGGAGACGACAAGACAAGAAAAAAGAAAAATTTAGATTAATAATTGAATTGTTTAATTTCATTATAATTGTAAATTGTTAAAATACACATAGCTCGAAAGGAGGGATGTAAGGGGGCAAGATTATTTGAATGTTCCCGTCTAACGGGAGTAGATGACATCTACTAGAGATGTCGGGGGAGACGTTGTAAGATTGGATCACGAATAAACGTATTCGAGACAGTACAATAAAAAGCATAGTTTTCTTGATATATAAAAAATATCCCTTGGCAAAAGCCTACTGGAATAAAAATCAGAGAACACATATTTGAACAAGTGGATACGTTTAAATATGTAGGTATTATGTTATCAAGTAACGGAGAAAGAGAAACAGAAATTAAGGAAAAGATTATAGCAACAAATAGAGCTTTTTACTCAAATAAAAAATATTAAAAAGCAAACTATTAACAAAAAATACCAAAATCAGAATATACAAATCAATAATTAGACCAATTATATGCAGCTGAAACAGTTCTTCTTCAATGGCTCTACAGCCCAAATTGAGCCTTGGCCTCCTTCAATTTTTGCCTCCATTCTTCTCTATTTAGAGCCGCTCTCTTCCATACGCGAACTCCTAAGATGTTTCGTGCGTCTTCGGATACTTCTTCTTCCCACCGCTTACGTGGTCTTCCCACTGGTCTTTTTCCATGCATTCTGCTGTTGCATGCTCTTTTCGGGATTCTATTATCTTCCATTCTAGCGACGTGTCCGGCCCATCTCAATCGTTGTAACTTGATGAATTGTGTTAGAGGGGGTTCTTTGAAGATTTCGTAGATTTCATGGTTATATTTTACTCGCCATAAATTATCCTCTTTTGTTGGCCCTAGAATTCTTCTTAGTACCTTCCTCTGAAATATGTCCAGCTTGTTTTTAAAATTTTCTGTCAGAACCCAAGTTTCATTACCGTATGTTAATATTGGCCTAATTATCGATTTATATATTCTCAGCTTGGAGTTTCTATGGATTGTTTTTGATCCAAATATGTGAGAAAGTGCGAAATATGCTTTGTTGGCCAACATTATTCTTTTTCGTAGTTCCCCCTCTGGTGATCCGTCTTTGCTAATTTCCACTCCCAGATATGTAAATTGTTCGACTGTTTCGATGTTATCCGCCAATGTGATGTTTAGTGTACCACTTTTTCTTGATTGTGTAAGGATTTTTGTCTTCTGTGTGTTGACTTTAAGACCTACATATTTTGCATGCATTTTAAGATCGGTATAGGATTGTTGTGCATCTTCTCTTCTTCGGCTCATAATGTTGATATCGTCTGTGTACGCGACTAATTGAGTTGCCTTAGTTGTTATAAGATTATCTTTGCCAATGTTCATCCTTCTTATGACGTATTCTAATACTAAATTGAAGAGTGTTGGGGCCAGACCATCTCCTTGTTTCAGTCCACGCGTAATTTCAAATTCTTCTGTCAGTTTATTTTGTATCCGCACGGCCGCCTTCGTATCTTCCATAGTCGTTTTTATTAGTCTTATAAGTTTAGGTGGGATTCCTAGTTCGTGTAGTATTAGATAGAGTTTCTCCCTATCAATCGAGTCATACGCTTGCTTGAAGTCTACGAATATATTGTGCACATCTATGTCATGTTCCCATGCCTTACTTAGTATTTGTTTTACAGTGAACAATTGATCAATTGTGGACCGCCCACGTCTGAAACCGGCTTGATATTCGCCGATGATCTTTTACGCAAAAGGTTGAATACGTTGATTAATAATATGGGTGAATATTTTGTAAGCAGTGCATAAAAGGGAGATTCCCCGATAATTCTCATATAGTAACTTATCCCCTTTTTTGTGAATTGGGCATATTATGCTCTACTTCCAATCGCTAGGTATTTTTTCTTCTCTCCATATGTTCAATATTAAAGTGTGAATGTATTTCATTAATTGTTCACCACCTTTTTTATATACTTCTGAAAGTATTTCGTCCACTCCAGGGGCTTTATTATTTTTTAGCATGGTAATGGCATCTTCAATTTCATTGAGCGATGGTTCTTCAATTTCATTGAGCGATGTTATTTCTATTTCTGGGTATAGTATTTGGTCTTGGTCGGGTTCTTCTGTTCTCTCCTGGGTTACATCTAGGAGTGTTTGGAAGTAGTGTTTCCAGGTATCTTCTATGCCTTGTATATTGTTCTCTATTTGGCCCGCTTTGTTTCTAATTAAATTTGTCCGAGGTTTGTACCCTTTTCTCTGCTTTTTCAAATATTCATATGCTCCTCTTATATCATTTTTCCTTGAAATTCTCATCCATTTTCTGTATCAGGTCGTTTTCATATTCTCTCTTTTTGTTTCTGCATATCTTATCTGCTTTTCTTCTTGCTTCTTCGAATTCTTTTCTTTTCTCTCTAGTTCTTCTTGCCATATATTTTCTGTGCATTTTGTTTCTGTCTTCTATGGCATGTCTACAGGAGTCATCAAACCAGTTATCTGTTTTTCTTTTCGTCGTTATATTTCCTAGGTTTGCAGTTGCTGCCTCCATTATTGTTCTTTTAATGTTGTTCCACTGTTCTTCGATTGACTGATTTGCATTTGTTGTCAATTTCTGAGTGATTGCTTGCTCGAAATTTTTCTCTCATTTCCTCGTTGTTAAGATTTTTAAAATTTAGTCGCTTAGGGTTTTGCCGTTTAGTGTTGTTTCTGGAAATTCTGGATCTAAATTTAACTTGAACTAACAGGTGGTCTGAGCCGCAGCATGCTCCTCTTCGCGTTTTCACATCTAGAATGCTAGTGGCTGCTCTTTTATCTATTAGAACGTGGTCGATTTGGTTAGCTGTAAATCCGTCCGATGATATCCACGTCATCTTATGAATGTTCCGGTGTGGGAAGTATGTTGAGCTTATTACCATGTTTTTGCTTGCGGCGAAATTTATTAAAAATTCATCATTTTCGCTCGTTTCGTTGTGTAATGATTGTTTCCCTATTACTCCTTGATATTGTGTTTCTTTTCCAATTTTGGCATTCATGTCCCCTAAAATAATTTTAATGTCGTTTTTTGGAGAGTTATCATATATATCTTCTAAGTGTTGATAAAAATTTTCTTTAACTTCTGCTTTTTGTTCATCTGTAGGGCAGTATACATTAATTAGTGTCCAGGTTGAAGAATCGCGTGCGCAGTCGTAGTTTGCATATTCTTTCATTTATGGCTTTGTAATCTAAAATGCTAGATTTAATTTTATTGTCAACGATAAAAGCTACTCTGTATTCCTTCTTCCCGTTTTCTTTTCCACTGTGTAATATAGTATGCGTTTTTGAATCTCTTATATCTTTTCCTAGCCATTTCGTTTCTTGGACTGCTGTCACCATTAGTTTGTATTTTGTTAATTCGTTAAGCAGTGCTGCTTGTGCTCCTGGTTTGTTAAGCGTTCTAACGTTCTAACGTATTCCATATTTCGTAGCCTTGTTCGTATCCGGTTCGGCTTTCCATTCCGAGGCAATCCTTTAGGTTTCGTAACAGATTGTTTTGACGAGAATGAGTAGTTAGCCCATAGCCCAACCCCCTTTTCGGAGGACCATTTCTTCCTTCCTCGTCTGCCTAGTGTACAGGTTCCCGGGGGTCACCGACTTGGAGGTGAGGATAGGAATTGGGTGGGAGAGGCTGTGTGGAGTGTCCCCCATATGTTGCGCTTCACCACCCCTTAGACCCCCAGTTGAAACAATTACAATGACAAAAAAAAGGAAGAAACAATTACAATGACAAAAAAGAGGAAGAAGATCTAAAAAGAATGGAACGCAAAATATTACGAACCATAATAGGACCAATCAAGGTATCAGAAAATGAATACAGAATAAGAATGAACCATGAAATATAACAAGAATTAGAAGGAGAAAATATAGTGAAAAAAATTAAACAACAAAGAATGAGATGGTTTGGCCATGTATAGAGAGCAGAAGAAAGGGATACAATAAGATCAATAGTCGAGTGGAGCCCAGGCGGAAGAAGAAAACGAGGCAGGCCCAGATCAACATGGCTGAGAGAAGTGGAAAAAGATCTAAAAGCAGCCGGAATTAGCAACTGGAAGAACAAAACAAGAGATAGGGAGTTGTGGAGGAATATTACAAAGAACATCTAAGAAACAGGAACGGAGATTGATCCACTCCAATAAAATAGGATCTAGAAAGCTTCGAAGGAAGCGGCCAACCCCTTGGGGGTGTTAAGCCACTATATATATATATATATATATATATATATATATATATATATATATATATATATATATATATATATATATACATATATTTTTCTGTTAACCGATAGTTAAGGTAACCGGCACTTTAGCCAGAGATTGAAAAACCGGCCCAAAGTGTTATAAAACACACATTTTCATTCCAGTTACAACATGCACATGAACTCATTACATAGAAATGAGGTGTGACAGGTGACTCCCAAGTCCTAAGGTACTCCGCTGTCTAGTGACACTCTTACGTACATATTCTGGGACAGAAGAATCGGGGATACATACATTCTTGTTTTGAAGAAGATTCTAGAACACGTAATTCTGGATTTGAGTTATACGGTGTCTGAAGATTCTAGTTTTGCATACCTAGCCTTTATTTGTTCGTTATTAATCTTACTTGTGGGTATTTGGTTTAATGAGACAAGGAAATATACATTGCTGTCAATCAAATATGAAGTCGTATTCATGGATATGATAAATCTCGATGTTTCACGTAAAAAAATTCTCACAGTATGATAAAATTATGTAATTATAGAAACTAGTAATGATATTTCGAATATTCTTTATTTATTTGGCAACACTATTGACCACAATAATAACATTTCGCGATCTACATCTACGAACAGAAATAACATAATAAATTATCATTTTCATAAATTAAAATGAATAATTTTATACAAAACATTACAATGTACATATAAAACAATTGTGTAAAATACAATTTCTTATTGTAAACATAATTTTATTTTCATTACGATATCAAAATCCTATTTTACCAACAAAGTTAGAATAAATAAATTTGTTAATATAATTCGCAATGATTGAATTCGCTATTTAACTTCCAACTCTTCAGTAAAATACGATCCGAGTAATGAATATATAAATACCATTTTCTTAATGTCGATACTCTTATTACAATATTTAAGCTACTTGTATATACATTCTTAACGTTTCCTATTAATGCATCTACAAAATTAATAAAGTGAATATGAATATATAAAAATCACAAAAATGTAAATATAAACAAGTCGAAATATCTATAAAATTATTGCAAAGTAAAATTTTAATATATTGATAGAATTTATCTATTGGTAAAATATTATGTACAACTTTCTGACTAGGGTGCATATATCTTTCTCGAATTTCGCCTAATGTATTTCATATGTATCGTCACAATTTTCCAATTCTTATTATTTTAATCAATTTATTGAATACTTATTTTAAAAGCAATCTTATCATCTTTTAAAGATAATAATCTTTAACGTAAGATGATAATTATGCTAAAAATTCTAATATTAGGAAATTTTTCATAAACGATTGCATTTAGAACCAAATCACCATTTACTAATATATCATTTAAGAGAATTTTTACGATAAACTAGTGTAGATTTGGAGGAAGTTGATATTAGTAAATGGTGTGTAGTCCTGAAGGCGAAACTCCTACACTAAGGTGGAACGCGGGCAGTAGCGTGGCAGGGGGCGGCGGTCCTAGCTGGGCTGCGGCTCCACGAGCGGCGCCGGCTTGTGCAGGATGGACACGGGGCGCGAGCGTGCTGGGGCGGCGCCCGCGGGGGGCACCGGCTCGCGAGGCCGGACTATGTTGGTCGTTACGTGCGTCTCCATCTGGAGCACTTCCGTGTATTCCCTGATTAGAGTTGCTATTTGGAAAGCCTGCAACAATGTCATATTCCGAATTTTATCATTTATTCACATTTTTAAAATTCTTAATAAAATCTTTAAGTAACTGTAGAATATACTGGAGTTATGTGTAGTACTTTTGATATACACTATTAGCAAAATGTCTAAAAGCAATCATTTTCGTTTATGAACGCAGTGTAGCCTCAAGTTTTCAGTTCTAACCAGTAATGGCATATATAACAAACAGTGCAGTTTGACAATAGATGCAAAACAACTTACTCTTAACTCTGATTTAAGGTCGGTGCGGCATAACAGAACTGATTATAATGATTTGTTCTGATCCGATTGATTAAAGGAATAATACTAATAAACAAATGGTTACAAGCGACATTCATCAAATACCACTGCGAAGTAGAATAATAAAGATCTGCTAAATTTTTCCTTCTGTCTATCATATTTACAATGTAAATATTATGTTGTGATTTGAGTAATATGCCAAATTAATAAATAGGGAATAAATTATATGACACCAAAATAATTTTGATTTCCATTAAGTGCACTGTTACCTAACTTTTTTGTCCCGCTCTTACGTTATTTAATGTATTATAAAAATCAGTAATTTGTCTCCGAACAAAATGCAATGTAAAAGGTTTCTTTACAGGTTGATTTATTTGGCCACTGTAGTTAAACGTGTTATTAGTAGAAAGTTCTTAATTAATTCGACATTTCTTGATGTAGAACAAATAAATAATTATTACCTGAGAGGTAGTGAGAATAACTTTGCTTTGCTTCTTATCACTGCCGGTAATAATCATCAAACAGTTAAGCGCTGGCGAATACGACAATATACTTCCATAGTCGTACGTGCACAAAGTATTTCTCGACCTATGCTCCAGTAAATGCAGTCCTGTTTGGTCCACTGCCAACCATAAAACTCTGGGCCAATTTGAAGTAAAAGATTGCATCACATCGAAAATTGTAGCCCTGTGAAGTGGCCAGCTTTGAATAAGATTTAGGAATGCTTTCTTCGCCTCTGCAGGAGTCATTCCTTTGAGGGATTGATGGTGCATGGCCACCCCTTCATGGGGAATGTTGGGGACGAAGCGCGGAGGCAAACAGTGGGAAGCGATTGGACGGTAGTCGTTTAACACGTCGCCACAATCGCCGAGCTCTAGTTGCGCTTGTAAAGCGGTCAACATTACAGCTTCTTTTTCAGAAATAGGGAATCTGTCACCTCGCAAATCATGCAGGACTTGATGATACAGTAGTTCCTTTTCAACAGGGTCATCCAAGTTCATATACTGGTCCAAGAATAAGTGCTTTTTGAAGAGGAAGAAATGGTGTTGTCTTCGGACATTTTTCAGTGTTCCATTCGCACCATTCACCTGTAGGAAGAATTTCTATTTGAAATAAGCATATAGTTCGTTTTTAGACTTATTAGTACTTGACTGATTTTAATTATTTTAATTTTAAACTTGAGCTTCAAATAATAAATCTTTATTACACAGAGTAATATTTTATATTAAACTCGAATAATTTAACTGGTAATAACAAGCGGAAATGTATTTTTGATGATACATTTTACAATTGTGATTAACTTAAAATGTAAGCGTGTAATCGTGATTAACTTAAATTAAAACATTAAATTAGATTGGTTATCAGTTCTAATTAATGAGTGACAATTTGACTCAATTTTTGTAAAAAAAAATTATGAAAAACTGAGTTAAAAAAATAATTAATGTAACAAATTTATTTTTCTTACCTGATTGGCTTGATTTGCAGCGCTGGCCATTCTATACCTCTCCCACTTACTCATCACATCAGCGACTTTTTCTTCAGCCATTAAACTCCTCTCTGAAGTGCCCAGTACTTCATATATGGCATACCCTAGCGCATTTTCATGCAAGCCAATCTTCGTACGGATAGTTTCCATCACATCTTTAGCTGTAGCACTTGGATGGAACTCAACCGAATGGTATTGCCCGTCCATGAAATGAAAACGCGCGTAAACTGGACGACGGTTTATTGTGCAGATAATTTCTTCGCGGGATGGAGGCCATTGGCGACGCCGGGTTCCTTGTGTTTTATAAAGACACTAAGAAAAAATAAGAATGAAATATTCGCAAATAATTTATGACGAGAGTATAATTAATTTCTGGATAACCAATTTTTACCAAAAGTAAAACCTCACCTCACACAGTATTGTAACAATCTTAAATTTGAAGTTTCATGAAAAACTTTTTTTTTTAAATTTGGTCTTGATGTGCAACACAAATATCAAGACAGATGAATCGAAATTACATAGTCAAAACATATAGTAAAGACTTTAATTCATAAAATTTCGTTAAAATTTTGTCCAAATCAGTAAATTAAAACTATTCTTATAATAAGTAGTGGTCGGTAAAAATTAATAAGTTTTAACGTTATTGCTTACCTTTTCGGCAAACCGGGCATATTTGCCTTCTTCAGTAACATAATCACTGGCACATCTTTTCAAATGAGCGATTAAAT
Organism: Stenolophus ochropezus; assembly: GCA_035578165.1. Lineage (NCBI taxonomy): Eukaryota > Metazoa > Arthropoda > Insecta > Coleoptera > Carabidae > Stenolophus > Stenolophus ochropezus. The sequence goes on along the minus strand of JAQOWZ010000001.1, from coordinate 36,158,394 downwards.
ACTTGCGCACAATTTTCTGCGGAGGAAGAATAACAGAACAAGCCAGAGACAACAAAGCCCAGTGTCGCAAATTCACTCTAGAGTTCGGATCCGGATGATCTGTCGTCTGTTTTATGAGCTGCATGTACAGCTCGCATAATAATGTTTCCTTTCTCATACATCGCTCCATAATACTTTGAATTAAATTAACATGTTCGTCTTCTGCTCTTCGAACTGTGTCACCTGGAAGAGAAGGTTTGGATTCTTCTTCTTCTTTGAAAAATAATGGTGAACATGCAACAAAAACGTGCAGAAAATAATACTACATAAAATCATGCAATCTTTATTAAATAATCAATGCTAAAAGAAACCGAAGTACCCCAGAAAGTAACAAAAGTTTTAAACCATTTTTTCTTCTTACCATTTTGTCCCAGTCCAGCATAAGTTAAAATGATCTGGAACACCTGCAGCATAATCTGTTCTTCAACTTCCGGCAGTTTAGTCATACTCTGCGGTAGGGGTTGTCTACTGAACGCCCAGAAAGCGTAATGGAATCCTTTGTAAGTCTCGCCATGATCTGTCGAGTTGCCGTGTTCTTGTCGAAGTTTTTCCAACCGGTGTTTACTTAACCGGCGAAGAGTATTGCGCAGAAAACCTCCAGACGCGTCTTGGGGTTTACGCAAGGCGTCGCTATCCACCAAAGTGCGACGACAGTTGACTAAATTGTGGTATAATCGAACACGGTCTTCGTTGGTAATACCTATATGTAAATAAATTGAATATTGTAAATGTAAGCAAGCAATCTTTAAAACTAAATATAGATTTACGAGTCAAATTCTTAGTAATTTGATATTTTTATTACATTGAATTGAAATAATTGATATTTACATTTTTCATATATTTCGTTAGTCTAAAAACTATAGACGAAAAAGAAGAATAATTTATCAATTTGTATGTAACTACTGCAGATGATAGCAATAAATATTACTATTAATACATACATTTAAAGAAATCTAGAATTAATTACGTTTTTAAACAAAAAATGTACTATTTCGTTTTACAGTATGTAATTTTATAAATAATACCATTATTTCTTTGTGCCAACAAATAATTGTATCTTGTTTTCTCGAAAGAAATATGTAAACTTGAAAAACGGTTGTGTTAGAAACTACTATATATAGGTCGACGTATAATTATTAAATACAATTATAATTTACTTACCTTTGACTCGTTTTGCTGGCGCCTCATTTTCTGTGATCCATGCAGCTAAAGCAGGACAATAACTAACAATCAAAGATCCAATCTCAGCTTTTTGGGTCGTTTCAAACACAAAACACTTATGGTTATTGTCATGAGGATGTCTCAAAAGAGTTATAGTAATGAAACTATCACTTGGGTCCAATAAAATCGACTCTATTTCGTGATAACGATATTCATTCAAAACAAATTTGTCTTCCGGTTTGATGAGCATCAAGCCTTCGCAGTTCACACCCAGAATTAGAGTATTACCTGTAAATGCATTAGAATTAGCCGGGCAAATAATATTACTAATAAAAACTTTATAATTCATGTAAAATTAATATAAGAACTATTATTAAATATGATATTTATTAGAAAATATAGTGTTAAAATAAACACTCAATTAACTTACCGTATGACCAATATCCCCTGTAAGTAACTTGATACATAGTGGTTCCATAAAGTGGATACTGCATGACACAACTCAAGTAAAGCGCCTTCGCAGTGAGTTCTGATCTTCCTGAGCCGTACTGGCGGTGCGCCTGAGCGATAATTGGTACCCAGACATCATCCCCACGAGCACGGGAGATACGGTACGGAAGATATGTATCTATGTCCGTGTAGTATTCCAGCTTATTGTTGTCTTTCGGGTCGCCTAAAGCTACTTGAGCTTGCAAACCTGCTAGCTGGAGGGCTACTTTCTCCGTCACCGGGAAGTCATCACACTAGAAGGAATCATTTAAAAATATTTTCACATATTCATCAACAAATACAAAAGCTATTATAATTGTACTAAAATAACTCCAGTAAAATATGCATTAGGTATATAATTTGGCACTCCTTACATAATTTTTTATATATTACAATAACACATTGAATATGTCCTAGTAAAACCAAAATTTTGAAAACTTGTAGCTGTTAATTCAGATGTGGAGAATAGAACATTTCAAGTACCCTCCGGTTAACCAATTTTAGCCAAAAAAGTTCTAATTTTAATAATATGCTTTTTAGAAATAGGATCCTGAACCATTGTCGAAATATTACCATTTTGCAGAAGAATATGAAAATATACAATAATTAATGAGTATCAATGAAATATTTCATTTAAATATTATTTCATTCGCGAGCTGTAAGAGATTAAATTTTGTTGCGATATCCTGTCATGTCATCTGTCTTTTATTAATTGATTTATTTAAAAAAACTATTATTATATGTTATGAGAAATAATTTTTTTTATGCCTAACAATATTTTTTTCATTCTATATACAAATTTGTATATGAACATTGGTTAGCTATACAATTATGAAAACAACCAATACCCTGTACAGCTAACAGTTTGTTCATCACGACAAGATGACATCAGAGACCGAAATTTTCTCTTTAAAAATTGATATCTATCTCGCTTACCACGACATGTTTTTCAGTCGCATCTTCACTACAATGCTTATTTCATTCTGTTCTTTCAGAAAATGGTTCAGGTCCCCGTTGAGGTATTGTGTTTGCACGATTCTCAAATAAATACAAGAAATAAAAGATGAGCTATTAAAAGGATATAATTTTATTCCCTAGTAAATTGGAATATTGTTTCACATTATTCTAGTTATACAGGGCAATGTATTTGTTATCTATTTATTTTAATAAATATGTATTGCACTATATTAAATAATGTTAATTTAAATATAATTTTATCTTACCTTTACGACGCTATGTACAGCTTGAGCATAGAGCAAATTAACTTCAACCGGATCCTGACTGAGTTCCCTATTAGATTTGAAAAGCCTCCTCTTGAAAATAAACCTATTCTCCCCGCTACTTAACGTAGCGCTAGTCCCTCTTCTTCCAATAGTTGGGAACGATGATCCCGTAGTTCCCAACTTACTTTGTTTCTGTTCCCAGGCTGCGATAATATCGTACAAATAATGATGCGCGCGCACATGCTCTTCTCCATCTGGTCGACTTTGGTAGATCGCCCAGCCATCTAGAGTCTTTAGAGAAAGCCGTTCAGCTAGTTTTCTAGCAGCATCACCTGCTGTATCTGTCGGATGAACGTCAATGGCTTTGGTTCGTCCATCCAGGAAGAAAAATCGGCAGACAATCGTCCCTAGACGGCGCATGGCTGCCACTTCGACAGACGAAGGCGGAAATTCTCTGCAAGTTACTTTGCTATTCTTGCAATTGTCCAAGCACCATTGCACATATTGTCGCAACTTTCCTTCCAGTTGTAAATTCTTTTTTAAGAAGCTGACAAAGTATTTATATAATAATTTGCTGGGTTGAAAAGCGACGATACATAAACATAATAAAAGCCAAATTCGCTCACTCCATTCTGCGTTAGGGTTGTTAGTTGCTTGTCGAATACATTGGACGAATATTTCGTCGCGAAGTTCTTCTCTTTCAATACCGTACCCGATTATGCTTTGAATGACGGAAAGTTCGCGTTCTGCATTCATTTCTCCACGGTTATACTTGCATAAATCCTGGAAAACAAATATTTCTATAAAAAAAAAATCAGACGTAGAAAAGGTTGCTACTAAATAGGATAACTTATATTTCAAATATTATTAATTTTTAAGTGTAAATGAGATTATTTATTTCAGAGAGTCAATAGAAATTTCGATATGGAAATAATCTTTTTGAAAATTAAAATTTTATTGTCTATTTATTGTGACTCAAATTTTAATTAGAAGAATCAATTTATTTACAGAAATTGTCCATTTTAAGTCAGATTAGATAATTTGTATACCAAATTCAATTAATTACAATTACAAAAAAAAATATAATTCAAATGAAATATTTTAAAGTTTATCAATTTATGTGTATATTTAGAAAGGTTTTCTAATGATGATGATACTTAAAGATCACATTAACCATCAATTTTAAGGCTAAATAAAGTATAAAAAAAAACTTATAATAATAAAAAGTAAGTCTATTCCGTCGAGATCACAAACCCTTCTTAAAGGGCCGTTTGGTATTGTTTTGATATATTTTTGTCCTTTGTAGTTTACAAGCTTAATGATAATTTATTTGTCGTATGCTATTAGGTTTTTACAAAAACCCCGTTGTATTTTGGACAAATAGAATTTAAAAAGTATTCATTATATTTATGTCTTACCCGGAAGATGGTGCAAGCGACGTTAACATTATCCGGATCATACATATGTATATGGGAGTTAGGTATGCTGGTTCCTTTGTAGTAAGTGCACATTTCATATTTAGGAATAATCTCCATACTCTTTCTTGTTTTGCGAGTGAGGGTAGCCATGATGGTACCTTCAGGCGACCTTTCGTGGTTGTTGAAGTAGTTCTGAGCGAACTCCACGATGTCGTGGTAGAGCTCTTCTTGAGATTTCTCTTGTTCTTTGGATTCGTTGAACTCTTGGAGTTTCTTCTCGACACGGAATTTGCGGCGTTGCTCGCGCTCGGGGTCGTCTTCGTTGCGCTGGTGGCGCCAGGATTGAGGCTGAGGGAGAAATAAATTTTTCAGTTCAAACATTATAAAATTTAAGCATTAACCTTCAAGAAATTCATTTAAAGTAGGAGAAACAAAAAAAAACATGAAATCGAAACTTTTACCGAAATTTTCACATCAAAATCGAAATTGTAATCGTTATTATTGATACCTACTTTTAGAAATTATTTTCACACAAAACCTACTAAATAAGTGGAAGTATAAATGAAATAGTTAAATTAATAAAAAACAGTATAATACTTATTTTTATAAATACTTCGACAGGAATAGTCAAATGTAATGTAATTTTATAGTAATTGAAATTGTAACCAAACCCATTCATTTAAAAAGGTTACTATTTTTGATTTCAACAAAACTAAATACATGTACTTAAAAAACCAACCATTTATTCATATATTTAAAACCCAAACTACACTCCAGTCCAGTTTCGAGAGAATTAGTAATTTCTATATAATATTATTTTAAATTGAAGTTTATGAGCCAAGAAGTGTATCACTGATATGTATTTCGTAGTATTTTTGATTTAATTTTTAATAAAATCAGACATCTTTCTTGATTAAATTTATATATTTAAAACAAAATGCAAGCTATATTTTTATTTGGCTTCGACAGTAATTTCAACTAAATTTTTATTTTAAATTGAATTTCCAATCCATAACTGCGTTTATTTAATTATTAATTTCTAATCTGTATGAAGTATCTATTTTATTTTTTAACTATAAATATTTTTGTACATACCCCACTGGAAGAGCACCTGCTGGATGGCCGGCTCCTCTCCTCCTGCCTCTCAGCGCTAGGCGACCTGAACTTGGGTGGGGGCGGTACAGTAATGGGTGTGGGCGACACGCAGCTGGGTTCATCCCTCGGCAACACCGACTCGTATATTGGTTCCTGTTCGCCTTTGTCTTCGCTTTCTGTCGGTGTAATTGGTACCTCCTCCACCGCTGTTGTGGTTGGTGGAGGCGGTGGAGGTTCTGTAGGTTCTGGCAGGGATGGTAGGCCGAGTTTAGGTGGCTGGGTTTGTTGCTGTTGTTCCAAAGCGAGGCCTTCGAGTTCTTGTTGGATCACAGTCTCCAACTAAAAGAGATAAATATAGTACACTCAAATTTCATTTTAATGTATTATAAAGATTGGTACTTCCAAAATAATTAATTTATTACAAAATTAAGAATAAAAACAATAAAGCGTATTTTATTTGATAGCAAAATAATAATTTTGGCGATATATTACTTGCCGTGAAAAGAGAACAGATTTCGAGAGGGACAAAAAGGTTTCTAATTATTTATTGAGTGTAGAGATCATTGTCTATGCGAAATAAAAAGTTAATCCAAGAAATAAAATATTTTCTGAGATTAAATTGGTTATTTATTTGCGTTTGACAGTAAATATTTTGATAAATTAATAATTTATTACCTCTACGTCAAGATCTTCAACAAGCTCATCCATTTTCTCCCCAATTTCGTCAATAATTTGATTTCGCGAAGCTGGTTGGACGTCTGACAAAAATGCAAACAGATTATCCAAATCCACAGCTTCGGAAGCAGGTTCGTTGGCGAGTCTTGGATTTAATTGTTCAGCCATATGTGACAAGGCAGCAATTTCTTTTTGCGCTGCTTTTTCGCTCTGTTCTAAATCTAACTTTTCTTGTTCTGCTTGCGCTTTGTCGAGTTCAGCCTGCCGTATTCTCTTTTCTTCTTCTGCTTTTTCTCTCTTGCGCATTTCTTCCTCCACTCTTCGCATTTCTCTGAGCGCTGCGGCGACTTCTCTGGCGAAAACGCCTCTGAGGTGGGATTGAATGACGACGACAGCTCTTCGTTTTCGCAGGAATTCAATTCGCAATTTCCAGCCTCGATAAGCGTGTTGTATCTTGAGCACAGCGTTGCGTATTCTTTGGTATGATTTCCTAGCTACGTATTTTCGGTAAGTTTTTTGGATTAGGATTGCTCTTGTGGTTAACATTTTACTTCTGGCGTCTTCCAGCGGTTCGTAGATCTTTGGTCTTAGGAATACTTTGGTTTTGCCGATTTGCCACTCATGCTGTGAGATGTTGTGGACTTCGAGAAGATGTTTGCAAGCAGCGCGGACATCAGGCGGAAGTTTGGTTTTGGTTAGGCAGTGATAACGAACAGTGAAGTCTTGGAAAGGCATATGGATTGGGTAACCTTCTTTGCGGATTCTTATTATGTCTAACATGCCTAAATATTTCAGTTGGTCCAATACTAAAGCGTCGTTGTAATTATTGGGATGTTTTTTCACATTAGGCTTAATACATCGAACATACCACGGGTTTGTAGACTGTAAAACATCTACTAAAGCTTGTAGTTGATGTCGGAAAGTGTCACTAACTGTCGGTTTTCCTTTCGTTGTTCCTCTAGACATTGTAGTGCCTCCAACAGCTCCAACATTTACAACTTTCGCTCCTAATAAATCCTGATAATGCGTTATTTCTTGCACAAAACAATTTTTACTTCTACTCATATAATCGAAGAAGACATCTTGTTGTACGTCACGATTTTTATCAACAAATCCTTGAACGCAGTACGATACACAACCCGCATAGTGCCGAATTCCAAATTCCTTTTCCCACTTTCTACGGTCTTCCCCTTTCATATAACAAGAATGTCCTTCGAATTCTGAATGCATGTTATTCAAAAACCCGATGTCAGAACCTTTTGGTAAGTGGCATTGCTCTGTCAAAAGTTTGAGAATACAACGGGGTGGTTTTTCGACCAGTTCTAAACAAGCTGTGTTGTCAGTAAATTTTATATGTGAAAATTGAATCCCCTCCTGCTGATACTGCAAAAAAAAAAAGGATGATTTACAGTATATTTGTTTAAACCAGAAGGAGTAATTTAAATTTCGCCCTTCAAAATTATATATGTTTTTTTTTTGAGAATTCTAGCATAAGTAATGAACTTTCATTATTATTGTTGGATGAACTTCAAAGTTAATAAACTATGTATCTGTATATCTACACTACATTCAATTACAAAATATAGTTATAAATCAAGTAAAAGTATTCAAGAGTTCAGACTATTTTTTAATAGCAACCAAATTTAACATTATATCATAATGCCAATTTTGTTAAATAAAAACATAAATATATATTACAAATGTGTATGGATTTTTAAAATTTCGCACGAACAAAAATATAATATCTTTTTGATAACTTTCTATGCGGTACATCTGACTTCCGTGTTTACTCCTCTTGCTTAAACAACTTCAATATATGTATGTTCAAAGTGGAATATTTTCTCTATATTTGCGTGATTGAAAGTAATAACTTACCAACTCTTGTTCAAGTGCAAACACATAATGATTGAAGAACTTGTGCAGTTTTTCATTCGTATAGTTAATGCACAACTGTTCGAATGAGTTCACTGCAAAATTCTCAAATCCAAAGATGTCCAGAACGCCTAGAAACCTGGAAGAGTCTTGTCCAGGATTTGTACATGTGTTGATGTGGTTGATCAGCCAAGCGAATGTTCGAGAGTATAACGCTTTTGCCATCGCATGACGATTTTCACCCGCCTAAAAAAACAATGAATGACACAAATGGAATTGCTGTTCGGTTATTAATTAATTGCAATTTGGTATATCGCATTAATGATTGTAATAATAAAATATTAATGACCAAAATCTTTTATCACAAAGCAGTAAAATCAGAAATTACGGCAACCAAGAAAGTAAATATTGATGAACACAATTTATATTTAACGTGTTTCAATTAAGGTAATTAATGTCGTATTTGGTGCTGCCAAATAGCTCAGCAAGGAAGGGCCATTAGTGAATCACAATGATCATTTACATCAAATAATACATAAACAGATGGATATAATCAAGTTGGCAATTTCTAACGAGGCGTCTATAAATTTAAAATGTTTTGCAGGAAATTGTTACGGGGTATTTAAAAATTAATTTAATGAAAGAGTTAAAAGAAGAGTATATTATAAAATGTTCAATACATATAAAGAATTTTAAAAATTATAGAACATGTCCCTGACATGAGATCGTCTAATAAAGTGATTTGCTGTACGTTTTGTCCTCATTATCCTGTTGCATATACAATACAACTAATTCTCTTTTTTCCACTGCTTTTAAAGCAGTAATGATAGTCAGAGATACATAAGAAAAATTGAAACAGTTTATTGTATTGAGGTCCTACAGAACAGAGTGAAATAAGCATAGTAGTGAAAATATGTTGTGGTAAGCGAGATAGGTATCAATTTTTAAAATAAAAATTTTGGCCTTTTACGTCATATGTTTTCGCTAGTGATGAACAAACTGTTAGTTGTACACGGTGTTGGTAACTTTCATATTCGTAAAGCTAAACTATTTTTATATACAAATTTGAATGTATATGAATGAAAAAAATATTAGTAGGCATAAATAAAATACAATAACATTTTGACACTACCAAGCCGCATGTACGTGACCCCTCCGCAAGTTCTAAGAAAGGCAGACGCGCGATTGCCTTTTTAAAATCAGGCAACCAATGAAATTGCTAAAAACAGATGACATGACAGTACATCGCAACAAAATTTAATCTCTTATAACTCACGAACGAAATAATATTTAAATGAATTATTACTAATACTCATTAATTGTTGTATATTTTCATATTCTTCTGCAAAATGGTAATATTTCGACAATGATTTAGGACCCTATTATGCTATATGTTCAGATTTCATTATTGTGGTTCATTTACTAACTCGAAAGAAAGAAAAGAGTCAAAGTGCTGTTTTCTATTGACGTAGGTAAATTTTTGCAGAAAACTAAACTAATAATATTAGATTATCAATTTTTGTAGCTGTACACCTAAAAATTTCATCTATTTTTTCGAATCTTCACATGAACTACAATATTATTAAACCGCTTATGGATGATGAAGTTTATAAGTTATTTATTAGATCTTGACAAATATTGATGCAGTTAATGGATTTAGTTAAACAACAAATAATTAAAAGTACTTGGCACTTACCTCCTGTAATTTGAGCGGGATCTCCGTGATATTCCCCCGGACATTGATTTGTCTCAATAGCACCACCTGTTGCATGTCCTCCACTTCTAGGCCCAGCAGCTCTGCCACCACTTTTATCACCTCGTCATCCGAATTTGTTAATTTACATTTTTCCCCGTCTATATCCTACAACCGAAAACAACATAGTACCTACATTCAATCTCCCTTCACACAAAAATACCTCAAATTGTAAGTTCCCAAGCCATAAAATGGCGGAAAGAACCTTATACAGCCCATCACACATTTCCGGAGGCAACTGAAGAATGTTGAACGCCAATCTTAAGTTATCAAACTTCCTCGCATCGCTTACTCCTTCTATCTTAACACAGCCAGATTGATTTAAATAATTATAGAAATCAGCTGGTTGAAGGTGCAACTGATCGGATAATTCTTTGTTATTCTGAAATAAATTTCAAGTTAGCTTACATTTAAAACAAGTATGTGGTAAACTAACCTTAGCACCTTCAACTAGCTGATAAAAAACATGGTAATTTCTTTCTCCAGGACTCTGGAAAGTAATTCTAGATTGTTCTAAAAGATAATCTTGTACTATACATCCTTTTATCATCCATTTGCTATCAAAACACACTTGCATAAATTTTCCGAATCTACTTGAGTTATCGTTGCGTACTGTCTTTGCATTTCCTGAAAAGAAAAATAATTCAGTGATTACTTCGTAACTGTGTCAACTCTTACAAACGTACAACACACTGATAACAACAAGGGCGAAACACTTATTTAATTACTAACTGGTTTTTCATTATATTAATTCGTTTCAGACTTATTTTTTTTAATATTACTGAGTTTTTTTTAATGTTTATAAGAAATGTAACATCAACATCAACAACCATGGATAATATTTTAGTCATTTTATATTTATTTTTATCGACAGGCATATAATAAGTGAGGTATTATTATAAATATATCGCTTTTTACATTTCAAGATTTTTAACGGATGTCCAGGAATTAAGGTTTTTTTTTTATTTTAGAATGTTGTTCATCAGGCGGCTGTTCGTCCTGCAATTCGTATGTTTGTATGTAGACAAAATTCGGCAGCATGGATTTTAATAAAACTTTATATTTATGTTTTTGATATCAATAGCACAATAAGTTCAACTTTTGGCAAAGTTGCATTAATTTAAATCCCACTGATTTTGAAGCTATTGATAAAAATTATTTTTTCTGCATTTGTTATTTACCATTTCAGATTTACGGAAATAGGGGGACAAAGCGTTTAGGTAGTGTTACCATGTGACAATACTTTCAAGTACTAAATCTGTTTAACATCGTCGATGTTGGTAAAACAAAATTTACTTTGAAATGTGAATGTAAATTCGGTTATAACGACATCGAACGAACACCAAAAAATTCGTCGCTATAATATCGTTAGCATAGCGTATATGGCCTTTCAAAAAAGTCGTAACAATTTCGACATTATAACCAGTTTCTCGCTATAATCGGTATCATTATAATTGGATTTTACTATATTTTTTATTATTTCTTTAAAATTTGTACTTTTTCTTTACAATATGTATGTTTATTTTCATGATAAATGATTTTATGTTACCTTGATACCGTGCGTGAAGTACCTGAGATAACTTTTTCTCACGCTTTTGGAATACGTTTTTTCAAGGTGATGGAAAACATTTCTTCACTCAGTTTATATAGATAAATAAAAATATTATAATTAATGATGTAAATTCGTCGTAGAAAAAATATTGTTTGTATTTTGTGCGCAAAATGTTTTTAGTGCGATCAATTGACTTTTTTGACTCGGCAAGCCTCGTCAAAAAAGTGACGTCTCACGCACTGAAAATACCAACTTTGCGCACTTAATACAAAATAGTTATTTATGTATCAAAAGCGTAAAGTGAATCTTTATTGCTTGTGCTTGTAAATTGAAGCGAGAGCGTTGCGAGCGCTACAATCAAGGTAGAGCAATAAAGATATTTTACGCTTGAGATGCACACATATTTTTTTCTACGACTAACGAAATAAAAAATAATAATACCTATTTAGTAAGTTCAATTCAATCTTAACTAATTTCCTGTTTTGTGTTGCTGTAACCATGACGATATGAGTAAATAAATAATCTAAGCGAGCAAATTAAGTACTTTACCGCTCGTTGCTATGAAGAAGTATTTTTTTGCTCGTTCCTCAGTAATCATTAACTTTACATTGACAAAAGAGAGCATAAATATCAACTTTTCATGGTGGTCGTAGAAAAATAACTATTCGAGAAATTTTTATTACCTAGCCACCTTTGTTTGAAAAAATATTTACTTTTATGGCATTTTTGATAGTGGGTTTTGTGATGATCACAACTGTTTTTTTTTTTTGTAAATCTAGAAATGTTTATGTGAAATATTACTGAAATAATTCTATAATTCCAAATTTATTGGACCTTCTCATCAACTTTCTTTTTCATTAATTTTATCCTTCGTAATTGGTGTTTCTGTAGTGAAAGCAGCATGGACATTTGTACAAACACAATGCTATGAAATGAAAATGAACACGACCGCAAGCGGATTAGTGGTGCTGGCCCTAGTACTCTGAGGACATGTACTTTGTGCTTGCCAAAGCTTTCTATCCAGAATATAGGTCAGGTTGAATACCTGCCGCTACCAACGGACGCTAAATCACGAGATTGAAGGAATTATCTTGATTAAATCCAACGCTTTAACGTCATGTGTTGGATTAATCTTCACGTATAGAAAGCACCACTTTATTTCTTTTAATTTTAAACGAAGTCATTAATTTTATTTTACCAGAAATTTAAAAGCCACTAGAAATTTATTACTTTTTTATCAACTTATAGTTTCGTATCATATTTTTATTCCGTTGTTTCTGGTTAATATATTTAAGATTTCATATATTTGTTTAACAATATTTATAGTATTATTTTGTTAGTATTGTTAAACTCTATTTTTGTAATAGTATTATGAAAAATTTTAATCATAAATTTGTTAGAAAGAACTCTATAAATTATAATTACTAAAAACAGGGTTTTTCAACATTGGAAACTAATTCATTTATCGGTTAAAATTGTAATTCAAAAAGCCTTTAATTAAAACAAAATAAATCTAAAAATATTATTTTTTCATCAAATTAGTTTTATATTTTTCGATTAAAGGTTACCATTATTTACAGCCTTTAAAACAGCGGTTAAAATTTCAATTAACTTTCGCCATTTTAATCAAAATAATATTTATTTTAAATCTATTTTCATACTGTGATTTCAATCAAATAGCAGATCTCATAACTTTTACATTGCACACACTATCATATCAATAAGTTCAAAGTCTTGTATTTATTAATGGATTTATCACCTTTTAATTATTTTCTTTTTCTTACCGAAAGCTTCAAGGATGGTGTTAGCTTCCAATATTTGCTGTTCGACCCAGGTGGAGACATTGCTTGTGACGGTGCAGAGATACTGTAGTATGAACTTAGTGGTTTCAGTTTTACCAGCGCCTGATTCTCCACTGATGACACATGACTGGTTTGAGACTAGAGACCCGTCGAAACTTTGGTTCATGGGTAGCGAGTCGCTCTGTAGGGATGTGTATGCAGCCTCGGCTATAGCGAACACGTGGGGAGGAAGGGCACCGAGCTTTGCGCCGTGGTAGCGGAACACATCGTTCTGGAAATAAAAATACGATTGTTAAGAATTGAAATTCAATTTTGTCAGTTTCACATCAGTAATAGTCAATTTCGTGTTAATATAAATCAATCCTATAACTACCTATACAACATTCATAACCTAATAAATCAAGTATCAGACCATAATACATTTTTTTTCCTGACCAGTGTATTTTTTCGAATCAAATAACAGCAATTAGTTACAATGAATGTAAGTACATTATAATATCATTCGACGTGGTATAAAATGTATCGAAATTCATGTTACTGTACGAGAATAGTTGTAGTATTTAAATTTCGAGTCATTTATTATACTTCTCGTGCTATAGGCAGCAATTAACTTCAAATAAAGAATCTGTAAATGTGAACCACTTGAAAATTTAGATTTATTTACTTTTCTAGTTAACTGTCTGTTGCTAGACGACCAAATGTATATAAAATTAGTATGATTTTCTATAAGACTCCGTTGTCAATAGTAACCAAATAATAAATTTTATCATAAACTTACGACGTTTGTTGCTATCGAAGTAAGTTCTACTTATGCCAGTCATGTCAATCATCAATCCCTAACAAGAGTCACTCCGGCAGTCAGTAACGGTCCCATCAGTCCGTAACAGTCTTGTCAATTTTCTATCAGTATCAGTCAGAACTCAGAACTTACAAACAGTACGCTATCATACATACTGAATCAGTGGACTCCAGGCTTCTTAGACAGAGCAGTAATTTTGTTTGTTTAATTCTTGGCGACATTCAAAATCACAGAATCGAACACAATACTTCATCGAAATAAGTAAAACAAACAGGGGGAATAATTGTAGAGATATCATCTTTTACGGTATTTAATAATGTGAAATAATAAGCAGTAATGTATTGTAGATTGCGTGTAGATAAATACAACACAGCTTCATCGAGAAAATTGGTGGAGGCGATAGCAGTTGTTCGATCAATATCATGTTAATTTTTAAATAATTTTATAGTTAATTTATTCTATCACAATACATTAAAATGATAACGAATTTATAAAAAATAGTAATACAAAATGTACCTACTATTAGTTTATACAAAATTATTATGAAATATGGTGATGATTGTTCCGCCCTTTCGGACATCGTCACTAAAAACAGTACAAGTTATTACTGTACTTTATAATTAACGGTACTTTTTACTCTCTTTCTGTCATTATACAAAGTTATGTACATGAAAATGTAGAAAATGCATGTAGTTATAACATTTTAATTTAAAGTTTAAATGAACAAACAGTTGCAACTGTTGATGTTTAAAAATAAAAGATAACATTGTTAATTAACAAAATATAAATAGTAAAAATAAATAATATTTTATTCATTCGTTTAATAATACTGGACCATATGTTTAGTGCTAGAAATAAAATTGTCTTAATGACATATCTATTTATCTGATGACAACCCTTGACATCACCCCAAAATACACTAATTAATTTCATATCTGCCTATTTGTCAACAACCCTCAAACAGAGGTGACTAGAGAAAAACCAGATCAATAAAAGTTTCATTAGCTGCAGATCGGATCGGCATCGAGCTACGACAGATGAGGATACCACTTCACTTCCCTCACTTACACTTCACTCATTAGTGAGAAGGACTTTTATTGGCTGATGAAATACTAACAAATCGTACGATTGGAGAGACGAACTAGAGCGATATTTTTTAACGAACCGGGAATTTATTACATTTGTACTGGTGTTGATACTATTGATACTACAAAAATAGTTAATGTAGGGCTTATAAAATAACCAATACATGCAGGTAATCAACATTACATTTTAGAGGCGACAAATAATATCAGAAAGTCGTATTGTACACTATATAAAATATATTTTTTAATTAATTACGTAATTATAAATAAAAAGTATTACAATAAATAAAACTGTCATGTATTCGTCATTTATATCATTCAAATACTCTATAACGTCAAAATACACATGTGCAGTATATTCACTGATATTCGATTTTAATTGGTCTAAATTCAAAAAATTCTGTAACCTGATTGATTATCAATATTCAGTGTCACATTTATGTTACCGGAGGCCCGAGGCGCAACATCTACATGAGGCCCCTATATATATACCTACTTATTTTCTTTGTACTCAAGGGTGGAGGCTGGAGGCCCCCCATAAAGCGAGGCCCCCAGCATGCGCCTCATGCGCCTAATGGTAAATGCGACCCTGTCAATATTCGAGGGAAATATTCGTGATATAAACCCCTCATGCTAAAGAACTAAATTGATTTAATTTGACGTCTTATTTAACATTTTTTTTTAAATTATTATGTACTCAAACACTTTTTAAGCAAAATTAATTGCAAAGGTCGATATCTCATGCGCAGTGACATCAAATGACATTCACGAAAACTCGCTGGTCGAGTGAAGTTTAAATTTTGAACATTAATTTCTCATAGAAATATTTGGAAAATTTGGTTTTTTTCTTTTGTCGTATTAATGTAATAATATATTTTTGTAAAAAATATTTTTACTGATGGTATTATATGCTTCCCTAATTATTTCTCAAACTGTAATGTAACTATATTAAATTTTGAATCAATCAGATAATATCGAATGTATTTCAAACAAAATAATTTTAAAATTATACTTTATATAAGATCATTTTATTGCCTAAATTCGTTATTTGTTTCAAAAACTTATTTTTTAAAAAAAGAACATTAGTTACATATTTCAGTATAATAAAAGCAGAAATAATAAATGAAACAGTTCTTTGAACCTTCATTTTCTGTTCTGCATTGTAGGAATCTTGTACAAATAAATATATACTTAATAATAATAACTAGTAAATGAAACGATTTGTAAACAACGTGCGAAATGAGAATTGTTTTCCCAATTTCAGGCGTTAAAGTCGCGAGGTAATTTTCGGTGAAAGGTCAAAGTGTGATCCGGGATCTGGTAAATAAAATTATCTTAAAGCGAGCTTCTAGCTATCCTAATTCCATGCAAATTTAATTTTCTCAGGATGTATCAAGCAGAATTACATTTAAAATAGTGCACATTTAGGTCAAAAGTATTTTACATTGCATGTTATTGTTGACATTACAGTTTATATTATTATGCAAAATAGTAATGATTATTTTCCGTACCCTTTGTTAATAAAATACTAAAATAGAAATAATGTAGGACATATTTTAATATGTAACCTAAAATTCACAAACGCCAACTACATTTAAATAAATATAAACACAATTTATAATGGACACATAAACCAATATTTTTTTTATAAGATTTTATAAGAAGATGAACGTATTAGTAGGGAATCCAGGCGTTCCGAATTACATGAAATAGTCCCGAATTTGACCACGTCGTATAGGAAGCTGGTAGTAGTTCAGAAGCAAGAGTAATTTGCAACTTACATATTTCTGACCAACACGAAGAAACAATTTATAAAAGAAATATATTTAAGTATACTTTGTTATCATGTACAAAAATAAGCTGAAAATGATTTTGAATAATTCACTCTCGTTTTGCTAAAAAGTTGATTTAAGGAGAAACTAGAACTAATGTTTTTTTTAATTATATGTTAAAAACATAATATTTTTGCTTTGATATGAATTAATAAATTGCATTACTCTTGAATGTTTTTCGTGGCAAATCATAAAAATCAAATGTAAAAGAAATGCTACGCATCATTTCATTTTTTTACAATGAGAGAATGTTTTAAACTACCTATAAAATATTATTTATAATATAATTTATCTGTAAAAGTTAATTTTGCGTTTTAATACCACGACAAAAAAATTTTTCGTCTAAAAAAATACACAAACTGAATTACTTTGCTGATTCACAATATCCTTAAACATCTTTTCCGAATCTAGGCTCTCGCTATCCATGTTAATTATTATATTATTAATAAGAAAATTTTATAAAATAATTTTTATTAATAACATCGTCAGTTTCTGAAACCGATAAACTATTGAACAAATCACGGATTTTATGAGTCAGGCTTTAGATGTCATAAAAAAGTTATGATCATAACATTCCTAGATATGTTAATAGTTATATTACGTATTTTATACATTTTTTGTTTTGACAATGAAGTTAAGTTTGTGAAACTATAAGAATTTCATTTAGATTTTTCTGTTTTATTATGGTATTACAACTTCTTGAATTGAATTTAGTACCTAATATGTGTAGTCTCAAGCCTGTTGCATTGAGTACATCTTGTGTGAGAAATTAGATTGGTTATGTCTATGTGTGCGGTACACAAGTAAACACCAGAGAGTCGAGTCGCACTAGGAAATCGTGTTAGCTGGTGTAATGAAGACCTGTTCACAGCCGAAGCTGACAAGCAAATTACATTTTAATTAAATACAATTGCGGTTCTAGGATACTGCCCTAATAACACCATTTTCTGATGGAAAATTAATACACAGATGAATTAATGTTCACTTTATCATCCGCTAAATTAGTCCAGGATTGCATTATGGTTCATTACTGTTTAACAAATTGGCAAGAAGTTATCACGAAATTTATTATTAATAAGGACTCTACAGGCCGTAAATTCTGTCATGTTAAAAAGAGGTCTGTCGTATCGTGCAATGGTTTTTAACCTTTTTCTTGGCGATCCACTTAGCAATTCAAAAAATTGTAGCGACTCTTCAAAATTTTGTTCCTTCAAAATCAAAAAATTGTAGCGATCCTCCAAAATTTTGTTCCTTCAAAATTTCTATATTTACAACCCACAACCTGTATTAATTTAATAATTTTAATATAAATATATACAGTTATGGATGTTATTTGTATAATTTAACTCAAATCGAACTAAAAACTAAGGTTATTTTAACATATTTCTTTTGTAATGACGTGTCCCTTTTAGGGACTCGAAACGAAAAATAGTTAAAGAATATTTTCTACAAAAAATTGCCTCTGTTGTGTATTCTTTATGCTAGTTAGAGTGCCCGGGAGGAAAACGCCGTCTTATTTTGTATTAATATCACTGCGGATATCTCCGATAAAACAGATTGAGATATCCAGCAATGGGTAATAAATCGTGACTTCGTGTGACTGATTTAATTGCATATACGAGTGTATGAGTTTATTTAAAAATACCACGTATTAAACCAGATAATAATTTCACATATGTTACCCCTTGACTAGCTTGCCTGTATGTAGTCCTGGTTGCATTTTATATGAAAGGGCACAGTATAAAGCGTATATATTCTGTGGCTCATGGGTAAACTGTCTTAAGTCCAAAAAACTACATTTGAAGAAAAGTTTGCCCTATAAACAAAATATTTATATTTGACTTAAAACCTTAAAACAGACAAATATTTAAAAATGAAATTAAATAAGAAATCGAGTCAGCTAAATTTTATGTAGTTTTTCGCATATAACAAGTTCTGGGTTAAAATTACATATCAAAGTATGGTTGCTAGCAGAGTTAAATAATATCAAGTGCATGGACTTAAAACATTGATGTTTCGTAGGAGTCATCGACATAATATCAGTCAAGTCACATGAATCTTAGAACCAAGGGCCCGGAACTAAATGATTTTTCGTTTCATTTTTATTCAGTTCTGATAAAAAGAATTTAGTTTGGGCTTTCATTGAAAAATATATAAATGGGCAAGTCTGTATGTTTTTGCGTTCCGCTGTTTTGGAATCAAATTCGACAGAGCCATCTCGTTTATGTTTCCATAAACTACTTTGCGGACAAAAATATCAGATAAATAAAGATGTTTTACATGTTTATTGAATTTTTATCGTACAATCATTGTTACGCAGGAAACATATACACTAACTTGACATATTATGCACATAGGTTTGGGGCAGTTCGGTAAATACTTACCGGCTTGAGACATTAGGGACAAAATAATAACGTTTTTATTTCGGTAATATCGTTTTCGTTCCAGAAATAAGATTTAAAATTTCATTTCATTTCTGTTTCTGTTCCGGATTTTTTTATCGTATATCGTTTTCGTTTCTGTTCTGTTCGGGGTCCCAGCTTAGAACAAAATAATATTACGTTGAAAACATTTACGGTAAATTGAAACCAGCGGACATAATACTATTTACCCTCAAAGTGGTAGTAGACATAACTTTATTTAAAGATAAGTAAATTCGAATGTGACTTAAAACTCAATTCCTTATGCTTAAAACCATAAATGGTAAGTCCAATTATGCATAAATCAAAATTTTTGCAAAAATGCAGTTTACCTCTGAGACACATATATACGCTTTATACTCTGGAATGGAGCCTCAAATACTATCAACTTTCTTGTAAAGAGATATTTGAAAATATTTACAAAATAAGCCGATTTCCCCATATATAAAGTTTTATGGAACTTGCGGTAAAGCTTCTTTTAGACAGGTACTTTTTTCCGTTTTTGACCATATTCAAAATTTGTATTTAAGATGTTTTCTAACTTGTACTTTTAAATGTAGGTTAAAGTATTCTAATAATTTGAATAGAGATTAAAATATTACGGGATTAGAGAAATATAAAGAGTTATTGAAAATTTCCTTTAGAGGTAGGTATACAAGCAACAATACTTATACAAAATAAATTGAGTATGATTTTTTTAATACGGGCCACTTCTTTCTTTTGAAGTAATGCCTTTGACTTGTAATAATTTATGACGCCTGACTACTAAGCTATCCAACCCTTCTTCATAAAAGTTTGGAAACTTTGCATAAATATAATTTTCAAATATCTCTTATAAGAACTATAGGTACTTGTTTTCTACTTATGGCCGTTTGCACCAACATAACTTAAATTTTAAGCTTGCCTTAAATAGACAATATCGAATCGAAATAAAATGTCAAATGCATGAGTTAACATTGCTGTCAAAAAATCGATTAGATTGTTTTTGTTTAAGTCTAGTTTAAAATTTAAGCCTTGTTGGTGCAAACGGTCATTAGTGTTATAAGTTGCTAGTCTAAAGCGTCAGCAAGGAGTCTACATATTATAGAGCTTTCCAAACCACTCGGACATATCAGCAGTATTTTTTCTAATGAGTAGTAAAATTGAAAATTAAATTTCACACTCAATTCAAGACGAAGCACATTGACATTTGAGCTTCCGCGCACTGCTGCTTATACTGTTATTATAATTTGCAATTATCGAAGCTTTTATGACTTCTGACAAGCAAGTGAGATGGAATAGGTAAGTGCAGGGCCATAGCCAGGGGGGGGGCTGACCAGGGCTAAGCCCTGGAACAAATTATTTGAGCCCTGGTAAACATAATTAGACCTACATTTACAAATAAACTACTTGTACTTCTATTAAATTATATACATTTTTGCTGCAATTCATTTAATCTTGCTTCATTTGAAACTGAGATACATTGTACGGCTAATCATTTTCGAGTTATGTGAAAAATAAAGAAAAGACTTGCATTTTTGAGTTATACAAGATCTTACATAGGTAACATGTCAATTCAGGGAAGGTCAGAATAAGAATGGATATTTTCGTTGAATTTTAAAACCGAAATTTTTCGTGACTACAATATTTTCTTTAGTTTGTACAAAGAAGTAAAAAATTAACAGTGTTTAAATATTACTAAGGTATCTAATTCTTGACACCTTTGGAAAAATTGCTAAAAACTGGTTATTTTGTAGTATTTGGCATTTAAATACATTGTATTTTTAAATAATGTCATTAATTAATAACATTTGTTTTCATGGGTATAACATGTTTTTCAAAACTGGCAAGGTTTTTTACAATTTTACCCCCCAATAATAGTTCCACTACCTATTTTTTTTTATCGATTCCAATCAGTTTTTGGGGTTAGTAAAAAAAATACACTACCGCAATAATATACATATCTATATAAGTATGTATATATAAAAGCCCTGGTTAATAAAATCTCAGCCCTGTCCATCATCTTGTTCTGGCTACGGCCCTGGGTAAGTGTATGAATGAAAAAGAATAAAAAACCAAAAAGATGCATGAGTAACGGAGGAATTGTAAAGTAAACGTTCCTGTTTATTATTTTAATTTGCAGCTACTATTTCAATTATAGGATAATAGCATTTGACTGTTAGGAAGCCATATGACGCCACGTATACGTTTCGTGATTATTGAAGGGTAAACACGTAAATGGTTAACCATCTGACCAACTAAACCCCTATCAAATGTCAGGGCTCACCCTTCAAACATACCTCAACTCAAAACTTCAATATTGCATTGTATATTCAAATAAAACAAGAAAGGCGTATGGCACACATTGTATTATATTTAAATTATAAAATGAACGAAATATTTTCATTTTTAGGTGATCTCTGATAAAAATGGTTTATTTAAAATAAATTTAACTGAAATTGATTTGTTTATTAAATTTTAACTTTCTTTACTTGATCTAAACGTCAAAATGAAAATGTGTTTCTTTACTCACGATTTATTTATTTATTGCCAAAAAATTGTGTTGAAAAATATAAATTTAATAAAAATTTAAATAATACATAAAATTATGCCATTATCTTGATTTATTGATTGCAGTTCGAACAATATAAGGTATATATATATATATATATATATATATATATATATATATATATATGTATATATATATATATATATATATATATATAATTTCATTTTAAATTATTTTTATTAATAAGCTTGAAGGTTGAGAAAAAGTAGGGTATTTTACAAAAATCCCTACGTACCTTTGTAAGAAAAAACCCGGGTTTTATTTGAATCGTCAAAATATACTAATTGTAGTTATTTATTTTGAATTATTTTAGATGTCAATAGTTCACATTAATATTTGAAAATTAATTATTTCATTATATTTACATGAAATACGAGTATTAATATGGTTACATATTTTTTTCTGTTTTCTTTTACGATTAATATCGACTGACTCGTATAGTCTTGTTGGCTGGTATTAGCTTGCATGTTATATTATGTATATCTTATAATCATAGTTCATTTAAGTTTATGTAATTTTTTGGACGTACCGAATAAAATTAAATTTTTTAAAAATATGAGCTTTTCAAGAATTTTTTTCGAGCGGGTTTTTTTGGGTGGGTTTTTTGGGTTTTTTTAAGTAGAGTTTTTTTAAAAACCCAGGCGGGTTTTTTGAGTTGGGGAAAATTATTTGAAATAATCAATATTGTGTGTGAATATGTTTTTTTTTATGACAAACTGTTTTCTTCGTGGACCAAAATGTTTTTAAACTACGTTCACAGATATGCGTTGCGAGGTACAAACATTATAGACCACGGAGCATAATGTGTATTCAAATACTGAGGCACAAACGATGTATCTCAGAGCATACGAGGATATTTTAATAAGACACATAAGATGTACCTCATGGCAGTTAACGTGTTAAAGTATATGCTATTTCTAAATTATATTTTTTGTGTGTTAAACTACTTTCTTTAAAATTGCATGTCTATTTAAATTATTAAAGTTTAAAAATGATATTTATATTCAAATAATTACTGTTTGATAATAGAAGTGGCGCTAGTGATGCAAACTTTTAACATATTACACATAAACAGATATGTACCTAATTTATGCACTAACCTTGTACATAATACTGTCACAGATGAAAAGGAAATAACAAATATGAATATATATTACCAATCAAAACATTAGCGGTCTTTTCCGCAGTCGCTTATCAAAGTATTGATATAATTAATAGATGTGACGTCACGCTATAACAAAAAACACCCTTGTTTCGGGTACAGTGCGATGTATCCAGATCCAGACGTCAATAGAAAATTTTTAAGAACTATGAACTGTAGTAGAAAGTGCATGGAACGAAGTCCTGCGAAGTGTTATTCGCCATCTTATGATGTTCAAATTTACATTTTCTGTTACATTTAAAACAAATTATAAGTTAAAAAAATTATTTTGCAAAATAATATTATTTTTCTTGGATTACATACACAAAAAAGGTGAAATTGCATAGTATTTGCCAAAACTCATGGGTAAGCAGAGCTTATCTTGCTTATCTTAACTGCATGTCACGTTTACTTACTTATTATTCTTACCCAGCCATGAAAAATAAGCCATAAGTAATTTATTTATTTACCCAATTATTATTTATTAGTAGTTTTAATTTAAAATATAACACTATAAATCTCAATCAATTTATAGGAATGCGTTCTTTTTCCTTTAACCACCCACAAAACGCGTCTGTGTTGTAGTCTGCCGAGAAGCAGGCGTGACAGGCGTCTATATACACGCTGTACACGCAGATAAAGGACAAGTTCCATTATAAGCGAGAATGTGATATAACAACCAAACGAATGAAACGGCTCAAAGGACTGATATAATGAAGATCATATCATGGAAATTAGAATGTGCACATTTTCCTGAAATCAGGTCACGCGACAAATCCCATCATAACAATTTTTTTAATTATCTTTGATACAACATTCCTGCAAGAAACAGAATATTATGTATTTCCCATACAAAAACGACCTCTTAGGTGTAGGTACTCTCCACGCTAGAGAGTGTACAGAAGGTATATAATACAATCTCTGATGTATAAATCATAAGCGATATCTTAAATCTAGTACACCTAGCAGTGGTAATAAGTCGTAAGAAATATTTAAAAGACAGTATTTCGAAAAATAAATGTACCTATACGTTTATTTAAACGTACTTAATAAAGGAAAAATCTTTATGAACCGCATCTTCTGGTTTATTAACCGCTGTTTGATAAAACTTTATCCGCTGATAACTTATCTCTTGACCGTGGATTCGCAAACGGATATCCTGTACCATGTCAATCATATGTAGCAAAATGTACAACACTACTCTGTATCTCGTACTAGCATGTTTTGTTTCAGTAGTTCATAGTTTAATAGTTGCATACATTATACTTGATATTTACATCTACATACAAACAAACACAAACATAACCAATTTCACGTTTTGTACAGAAAATTAGAAATATAATAACCATCGTTTAACTTTTCTCACTTTTGTAAAGATATAAGTTTTTAGAAACAAAGATATTTGTTCCGAAATAAATTCATTTTAGTTTAGATATTAATCCCAAAAAGTAAATTTTATTACAGTAATAAACTTTCAATGCGAAATTGTAATCTTGAACCAAAATATTTTTTAATCAAAAATGATTATAAATGTTGATTTAATCTTGAAAGATTAATATCAACTCTAATCTTTCAAATATCTATTTTCGATCTAAGAGACGAGATGTAATTCTGTTCTTTAGATTTAATATTAAAACCAGGCCTGGGGCAAACTGCGGCCCTCTGCGAGTTTTTTTACGGCCTTGAACCTATAATTGTACATTTGAAAAATTTATTTTTTTCTGCGTTTTCCGTAATAAATTGTTGAATTTGGCAACTTGTATATTGTTTTATATTTTGTAGTTTATTATCAAGTATGATCAATTAACATTTACAAACAGTTTTGAGAAACACTACAAAATTAATGCACTTGAAATTAAAAACAATGTTGAATGGCGTGAAACAGTTCTATTCGTTTCATTAGCTTAGAAATTAGAGATTTTTGTCTGCTGTCGTTCACTTTTCATGGTAATAATAATGTATACCTAGAACCATTGTTGTATAGTATTTTGAAATTTATGTATTTGAAATAGATAAAGTATTTTGATAAATTTTTGGAAATACATTTTTTTATCTACAACTATTGAAATATGGGTACATTATACGTGTGATGCTACATATAATATACTACTCATATTACACAAGTGTAATATGAAATGTCATGATACACGCTACACTTTTCTGTAATAAATAGGGCATATAATTTAACACATAATATTTTATTAAACTGTTAATTTATTAATAACATATTTTTTATTATAAATATCAATATATATGCTTATAAAAGTATAATAAATACAATTTGAAAAGTTATTTTGACATTTAAGTGCTACTGTGGCGCCATCTGTTAAGCAATATATGAACTACTCACACCTAACTGAATATTTAACAAATAATATCAGATTTTTTATATGCCTGATAGTTGTAGATAAAGTATAGTATTTGACTCGCATAATATGGCTACATTACACGCGGATGATTAAAAATACTCGCTACCGCTCGTATTTTTAATTACATCCTCGTGTAATATAGCCTACATATTATGCTTGTTAAATAATATACTATTAAGTATCTTGTGCCTTTATTTCAAATACATCTCCAAAGTATTTTATATTTTAATAAATTAAAATACTTTTATTAATACAAAATACAAGTTTTCAATATTTGAAATACATATTAGTCTTTGAAATGCAGGTTGTCGTGCTTAGCTATTTCTATCATCTATCAGCTACACATATAATTCGAAGAATATAGATACTATTGTAGGATACAAAGACCGCGTTGCCATTGGATATATAATAAACTCCGTAAAAATGTTTATTTTAATTAGACTTGTATTTTTGTTATTAATTTTATGAAAAATAATTTCAGTATTTAAAATATTTAAATGTATTTGAAATAGGTAACAGTATTTGAAATACTTAGAAGTATTTGAACTACTTATAAGTATTTGAAATACAATATTAAGTATTTTAGTATTTGAAATACCGAATATTTAAAATACAAAAAAAATAATGTATTTTGCTAAAGAATTATAATACTTTTGTTTCGTATTTTGTATCTGAAATACTTTTTTTTAAGTATTTTGTACAACACTGCCTAAAACATATTTTTCCTTTTGGTCTGCCAATATATAAAATTCCTAATTCGGCCCTTCAGTGAAAAAAATTACCCAGGCCTGTTAAATCAATATAGCATATATTTTAATCTTTTGTATTGAAAGTGTTTTTTGTAATTGTATTAGAATTTATGATTTTGATAAAAGATAAAGATATTCAAATTCGTGCCAGAGCTGTCAAGTTAGAACTGTTGTGAAAGTAAACAAGAGCTGTTATTATGTTAATATTTAAAGAATATAAGATTATAACGGCGCTGACAACTTGACGTGAAAACAGAGAAAAAATATTTAGACATTGTATAAAAATATGCCTTGTTTACAACTTGCTGTACAAACAATATTGATCTAATAAAGTTTTTATTTTTAAAACAGTATACTCGTAGATATATTTAATGCAACCAAAATAACAGGTATGTAAAGCAAACAACTTCATCAGTTAAATTCACCAGACAATGACGACTATGTAGTAGAAACTAGAGAGGTATTTTGCAAAAATATTACGACCTTTTTCCTTTTGGGTTATATTACGCCAAACTAACACAAAAACTGTTAATTAAATTTGGGTTACGAGCAAAAAATGCGGCGTACCACTACAAAGAAATTGAAGTCCATAGCTTTTAATTACTTTCGATCCGTGGTTGAAATGCTTTCCGTATTATTTTACTACTGTATACCAAAATTTAGTTCATTACTGTAAACGATTTTTTTTAGGAACATTATGAAAGGTAATTATTTAATTGAATACAACAAATAACAGATTGGTAAATCATAGCAATTTGAATTTTGTTTTACCGAATTGATATCTACTTAATATCAATATTCTATCTTCTAGGCGATTGTTTCCGGTGAGAATATAAAATTTCCCGATTCGCTATTCGGCGGAAATGGGGAAATGTTCCGACCACAAGTCGCGTCTAGATTTCCGGTACAAACTAAAGTGGAAAATTCAAACCAAAGGAGATTATTCCAACTCCAAATTCCCATAAATTTTTGATGCAATGCAGTTACTTTGCTACGCCCTTGGGACATTGTCTCCAAAAGTTTATGGTGGCTTTTTTAAAATTCACCACGAAAATAAAAGGGTTTAGGGATTGTACTAAAAATCGCATATATTGAGATTTTATTTAAAGATCCTACAAGTCGATTTTAAATATTTTTACGATGATGCATGTCTGTAAGAGGATATGGGTATATCAATTATCTAAACCGAAATTTATACAGTAAGTTGAGTGTTATCAATAATAAATGTAAATTTAAAATATAACTATTATTATACTAATAGTATAATATTAACAAACATAAGTTAAATGTCCTATGGTGTATAAAGCTCTCGATAAATATTGACGCCCACAAGAACTTAAAATTTAATTAAAATTAAATATCAAATGCAAACTCTATATGAGCTGTTGGAAAATACCTATATTAAAAATATAAATTGGTTTTTGTGGTAGGTTTGGGTTTATGGTTTTCTTTTTTTTGTGAAATAATAAACAAATTTAATTTGTTTATGCATTTGCAATTTTGAAAAATGTATACTTGAATACAACCTACTAACGCCGGAGGCTTAGGGAATGTTCAGCTTAGCTGATTTTTCGCGATTCATATACACTTTAACTCAAATTCTATGGACAAGAAAACATTGAAAACTTTTTTAAACATTTTATTATGTATATTATGAAGACCTGAAATATTATTTTAATCAATTGCAGTGCAGTCTCAGTAGTAACGCAGTAACAAAATTCTTCAGAATCTGTTTCCTACAAAATAAAAATTATCTATGTTGTGTACTCTACATAGCAGATAGAGTATTCAGAAATTAAAATTTTGTAAACGTCCTCTTAGGTATAAATTGGCGCACCCAGTATGGGTATTAAACAGTGATGTTTTGAGATTTCAATGTATACCGTGAATGCAATTTTACTTTGTACTCTACAACAATTCGATATTTAACAAAAAAACTATTAATAACTCTTTATATTGCGTATGTTTATCTTTTCTTCAGTTAACAATGGGTAGGGAATTTAATATTCTATTGGTTGCTCAATTCACCAATACTGCACTATTTTGTATTCCAAAATTTTGACGATTAAGCATCCTTGTCCAGCTACATTATTTAAATGGAATTTCAATCATATTTCTTTCGTACAAATTTCTTGCATACAAATTTGTAGTTATACACTAATAAAATATTTACACGAAACAAAAACGATTAGAACATTCTGCGTATTTTTTTTGTGATTTTTGGGTTAAGTTTACTTTGACCTTTTACTATACATTTGACCTTTATATCATCGGTGTGTATCAGATGTCTTTGTTTGAGTTTTTGATTTGTGACGTCACGAAAATACGGAGCGGGAATATATTTCGAGAAAATTATGAATAAAAAGTATTTTCTCTGTTTCGGAATTAGAATATCATATTCCAGCACGCTTATTGATGTTAAAAGGAGCTTCATTCTTAAACGATTTTTGGTTATATTTTGTTATTTAAGATTGGCATGACTGCATTAAATACACAAAATATCTAGGCAACTGACAAAGTAATTCTAATTTATTTGGGAGGCCATGAAACAAATTGCTTGTGTTACTATGTATAAAAGAATAAATGTCACTGTCACCAACCTAATTATTCTATCAAAAAAATCCCTTAATGGAAATTGTCAAATATTATTATAAAAAATAATGTAAATAAAAGCCGAAACAGAGAAAATAGTATAAAACATTCGTTATAGAAGGCAATTCAAGCACTCGTTCGTTCGGGATCGCTTCGCGCTCGTTCCCGATATTCAAACTCGTGCGAAAAGGTTGCCTTCTACAACTTATGTTTTAATATATTGCAATATTTTATATTGCAATAAGCATGGTTAAAGTCGCAGGTTCCATTCACGAATGACAAAAATTCGTAATATTTTTTTAGGATGACTCCATTGCTGGGATTGTAAAAATATATTCTAATCTTAAATTACAAAATAAAATTTAATATGATCTTTCACGCAAAATGATTGTAGATGGCAGTATTGTGCCACTCCCAAAATATTTTAATATTTTAAAGTTTATTAGTCTAACACTATTAAGAGAAAAGTTTTTTTTTTTTTGAACATGCGTACTGTTTCATTTCAAACGTGAGAGAAAATACATTTTTGAATTGTTTATTTCTAGTAAAGTTTTCACATGATCATTTGCTGATTTATTATTACAATTTTTAATATAATAATAAGACATTTAAAATTTTTATATAGGTTAATTTGAATGATTTGAACTGTCAATAAGTTTCAGACATACGTCGAATGTATGGAATAGAAATAGATCAAAAAATTGTTTTGGGTCTGGAACACTAGCGCTCACTGAAAGCTCCCATTCAATGTTGTTAATATGTTATATCATAAATTATGATTTAGAGTATGTATATTCGGTAGTGTTTTTAAAATTTAAATCGCAAGACATTTCCAACAATAACAATATAATGCAGTTATTAATTATTGTATATAAGTTTCAAGCGCATCTTTTCTACACCTGTTAGGAGTATTTACCCGTTGACTTTTTTTCTTTATTATGTCGCTCACTTCACACCCTTGAAACACGGCCTGTTTTTACTGCAGGGTGTCTACCAACATCAACCGGCTTCACTCATCACTACTAGTTGAGCACGTGGCGTTACTATGTGTCCCTAAAGGCATAAGATCGCTCATTCGGATATTTTCTAGTTCACAACTCTAGGGGGTAGAATGCACTAATGGGGTCACTCACCCCTAGTTTGGCATAGTTAACATATGAACCAGTTTGTCAAGTAATAATTTTATTCAAATGTTAGGTTATAACATGAAAAGAGATTTTCCTATAATTAAAAATTTACATTAGCATTCGCTTTATTATAACTCTACAATTTTACTGGTAAGTGGGGATGAAAACCGTTAAATGCTTTAGTTCCAAGCGATTGAATTTTAATGGAAAAATGAATAGTTGATTAATTTCACAAAGCTAAAGCAAAGACCAATAGTCAGTGCAGTACTGTAGCCATTAAAGTTTAAAATGTGGTAATGGAAATTCGGACAACTCTGCTCGTGCAGATGAAATGAAAAAGAATAATGAATAGCTACACAATTAAAGTATTATCGAAAATATCAGTTGAAATGAAATAATTTTTAACAAGATTATATTATATTATTAATTATTAATCTAATGCACAACAATCCTAGAAGGAACAGAAATTCCATTTCCTAAGGACCTATATCAAATGAAATCTGAATTGTACAGATTATCACTTTGCAGATTAAGTAAACTTATAGAAAATTATGCAGTGTTTTCTTTTTTTAATAGTTCGGATGTGTAAGAATTAAACCCCAGATCTTACACCAAACAGTGTCTGTTACTGTTAAACAAATATAATAAAATAAAAAAGAAAAGAATATTCAAATCTAGGTATATATTTTTCCAAGTAGCAATAATATTATTTTATTTTATCTTCCGATATAAATGCACAGGAAATAAGAACAAACTGTACCCTATTTGAATAGAAGGCGAACTAATTATCTTAATTACTTCGTTATTTCCTTTTGCTGTGCATTCTTTTTATTTTTAACTAAACTTCATTGGAAATTCATTACAAGATCTAGGCAATAACTAAATATAATTTACATTCGTTATTTTACTCCAGCTGTTTTCTTTTTGGTTTCATCTTAATCCTTTGCAGACCGTTATAAATTTCAATCTCTATTAAATTCTCAGATCGACACGATCTGAGGATTAAAGTAAGTTTGTTTGTAGATATGTATCAGGTGTTACAAAAAGCTCGAACTGTCAAAATATCCTTGTGTTAGCTGTCACTATTGCTAGACATACTACATCTTATTTAATACACTTTTAAGGTTCCACAGAGATGATCTAAAAATTAAAGGAATACTTGCAGTACATAGTTTATTTTACAGCTAAGGGACTACTTCAAATAACATACTCAATTAGTTGCGCCTTAGTATCTAATATTTTTTATTTGTAACCAGGGTTTGCCCTTCATAATATAATATATTTTGTCTGAACTTTTATTCTTTAAAAACAATATTACATACATTAACAACCATTACTCTTCACTTATACTTGAACTCTGAATTCAGACCTGTCTGAATTTTCTTATTAAACATAAAGTAATTCGTACATGACACACAGGGCATACGTAGAATTTCAACAAGTCAAATAGCTTGAAGTCAAAAAAAATCTAACTTTTTTTAAATTCACTACTTGACTTGACTTGATTTTCTACCTTAGCTACTTATCGAGCAATTTGTAGCTACTTGATAAACAGATTGTATTTTAAATTCATAACTAGAACTAGAATGAAGTGACAGAGAAATGGAAAATAACTGATGTGAAGTGAGCAAGAGCCCGAGTTACCTAGCGAAAGCGATATTTCATTACACAGTTATCATTTACTAGAGTACCGCAAACTCAGTCTCTTTGACTCCAAAAGTAGTTATTTGCCATTTGTATAATGAACCACTATTTTATTTAATACCAGTATTCCCAGTTTCTGTTGAAAGACAATTTTCAGGGCAGCTCTAACTACGAAAAAACCCGCAATAGTTCACGTAATAACTTTATTGGAAGTCTCATATTTATTTATATTTTCTTACATAATAAAATTCATGAAAAATCAAGTACGTAGTCTTGAAGAACTATTTGATTTTTCAAGAATTTGAAACATTACTACTTGACTTATCTTGAAATTCGAATATTACTACTTTTCATAGCGCATTCGTCTGGGCTGCACAGTTCTAGTGCATCCAAATATCTGCATTAAGCTGGTTTGCAGGCACTGAGTGCAAATATTGCACTCGGCTGACAGGCGTACACGCTCTGAGTTTGCATTTTCTTGCACTGTACTTTTTGACGGTGCATGTAGCAGTCATGTCTTTCTCTTCTTCATTTTCAGAGATTAGCTGTTAGTTTGAAAATGGTTTCAAAGTGACAGAAAGAGCGAAGCAAACAAAAAGTTACTGGCGATGGAATATTTGGTATCGAGTAATAGTGATAGCAGTTGTAAAGAGTCTAGTGACTATTGTTACAACTGGACAATTTTTCAGATACATTCTTTAAATTTTACACAATGTATATATAATGTTGTTTATATATTTGTTTGAATGTCTTTTACTAGTATGACAGCCGAATAAAATTTTGCTTGTGTTTGAAGCGATGCATTGGTGTAGTTCAAATAGCCTAAAGTCCACGTAATAATTGTTGTCTGCACTGGGAGCGAATTTAATGCGAACAAGTACCAAAAAATGCTTGCCAGTCAAATGCGTCATTAACTTGAGTTTGACTTGATTTCAAGTTAAGTCAAGTCAAGTAGCTTGAATATCAAGCCAAACCGTGACACCTTAGACTTACGCAGAGAGCTCATCCCAGATAAACTTTAAATATTAATTTTTAACGTTGATTTTACTAGACATTAAAATTATTGCAACAAATTAAAAAAAAATACGATTTTTTTCAACCCTATTTATAATATAAAATAAATTTTAGTTGATTTTGACTAAAGTTGTCCATAATTTGATGTCATATAATTTAAATATGAATGATTTATTTTGCTTTTTCTTATTTTGAGTGCAGGCACTGTTTGTAGATATATTCAGCGTGCGGAGTGGTGGTGGGCGTTAGTAGGTCTGTCTGTGCGACAGGGGCGTCGGCTCGCTCTGGCGTGGGGCTGTTATTGATTTCCCCCACGCACCCTCACCGCTGCCCGACTCTACTCCCACACCAACCCTCACTTCTGAGCCACAGACACACTACACATCATCTACTACTTCTAATATATAAACATCTTCAAATTACATACATATTTTTTACAATTTATAATAAATTGTGTTATAATACTAACATTACAATTCGAACACATTTCGCTATATGACATTCAACACGGTTTTCCAGGGTCTACTATATCTCAATGCAACCAGCAACACACATATGTAAAGCTGTCACAACCATATACTAATCTTACAATCAAGATACATTATACATTTATACTTGTATTAATTGTTGTAGAATACAGTAGCAGTTTGTGAACAGATTTATAGTGTATTAGGTTTGTGTACTGTCAACATCAAATAGATTAAACTATGAGAAAACAAATATTGACAAATTGATTGATTGTTGCCCAATATTTTTTAAACCTGTAATTCGTGATCATAGACATCGTTCGGTATTATATACTTAGGTTTTACGAAGTAACAATTCCAAATAATAAGAAAATTTTTCGAATTTAGCAGTACAATTACTGTAATCACAATAACACTTTAAATTCACGGATATGAAATTAACAATCATGAAGCACACTGTGATACGACATAGCAGTTCGGCTTCTCAGCCTCACTAATTCTGATTAATAACGAAAATTTCCGAATTTAACCGTACAACAACCTGTCACAAATCATGATACAAAAGTAGTAGTTGCGCCCCTAACTAAACAATTAACATTGCTAACCAAAATAAATTGTTGATCACAATCACGCATTAAAATCACAATTACTAGAAAGTAGCAATATAAATCACACTGTGATTTAAAAGTAACGGTATAAGTATAAAATCTAAAAACTAAAACTTAAAATATATATGAATGTAAAATATTACAAGAATTTCTCATCCACAGATATTTTTGTTTATTTTAAAGAACCATAAATCTAGCCAAAGAGACACAGTAATTAATCTCCTAGAAAAAGAACAGATTGTACTAAATAGGTATTGGGTATTGTACTGTAACATAATCAGGGATATATGTATGTATGTATGTTTTTAAATCGTACAATATATACATATGTATATAAGGAATTAAAGTATTCATTTAGAATGTGTAAGTATTAATTTTTTCATAGTTCGTCACTCTCATTTGTGTTTATATAAGAGTAATATTTTAGTCTTAATTATATATTTTTCGCGCCACCGTTAATGTAAACTTATATTGCCGTAGCAACATAAATCATAAATGACTAATAATATTTATAATTTAGTTAACTTTGTCAACTGAGTGTTATTGAAAATAACAGATCTACTGTAATAGTACAGAAATTTTGAAAATCATACTAATTTCATAATATACATTTTTTTGTCCAGCAAAGAATAAATTAACTATAAAAATATGTAAATAAATTTTAATACATCTTTCAAATACTTTAACATTATTTAAAGTTTTTAGGAATTTAAATACTACAACTATTTAGTTTCGTACATGAATTTCGACTCCGCATCAAGCTTCGCATTAGTTCATATACCTCCTCGAATGTTATAATGTACTTACATTCCTTGCATCTTAAATAACTAAGAAATTAAATAAAATTTTCATGGGAGAAGTAGTGAATATTAATATTTTATATTAATTAATTATACCTATATTAAATATTAAATATTTTGTTTTTGTGACAATGACTGAACATGAATTTGACTCGTAATATTGTGTTTAGTTTACAATTTGGCCCCTAATTTCATTGTCGGCATAGCTTATCACGAAAGGGGTGTATTGTGTAAATATCAGCCATATACCCATCCATTATCCATTAAATTAAAAACATAAATTGTAAATTGAATAAACGTGAATAACCTTGATATAATCTAGTGCACATCAGTATAGTATTACTTGCACATTAACTTCAATGCGCAAGCTTTGGATGCGAAAGCTCATTGTAGGGTAACGGCGTCGGCAAGTCTGGGAAACCGGAACCCGGAAGTAATTGCACGGAGTATGGACCACGGCCGGACACAAGTGGTCATTCATCTGACAACGAGATGTCATTAGGGATATACTATTGCCAATTCATTATGGAAATTTGTTTTATTCCAACACTCCAAAATATTTATATGAATTAAAATACTTTAAAAATATACGTTATTTACTATTTCGTTGCAATACTTTTCTATTAACAGATGGTTAAGGTAACCTCCTGCACTTTATCCTTCTATCGTTACTATAGTATGAAAAATAACTTTAGATAAACCAAATATAAATTTGTATTATTTTATATACCCTAAGTACTCTTTTGCAGTTGGTTATTAAAAATACTTTTTTAGGTAC
This sequence comes from Stenolophus ochropezus, assembly GCA_035578165.1. NCBI lineage: Eukaryota > Metazoa > Arthropoda > Insecta > Coleoptera > Carabidae > Stenolophus > Stenolophus ochropezus. Next base: position 36,123,339 of record JAQOWZ010000001.1, on the reverse strand, counting down.
AACGCTTAAATTCCATATAAATTGTATTTTTGATCTGTTAATTCCAGATTTGACCAAAACTTATTTTTTATGTCCATGAATCACAGATTAAGGTCTTTTCATTTCTTTTTGATTTATTGTTATTCTGATGTCTGCAGATACGACTGGAGATAATGAAATTTCATATACATACAAGGACTGATTCACGAAACTTTTTTTTTAAATTCGACATTTTATTTTCTTGGTTCTCTAAACGAACAATGTTTTCAAATAAAACAACATAAATTTCTTTAATTTTTAATCGACAAACTTTACAAATTTGCTAAATTATTCATTTGTTCTATTTACTTATTATTCAGTTATGTCATTATCCATTGGACTATTTTTGAAATTTTAATTCGTAATCAATACATTCAATACTACATGCCTTTAAAATTGATGCACAAAGTCGTGAATCACCCGGCATAAGTTTTCGATATCAATGACTTTTCATGAAACCGTAACCGAAAATAATGTGCCACTCGTGCAGAATCACCTATTTCCCACCTTGCGTGATTCCAGCACTTGACTTCGTCTCGTGCCGAAACTTTCGCGCCTAATAGAAAATAGGCGACTTTCTGCACTTGTTGCACAATACACTATTATTCCGTAACTGAAAACAGAAACGAACTGGAAAAATATCAGTACTAAAACCAGTATAAATATAAATATTGTTATATTTTAAAGCGCAATTTTCATTTTTAGATCACAACTACTCAACTACAATTAAAGTAACTACTAAACTTTTATTTAAAACAACTTACAATTTTAACCGAAGCGAAAGAACCGAAACCGTAACGAAAACCGAAATTCATTTGTTTTATTTTAACCAAAACGAAAACCAATATAGTATTTTAAAAAACCGTTACGGATAACCGATACTCCAAAATTTTTCGGTTCGAGTTCTTGTCAATGGCACGAATAAGAATATTTGACAGTTTATTGGATTTTTAGTACACTCTACTTTAAATTTTATTTCCTGACAATATTTCATATGTGAGAAAAAAATTGCAAAAACAATGTTTATTTAAAAATAAATATTATTTAATTTAAATTGGCGGTAGGTACAAACTGTTTTTTGTTTTAAGTATCTGAAAGTAAATAATAATATAAAGGAAGGAACCAGCGTCTCTATATTAAAATAATAATATTTATGTGTTTTATAATCTAATTCGCAAATCGATACCTCAAGAGGATGAAATACGATAAGGGACTTGCTGTAACGCAGCACATAAAATGTTTGAAATAAGAAGGTATTTGAGCAGAATTTAAACGTAGCCGTATTTTATCGGATATACAATATGTCACCTGTTTGTTCCATATTGCTTTCTGAAAGAAAGCAACAAATAACCTGTCGCACAACAATACACTTTGCTATATTTTATTTACAATTGTGTAGTGCAATACAAATATCACTATCCGTATTTCTGTGTGTAGAAAATTGCCTTCATCCCATGGTATCACAATTTCGCATTCTTTAAAGTAAACAGTCTTTGTTTTAAACAAAACAACTCACACCAACGTACTGAAAGACTACAGACAATGTCGACAGCTGAATAACACATCACAGCTTCACAGCCTACACGAGTATAGTTTACATGCAAACAACTCACACTACAGAATAGTAGATGCTCTGCTATACGTGTATACACAGTTGCTGCTAATATCATTACGATGTCAACAGCGAAAGGCATAACAAAATAAGAGTATAATTTTATACTCTCAATACAAAAGATTAAAATTTTCAGTCTTTTCCTGATTGAAAGAAAATCTGCTCGTTTTTACCTCCCGCCTATCAATATATAGATAAGGGAGGTATTGTTTTTGGTCAAATTTCTCGAGTATAAGTTTTCAACATATGAGCACGAATTAGGGTCCCTAGAATACGATTTTACTATTTTTAGCGTGATGTCTGTATGTCTGTGTGTGTGTGTGTGTGTGTGTGTGTGTGTGTGTGTGTGTGTGTGTCTGTGTGTGTGTGTGTCTGTTAAGATTTTTCGTCCACGATAAATCCAATACGATACAAGTAAAAAATATAATATTTGGTATTTAAGACTTATATTCCAATATGATGAACTGATTAGATTTTGACTACAAACGGTTAACCGGAAGTAGTACTTTACTTGAAGCTTTAAATCGTTTTTCCTAAAAAATACCTCTAAGTATGGTATTTTCGCAACTTTCGTTATTATAAATATAAAGATTTTTTAATTTTCTACCGATCTGCATAATTACGTTTATATATGACTTCTAGCTAGATAGAAAAAAAATATATAAATTTTAATAATTTTACATATCATTTAGGCTGAGGAATTTCGATAAAACAGATGAGTTATTCATATGTTCACAAAATTTGACATATGATGTCAAATTTGATGTAAGTAAGTGCAAAAGATAAAATAAGTAAAAAATGAAGTAATTTTATTGTAAAATTTAAAAAGATGGAAGAAATATATTAGGAATGTATTTGCATGCATGAATCAAAGTAAGTTCGGTTCCGGTTTTAGTAACGTCAAAAATAGCTGTCATATTAGTCATACAAAATTTATGAAGGAAATTTTAGGTATGAAATGAATTAAAAATATTCGGAACTGCAATAACAAACTAATTTTAAAACAACAAATTAAATGTATTGAAAAATTTATATTGAATATATTATTAATGCAGTGGCGGGAGGTATTGTGTTGGACACACCAGATTTTTTATAAAAAAAATCAATATGACTATATTCCGATAATTTTCAATCTTTTAAATTATTAGAAATTTGTAATCGTTGCAAATCGAAATAATATAATCTTAAAAGATTGTTAATACTATAAATCTTTTATTATTTAATTCCAATTTAAATACATTAATTTTAAGTTGTTATAGTTTAATTTTTGTCTTTTAAAAACAACATTTTACTTTAATATTTATTGTACTATATTTTAATAAATAAAGAATTAAAAAATAGTCAAAAACAAAAAAAACGCGTTCATACTTGCACAGATTCCATTTCGTGTTGCACCACCCACAGATGCGTATTGAAGAAACAGTTTTAAAAGTGTACAAACTTTCTTAGCCTATTAATTTTATTTTATAAATTTTGCATATGACATGTAAAATATTAGCTGTTTGTCTAAAAATATGAAATCTGGCAAAAGCATCCCTGTCATTCCTACTTACCTTAATTGTAGTAATTTGTATTGAATATTGTTATAGTAACACTTAATTTATTATGTTGTAATAGTATTTTCTAAAGTTCTGGACATATTTGTACTGCAGATCTTATTTCATGTATTATTTTTTTTACTAAAATAGTTACAGATGAATGTGTAAAATCTTTTGAAAATACTAATTCTTATTAATACTTAATTATTTAGGTACATGTATAATTTATTTTATAACAGTATATTTTTGACAGTGTTATTAATAAAAATATGTTTTGCGATTTTTTTTGTATTATTTAAAATTCAATCTTTTACTAAATTTACTTACTTTTACCCCTTTCTTAAAATAAAATATTAATTATTAATTGTAGAATTACTATAATTTTATATTTTAAATATATATTTTTTCTTTCAAAGATCACATTTCAATATTTATATTTGATTAGATTTCAATCTATTATGATTACATTTTGTGTGTAATGTTAAGTTGATATAATTGTTCAAAAATTAATATTCAGTCTACGAGAGCGATGCCAAATCTGTTTAGGATTAATATTTTATCTGTGTGACATGTTTTTTAATCTTCTGTTTTGAGAGTGTATATGATGGGTTTAGTGGATATTACTTTGATCAATGCGCATTAATATTTCTTTTATATTATGGCGACTGTGGTGCATAGAAATCTGTGATAAAGGATAAAGCAGATTGGCACACCTAACAACTAACAACATCTTATTATGATGTGAATGTTATATTTAATTGAATTTCAGATTTTGAAGGCAAAAATTTTAATATTTTTGTTATTACAATTTTAATATAGTGCTTAAATTTGGGCAAAGACCATAATAAACATATTTTTGAATTTTGAAAAAAAAAATTAAGTTTTACAGATAGTTACTTATCTTGGTACGTAAATCCAAATTAAATTATCTCTTTTCGTTTTCAAAATATTCGCGTTCAAAGTTTGGTTCTCCTTAAGTAAAAAAAATGATCCCCAACCGAACAGAATTACGAGCCAAGCGTTGTAGCAAACAATTCTTTAGAATATTCAAATAAATATAAAAAAATTAAAACGAATTGCAGGAAAATGATATATTACTGTCGAGGAGCTATATTGAAATATGAGGCACCTTGTACCGAGTATTTTATAGTTCCGAGTCAAGTAAATTTTAAAAGAAAATCAAATTGTATGTAAGTATTTAGTAGTGTGTGCTTCTTCCGTTTCTAAGGAGACAGAATTGTAAATTGTAAATGAACAAAAACAAAACTGTCAATTTTGCATTTTTGATGCGTGCGTGTATAGTAATTTGCAATGTCTTGCGAAACTAATCACAGCGACGAGGTTCCTGTAGATATAAAGAAGCAACAGCTGAGGTTGTAGCAGAAGTACTGTCCAAAAAATCAAAAATGGGCTACAACTGTAGGTTTAAAAATTTTCATAACTATTCAGGGAACTTTCGCGCTGCATTTTAGAAGCGAAAATAGTACTTTCGCTCCGGATTCAGAAAAAATATCTAACGTATTTTTTTCGATTTTTAATAACTTTAATATAAAATGTATATGTGGGAATACTTAACTGGCAACAATAAAGTTGCCGAAGCCGTTATCTTCTTTTTCGAAGTAAATCTTTTTGAGGGTGAAAATAATTGAAGAACGTTGATATTAGTAAAATTTAATTATGTAACTACCAATCTTGAAATCTCAAAGCGATATCTCTTTCCATTCCCGAGAGTTTTGCATTGGCAGAAAAATGAAAATCTTGTGTAGCAAGTTTTTTTTTTATAATATTTCTGGGATTTCTGGGATCGTATGCCAGAATATTTATTCAAAAATTAATTGACAGTGATAGATTTTGTATATATATTCTAAATTTGTAAATCGCAGATCTAAATATTTTGTCATTCTCAAGATATTTGCATTTAAAGTTGAAGAAATCTGTATTTGCGGGGGTTAAAATATTTTTTCCATTTTGTAGCGTTTCTGCAGCTTTTTAACAGCTTGTCTTTTGTGATCCAGTGCGAATCGGTTCTCCTGCAGTACATTAGGCATGCATGCAAGGCATTACGCAGCAGGCGTAACGCAATAGGGCCCCAACTACCGTGACACCCTCGCATAGCCCTACACAACCAGCATAAGGGTACTAACAACCCCTAACTGAAATGATACTAGTCGATGCTATGAAGATACACCAAGTCAATAATTGTCATCAAACACTGCATTTGAATATCAAATTGTGCAGAATATAGTTCAACTGCCACAAGGATTATTAAATTTCAAGAAATGTATATAAATGTCTTAAGATTCGAGGACGGTGTAATAAGCCCTAGAACTCCCGAGGATGTTAATATGTATGTACAATCCTCCACAGCTTGAATTCTAGTGTCGTGTATTCGAAACCCACTACGAGCATTGTTATATTATCATTATTATACATACGTCTTCACATTCGAGGCAAATGTTTTAACGTTTTAAGGCCTAGAACTACCAAGGACGTTAAGATATATGTACATTCCTTGTTGCTTATGACATTGTTTATATTTTCGGGCTACATAAGAGTATTTAAACGTTCATTGTAGTGTTATAACCTAGAACAATTTATTTTCAAGATGATTATGTTGTCAATGTTAAAATAAACAAACACAAAAATTTGTAAGAATTTTTGTATAATTTTGAATTATTGAAGTATTATACGATGAGAAATTGTAGACTATTTTTTCCAATTTTTCATAAACTTTTTATCTTTATTTTATCGATGTTAATACTTCATTTTATATTAAGTGTCATTCACAAGGTTGTGAGTTTCTTAGTTTTTATTTGCGATTTTTTTTGTTTTCAAGAGATATTTTTTTTTTGTTTTCGGGTAAGAATGTTTTATTTAGTTTTCATGTTAAATAGTGTAAGTTGCGCCCTATTAATTTGAAGTTACATAATACATAATATATAACATATAATATTTTTTTCTGTTTCCAGGTGATATTTGTGTTTTATTTTGTATTCATGAGAAATTTGTTTCCTTTCTTAGTCAGGTGATTATATACCGAGATGGCTCTATCCTCCCTTCCAGAAAGGTAGCATGACCCCTGCCCTAGTGAAGATCAATTTTAAAGTCAATTCAAAAGCTTTTTTTTCTATATTAAAGATTTTTTCATTCACATAATTTATTGTTTATGAAAATATATAATCCATGGAACTAACATCTCCTTATTAAAAAAATCAAATTTACATATACTGATCTTTATCATGTTCATATATTCCAATAAATGTTAACAAAAAATTCGTTCAATAAAATTCTAAAATAAAAAGGTAATTCATTACATTATACATTTTACAGTCTGTTTCAATTAATTATAAAAATTTCATAGTTGAATTTTTTCTTTTATCATTTGAAAATTAAGTGAAAAATATATTGGTCTAGTTTTTAAAATTAGTTTTTTGTATTTTTGTAGCACGTGGTAATTTCACGACTAAATAGCGTTGGTTAGATGCCTGTCAACAATTATTAAGAGATAATAAGTAACCAGCTGAGTTCAATATACATATACGAGTAGGTATAGGGTATACTATACGTATATTGGAGAATTTGTCATGCCAAATACCATTCGTGACTAAAATTTTACTTGTAATTTTTGCCTAGTTTGCTGCAAAAAGTCAATCATACCATCGCACTCGTTTCGATTATTGTTGCAACAAGCAGTTGTAATCATGACGGCAAAAATTCCCGGTAAAATTATAGTTGATATTATATATAAATATTATGCATTCCATTTTCCATAACCGTGAAATAAGTGGTATTTTTTATCTCACTATTATGTTGTAAATGTAGTACTTAAATTTTTATATTGCATATATAGTATTTTTTATATTGATGGAAATTTAAAATTTTTTTTTTATTCAGGCTGTGCCACTTGCAAGAAATGATAATATATCACTCTAACTTCCTTTTTAAAATTTATAAATATCGTCAAAGTTACCCACCATCTAATTAAAAATCTCGCCCTTGGTTTTGGTCGTTATTGGCCCATCAGAGCGGTAATAAAAATCTGCAATTACGAGCGCCGTTCGCATAGATAAGTCAATAACGGCATTGCTCCGTGGATCTCGGTTATATCGTCAGCACAATTACGTCATGACGAATCGACGGCAAGGGAAGATAATGAGAAACGCAGGCGGAATAGAAGATCGAGACGAGTAAGAATTTAACCCTTCTATAAAATCCTCTTTCGTACTTCGTTTTGTTATCATTATTATTAGTATTGTCTTCTTAATAATTAAACAAATAAATGATTTATGTTATGTGTGTGTATGTACATCATCGACAGTATTAATAAATATTAGTTTATCCCTACACATATTCAAATACATGTACGAGTATATGAAAGGTAAGTAATAATAATAAATTCATGATATTATAATTTTTACTGGGAAAAGAAAACAAAAGCAAATGTAAAATTTATTTTCAATGTAAATATCACTAAAAATTATTCTTTCGGAAACCCCATTAGGATTGGCTTAACTATAATAGTAACTTTTATTATATAATGTTTACGATCAAAAATTGTATTATTGCTGTTTGACACTTTGATATTAAAATGCAAGTAAAACTTATTAAGAATCAAATAACCTACCAATTACGTGATGATGAAAAGGCGTCAAATGATACTTCAGATCCTGTTCTTCCTAGGAATATTGAACCAGAACAATACACCCAGATAAATTGTGACTCCGTAATATATAATCAGATTTGCAAGAAATGGAAAAAGTTTTCTATGTCTCCAAAATCAAATTCCAATTGGGAGAATCTGTGACAAATTTCTATGGCTAACAGAACCTTTAAAATGTTATGATTCAGCATATTAGTCATTCTGCTGACCTGCAGAGTGTCGGAACGCTGCAGAGATCGTTAGACTTGGTTGTTTTTCTCCCAAGGTTCGGGAATTCCGGAGCCGGCGCCTCCTCGCGTGACTCATGCATATTTTATGCACTTTCACAACCCTACAAAGTCGACTTCTTCATACTTTAACACCCCGGGTCCATTCAAAATTAACACTTGATTTGATAAAACAATACAAATTTGCAATAGATTTTTTTATACTTGTTTACTAATTAACACTTTATTACTCCAGTACAATCTCTCCTAAGTAGTACATATCAACAACTATTATTGTTAGATATATTTAGCAACATGGTTTATAAAAATTACCGTTGCCAAAATTTAGTTATGGATTAAAAATTCTTCAAAAATGTATCTTTCAATCGAAGTCGTTCGCTAAACAATAATTAAAAATTTATTACTACAACACAGTCTCTCCTAAAAATTATTGTTGTTAGGTATAGTTCGCAATTTCATTTATTTTATTTTCGACGCATTTTGACACAGGATATACATATTATTCTTTCACGTTCGTGCGCCAGATTCATTTGGAAATCTGGAAGTTGCATTTTTTTCGTTAATGGTACCTAATAGTAATTAATTTGTAAATGCGCTAATTTATTAGTAATGAATTAGTACTAGATCATAACATAAAAATAACTTTTTTTATTGGTGTGCAGCTTCACTTAGAAGCTGACACAGCCACCATTTTTTTTAATCGGCAAGGGTAATAAAATTATTTTTTCGGTACTAAATAATAGGATAGTTTTTTTTTTAAATGTACCAATATGGCTGTGCCAGTTTCACATCACATCAATGCAAATACGACAAAGATACTACGAGTACATAAACCATAAAGTAAAAAAAACTTGCATAAGATTAAAATAATTTTATCCAGTGCAATAAGTAATATTAAAAAAAATTGCCATAGATTTCAATGGTAAACTCGAAGATAAGAAAAAAAAACATCGATTTACTATATTTTCTTGATAATGAAACTTTATTTCAGTATCGTTTAAAATTTTGTGAAAACGTAACAATTTTTGGTACAAGATATTGTAGCATTTCTTGTACTATTTATTGTCCGTTATAGGCTAGTGTAAAATCTACGTACGTCAACGGTGACACGAAAATAAAGTTAAAAAAAAATTATACCCATGTACATTGCCCGTACGGTATAGTTATATCAATTTGAGACTATTCCTTCTAAGAATATTGTGCCATAGACGATGACTACATTACAGTTTGCGATATAAAGTTTATAATTCGCTATTAGTGTAAAAGCTAGTAGTGATTATAGTTAAAGTTGCGTAAAGTTTATATTGTACATGGCTTCGCCTTAGCTATTACATACAAAGTGCAACAATGCCTTAATGAATCAATGAAAACATGGCTGTTCTCGATGTCACATTTTGATAAGATATTTGCATAACACTGCTCGCGTTTCTTTTGTTCACTAGATGCACTTTTGTTGCACAACTACAGCATTTCTTCACTGCAAATTACATAATACAGGAACGACATAATGCTGCAAATGAACGATAATTACAGTATTTTCTTTCTGCGGAAATTGTTGCTCTATTATCTATTTTTGCAGTAATTGGAACTTGAAAAATATCGTAATTATCACAGGTTAAAAGTACCACGGATTGCTATGGTTACCATGGCAACAAAGTTTCATTGCTTGTTTATATATTTGTTTATGTTTCATGCATACACTTGGCTTAATTCTTTACAGCCAATTAGAGTTTGGTTCGCAACTATCATATTAAACTCTTGTTTTATATTTCTATCATACTTTCGGTACTATACTTCAACCATGGCCGTGCAAGGGGATGCAATATATTATTGCTTTTTTCTCATTTTTATTTATTTCATTTATTGTGAATATTGAACGTAAAGAAGCGGAAAATAGGAAGATTTTTCTAATATTTGAAAATTTAATAGTAACCGCCGCATCAGCAGAAAGATCTTTCAGCAAACTTAAATTGACAAAATCTTATTTAAGACATTCAATGGCCCAGAATTGAATAAGCAATTTAAGTTTAGTTTCAATAGAAAACGGAGAAACCCAATCATTAGATTTGCAAAAAATATTGCTGAATTTGTTTCCTTGAAGGCGAGAAAGGTTAAATTCCGATAATTTTTGAATATTTATACTTATTTTGTGCTATTCTATTTATGTAATTTGTTGATTATTTATTTTGACTTTATTTGACTTTGATTAAAACGTTGTTTTCATAATCAGTTTCTTGTGTGCTTAACTTAAAATTTCACCTAATAATTTCATTTAAAATAATATCGTCTGTTCCCGCGAAAAACATTAAAAATGACTCTGACTTAATATGAAGAATAAATCACTGATATAGCAGTAAAATGAAGACAGTTTTCAATTTGATGCTATAACAAGCCAAGGAACTTTAACTCATTTATACAATAATAATTTTTATTTCGCCATTTTGTCGTCGTAGTAATATTTTTTAGTAATAAGTTGTTCTAGTGTTACCTTATTATTATTAAATGCAAGACCTGTTAATAGTGTTATTATCTTTCACAAATTACAAATGAATGGTAAAGTTGGGACTAGAACTCTTAGCTTTACAAGTTGTAATGACATGTAAATGTAATTGCCACTGATCCTTCATGTAAATGCTAATACCGTGAATTTGCAATGTATTTAAATTCTCGACCTACATACTAACTAAACTTCTTCATTTCTGTCCTTTTACAAAATCCAAACAAAAATGTTTCTTCTGAGTTTCAATTTAGTTGTATCACTCGACTTGTAGTTAAGAAGATACAGGTGTACTGTTTTTGGTCAAATTAATAGATGATGAGTTTTTATTGACGAAATTTAAACAAAGTCCTAGATCTCAATGAGTTTTGTACTCACTACAGAGCTACAATATTACATTTTTTCACAAGACCTTACAAATATGGCATCTTATATTTGTCGGTAAGTACATTTCATTTTCCTTTTGAAGCTCAAACATTAATATTGTAACGTTTATTTATTTAAATGAAGTGTAAAAAAAATAATATTTATATAACTAAGTTTAATAAACGAATAATAAATTATAAAAGATAATAAATATTAGTAACACTATGAATAAACAAATATGTACACTAATTTAAGAATAATAAATATTTATAAATACTTAAACACTAAGAAAATTTATTTAAACACTTAATAATACGTAATATTTATTTATACGATATTTATATCACCAACTATTTATTTAGTTCTATTTTACATGTGGCCGGCATGCACTGACCGACACTGACTTTCTTCCGCCTGCACACTCTGACTGTTACTAACTTCCTTGGACCGCCTGATGCGACCCTTATATATCTGCCGTCAATTAATCTCTCGAACATTCCAGAGCCTTCCGGACTAAAACTAAAAACTAAAATTCCAGAACAATTTAAACCTTATGGTATATAAGAATTGAATATCAGACACTTTTGATAATTAATGAAATATTTATTAGTATTTGGCAAATGATCATTTTGTAAGCACACTACAATCCGTTTTTGCTATTGATGTCTGGAAACAATAAATTAAATAATAATACTACTGACAAATTATTGTCAATCTGCTTTATCGCTAATATCGTTAATAATATATGTATACCGAACTTGTATTTATTAGATTCTAGATGGTATGGTAAATTTTTGAGTAAATATACAATAAAGAATTAGACTGAGCAGGAACCGAACTCGGATTGTCAAAACAACAACGCATAATTCTAGAATATATACTATAGAATTTTTTAATGTCAATAATTATTTTATGTAGTTATTTTTTTTATTTTAACCAAAAAGTTTGAATTGTTTCAAATAGCATACTTCTCGCTGAGCATAAAAGTACGGTTGGTATAAAAGAAGAATAAAACGAGTGATTTAGAATAATTTGGTGGTATTGTTCGTATATAATGTCCCACCCTATGTGGATATATGTCTCCGGAACACGTATGTGCCTCAGTGAGTTGTTTTTATTGTGGTGTAAGTAGGTCAAGTGCAGCTGAAAGCCAGAGCCTGAAACGCGTGACTTTGCCTTGATAAGCTAACCGCCTTGAATTGCTGAATTCATCAATGGAGCATCGTTTACCTTCCAATATAAGCTATTAAACGTCTATTTCGCCTCGATGAATCAATTTTTTTCACAATGAAAACATCAAAGCTGATATTATATTTATATTTGGATGTTCACGATAATATTTTTATCGTATTTTGCTTAACGACCAAGCTGATGTAGCAAATATTTAGCAATTATTTTTCCACACCAAAATTTCCCTTACAATATATTGTACAGTACACTACGGTCGCAAAAAAATACTTTACAAACTTTAATCAATACATTCGGTTATACTGGTATCCATAAATCAAATACGCCAATAATTACGCAGGCAGATTAAGTGGTTTAATGGTATATTTATGTGGCGTATTCTCTGCGTTATTGTTTTCCAATATTACTATAGTTAATGTAATCTAATATAACATTATTGATATAGACATTAAAATCTATTTTTATTAAAATACATTTGGCGAATTTACTTAATATGTGTTCATAACGAATAGACCATTAGACATAATGCTAATAATTTTTAAAGTACGAGTATATTAACGCAATAAGTGCAGAAAATATTTCTGAGAGATGTGAAAGTTTCGTACAAATATGAAGTAGCAGTTAATCTGTACAAAATATCGACTATTTCCCATGAGATGTGAAAATTGCAGAATGAGACGAAGTCGAGTGCTGGAATGACATAGGGTGGGAAATAGGTGATTCTGCACGAGAGGCACACTATACTTTTTTTATGAATAGACCGCTAAGTATTATACAGTGTGTGCAACAAAACGCGGAACATAGGACTTTAACATGAAATTTCAAAAAAGTGCGGATGCTCTCTCCTGATAGATACAAGAGTATAAAGTTGTTCAAAATTAAAATCTACATCAGATAAGATCATAACAGATGCAACAGTTTCTTTGTAGTATGAGATATATTAATTATAAAATGAATACTTTCGGTAAAAATCAGACAAGAATTAAGAAAAGAAAATATTCAGGATATAGTTCAGTGAAGTATGACTGATTATAATTCTTATTGTCAGTATTTTAATACTACTTAAGTTATATTTGGATTCTTTTTCTTAAATAATATAGCAATATTACCAAAATATAGAATTATGTATAATGACATATCATTATCATTAACTGACAACTGACACATAGATATTTTCTTTTATTTCCATCGCTGTCTGATTTCTAACAAAAATATAACATTTCATCATAATAAATCTCGTAGTGCAGTTGCATTAGTTATGACATTAGCTGATATAAAATTTAATTTTGAACAACTTTGTACTGTTGCAGTTTTGCTCTAAATATATCAGGAGAGAGAGTATCTGCATTTTTTTGAAATTCTAGTTAAAGTCCACTGTAGAATTGAAATACACACATGAAAGCTATTTGTCTTGAAGAACAATGTAGCGTAGGTAAACTCACATAATTCCTATGCGCATGCGCACTGTTGGAAATTGCAGTTTTGGGTTTTAACCTACGATTGAAATATGCAACTTTGAATCTTTCTATAGCATGAGAAAAGTGTCAGTTTACATAGTAGTCGAAAAATTAAATATTTATGTTCTTTCGTTAAAATCGGTTCTCGGAATACCAAAACTGGCTTATTAGAATATGTCAATTATATGACTTGTAGGTAAGACATACTCGTAAACCAATTGCTTTCATAAAATATTTTCAAGTGTTTTATTTGCGGATTTTAGCAAAAATCTAAAAATCTTGAACGTATTTAATTGTTACATAAGTTTTCTATTTTTAGATTCGCCCAGTTTAAATTTTAAATACCCTCTAATTACGATTCTTTTTTTATCTGCATCAGTATTCACTTGTTTGGTGCATCTACCGCTGTGACGTGACTTCCGGTGCATCTATTGTTCCCCGGGTTCCGCTGTCGTTGTCATTGTTGTCCTCTCGCTGCCTACTCTCACGTCATTTGTTTCTTTCTTCTTCTGTTTTTCCTTGTTGCTAGCCTCAATGCGGTGTGATTAGAATGCGCTGTTTGTTGACAACGCAAAGACGTTCTGTTGTTTTGGTATGTTTGACAACTGACTGTAGCTCAGAAATAAACACAAGAATTCAAGTAGAATATTAAGAGGTATTTAAATAGAGATTATTGTAATAGCAACTTCCGCTAGGTACTCATAAAATTTAATTATGTACTGTATTTATTTCCTAAATAATCCTAAGTGGTACTCCTGTGGCTTTGATGCACTGAGACCAAGGGTTTGGTTCCACAAACTTGCAATTCTTATATGCTAATTTTAAAATTAAGCATTTGTAGAATCTAATGAGCTAAAAAGTGATAGGGCATGAATAGAAGGGGCATATGTTTTCCAATCGCAAAGGTCAAATATTAGATTTAATGTTAGGGATCTTCAATCAGGGGTGCAGATAAACTACCACTATTTTCATGACTGTTTTACAATCATTTTGACTTATCTACGAATCATTCCTTACTACTTATTTATTTCATACGAATATAAGTATGATTTTTTTATCATGAAGATATTGCTCAACTGGCAACACTAAGAACGTGCTTTCGCCAAATTATTATAAATATGCATTTTAATGTATATATAAAGAAAAGGGCATAGAGTGATGTACATATATGAAACTCATGTTATGTATTTTCCTTGTTTCTCTTATCTGCCTATATACTAAAATTCGTACTTCGCCCAGGTGTCTCTTCAGTTGAAAACTACTCTAGTACAGATACATTGAATCAGCTGTCGGCAACCAACGACCCGCGTGCCACTAAGTGACTTTTGAAGAGGCAGGCTATGATTTTAGCTCAAACCAGTATTGCCAGATTCTAGGAATTTCCTTTTAGGAAAAAGATTTACAGTCAATATTTTAAAGGATTTTACAGTTAGGTTTCCTGAAAGACTTCATTATCTATAACATTAGGTAAAGCATTTCTTTGAATTCCATGATTTACTTCATACTTATCCTTATTGTATTTGTGTCCTGTGTAAGATCTTTCTTCTCAAAAACCTTATTCTTTCCTTCATTTACGCTCAATCTTTTTCTTTTTTATAGTATTTAGCTAGAGTTACTGAGCTATGTTATTCCTTTTCAGTTAACCTGGTTAGTCACCCTTTTGTAATAGCAAATGGTATTTGCTTTTAAATCCCTAAAGTATACATTTTATTTTCTTACAATTTTTTTTCTTCAACTTCTGCCTTTTCCTTTACTGGCACGCGACGAACGCTGCAAAGAACCACTAACCAGGCACCTGCAACCGAATCTGAATCCGAATCGAATACCCGAAAAAACCGTATTTTTTTTCAAACCCGAACCAGGCTTGAACCGAATCGTTTCGGTGTCAATGACCTTGAACACGTACCTTTTATTTATAGCTTGAATAATATCAGCCGTAGAGGTGGGCACGTGATTGACTTCATGCTAGAGCCGGAAAATACTATGTCCTGTAACCGGACATTAAAACGGTATTTGAATAAATCCGATATCCAAATATTCGGATAAAATTGGTTTCCAAATATTCGAATAAAATCGGTATCCGAATAAATCCTTCATCCTCATAAACAAATTAAATCGGTTTCCTTAATGTATTTGATATTATGATAAACAGATTAAACTGAAATACTAAAGAATTTGATACTGGATAAAACTGGTATCCGAATGTGCTCGATATCCGATTTAAACCGGTCTTAGTATGAATTCGATAACCGGGGCAGATATGGGGGTGATTGAGCGTGAGAAAATTTAGCCTACCGTGAGAATTTGTGGCTCCTTTGATGTTGATAACTTCCAACCAGTGTCTTAATTAAGGTGTGCACTAAATTGCTTACCAAGCATCACCTTCTAAGCTGTCGTGGAAAGACCACCGTGTGCGTGCGTATGTGTATATGTACCGTTATTCCCCCTGTCGTTTTATGGGTTGAGAAACAACATTTCAAACCGCCAAAATCTTTTGATCTCGAAATAAATTTTACCAAAAAAAGAAGAAATTGTCCAGTCTCTCTGAAACTATAAAGAATTGCGTACATGTACATGTACCTAGATGTAGTAGGTACATCTATGTACCTATGTTTTATTTAGATACCAATACCAATATCGGATAACCGGTTTATTCGGGTTAAAAAAACGGATATCGGGTATCCGGAATCCCTGCTCCATACATACCCGCTAACGTCCAATCCCGAAAGATTAAATTGAATCGAGCTTGTTTATGAACGATCAAATTGGAAAATTTTATATCTCAATTCCGAATTTCAAATTTATGCAAGCGTGGACGTGATACGTGAATAATGGTAAATTTGTTAAAATTCATGTTCACGTCATCACGTCCGCTCACAACAAATTCAAAAACAATCACGTTACCGTAGGTCATGTCCTGACACACCGTGACCCGCAAAAATTCTTGACCCGTGCCCACCTCAAATCGGTCGTTTATATTTATTATTTATTTTTTTACAAAATAAAAGTTTAATTATTTTTGCAGACATATGTATGTATATTATATTTTGAAACTATCTATTTCTGAACTGGTTGCTTAGTCTGAACCGAAGCTAGAATCCAAAATTTTTATATAATCCTGAACCATACATAATTTAGCTCTAGATAGAACTAACACGCCAGTATGTTACTTTACTACTTCGGCAGAGATATCTCTGTTCTCTAAGTGATGGAATAATGGATGACTATCGTAAGACACAGTCCGCAATATCTCACAACAAGTGCATTGACACACACCATACTTTGAAGAGGAACTAGATAAGTTTCTATATAGCGGGGTCCGAGGGCACACACACATAACAGACAATAACTTTTTTAAAAAGCACCCCCAAATATTAATTATCTCTTTAATGTATTTAACCTATTCTTATTTCATATAAATGGATAAACTTTTCTAAGCATTTACACTAACGATAACTTCCTTAGATGCTTAGAATGCAGTACATAATTCAAATGACGTCAAAGGAAAACTAATTAATAACATGCAAATAAGATAAGATAATAATGATTCCTTACCTGGCTGTAAATGTCGATGTCTTTGTACGGGTTGACGGCAACTAGAATCGAACCTGTGTAGGTCTGAACAATGGTTAAGGAATTTGCAAGCATTGTATGTAAATTATGTTTGTGTGTAAGTAACTGTAGTGTGAGTAAATTTATGATGAGCTGATGTGTGCAATAATAAAATAGTCAATATCTTATCTAATTCACTAATCTTTTCATTATTTTGATAATTAAATTAGAAGAGGAGTACGGTATTCATTTAGTGACTTTTTATTGTTGACGTGAATTTACTATTACCTTATAACTAGCGATTCGGGTGTGACGAAATAGTTCGCGAATCTCGTTTGTCTTGTCTCGAAATATCTCGTTTCGGGCAACGAGAACGACTTTAAAAACAAAGTGTCAAGATGAAAAAATAAAATCGAGATTGTCAACTTTCAAAATTTCGCCAAGACTTCTTGAAGTTTTAAAAAAAAATCAAAACCTGTTATTTTTTTAATATTTTTGTACCATCACTTAAGATTTACTTTACTCCAAAAATTGCATTGTGGTAAGGTTAGTTTTATAAAATTTTAAATGAATAAACTATTCCCTTTCAATATCAATAACATTTAATAAGTTATCTGCAACAATATTTAGAAAATAACTCGCTAATATATGATAAATTCGCGGAAAATGTAACTTATTTCTTACAAGGCGATGTTGTATCATTGAAGACAGAACGATTGAATTGTGAAGAATGTTATATGTTAAAATAGTAAAATACCGAACAAATATAACTTTGGGGATCTGAAGAATTCCACAATCCATCTAACAGTAGCACAGTAGCAGGGCTGGACTTATGCATAAGCGAACTAAGCACGTGCTTAGAGCCCCCGGTAAATAGGGGCCCACAAGTATTTCCATCAATTTTTTTTTCCACAGATGTTGATAGAGAGTGATATTTTGTGAAAAATTTGTTTCGAAGAAGTAATCAAATATTTTGCAGCCCTTAGAAACGTAAAGGAAAATTCATTTTTTTGAATAATGAATTATGAATCATAATCATATCACCAAAAGTTTTAATTTTGTTTGATTTTTCGTGAAATACCTACGAGTTGTATAGTAGAATATTACGCTTCTGAATAAGTTCAAAAGAATATGTATTTCACATTTCTGTATTAAAACAGCAGTATTAAACATGTTTGGTAGCAATCAATTCTTGTTTATATATTTTGTACAATAACAAACACACAATGGTTTATTTTTTGGTTAGAACAATTTTTTAATAGAGAGGATCCCGAATGGTATTAGTACGAATTTTCATACTAATTTCCCTAAAGAATGTTCAATTTCCCTAGATCTAGGGAAATTTTGCTAGGTATGGAAACACTGTGCACAGATGGCGTGCGTGACAAAGTCTGCAATACTTGACTTTGAAAACTCGAAAAATCTCGGCGAGATTAGAAACCGAGACGAGATAATAATATTCGAGACGAGAAATAAACAAGAAAAAGAAAATTCTGTTTTCACACAATCACTATTTAGAAGGACTATATTTTTTTGCAAATAGACAAAAGACTTGCAACACGTGTAGAAGGTATCCTGAGGGATCGGGACCTTTCGTCTCAAATGTCAGCCACGTGCTGAGATGAGTCCACATGACATTTACACATAAAAACAAACATCGCCAAAAAACATTAGCCACAACACATCTGGAAATGTGACCGACCAACTGCTTACAATAACACACAGAGAAATTAATTTTATAAACATAGTAACTTATTTTTCTTCAAATAAAATTAATTCCCATATTTATACATACAAATAAATACATGGAATCGGTAATTGTTATTTTATGCCAAAATAAAAAATAATAATTTGAAATGATTCTAATTCTCTGAATAAATAAAAAATAATTTCGCCTCGAATGATGTAAAATGCGGAGTTAATGTAATGTAGCTGCATTACACGATTTAGGAAATTGGTACATCATTCAGTACTTTACAAGGGGTGCATACTCAATGTCGTGTACCAGTACAAACACCCTATTTACATGATTTTATTATTGTTCACTAATCTCCATAATATATGTATTTTTAATAAATGTAATATCAATGATTATGCTTTTTCGTAAATATTATTAAAAACTATAAAATATGTTCCCAAAAAGTTAATTATATCACCCATGTAATAGACTATACTTGTATAATGACTATTTCAAATCTGGGGTTATAGTTACGGTGATACGTAAATTTAAGTAAGTTTTTGTGTAAGAACAAATTCAACGATTAAAAAAATAATTTCCATAAATTTTAGATTTCCTGACCATTTTCTATTAAAACATCAAGCATTTCCTTTCTTAGATTTTTAAATAAATTTCCTGTGATATCATTCATATCAAAAACAGGAATGATTTGTCTTGCAATTTAGTTCAATCATTTTTTTTTACTTTTACTAAAAATAATGACCGTAATTATAGGAAACATTCATCTATTTTGAAATTATATCGTTGTACGATTAATTATTTTTTATATAATCCCTGTATTTAATTTTTAAGAAGAAACCTTAAAAACCTTGCTAAACATAATTTATTGAAAAAATGTCACGTTTCTACGTAGTCCCCATTATATTTTGCACAAGTCCTCCACCGTTTTAGAAACACTCAAATACCCGAAGAAAAAATTATTTTGGTGATGTTCCCAGTTATTCAACCATCGCCTGAATCACTTCATCGTTGCTCTGAGTTTTTTATCACCTAATTCATTCTATGATGGATATCTATGGGCTTTACCCCTTCACTGTACAAGAAAGAAATAACAGAAAGTTCATCCCTGGTGCTATGTCCTAGTAGAGTTATAATTTTGAATCTGTTCCTTCATCAATATTATTAACTATTGCTTTGATGTCATTAGTAATTTAAATATCTCAATTATTTAAAATAATATTTCTACCAACTTATGCAAAGTTCCGTTCGGTACATTACTAAAGTTTTCGTTTCACTCTGCCTCGAGTTTCCTATAAATTTTGTTTCTAGTATCTAATTGGATAAGATTATAAATGTTCTTTATAAAACCTGTACCATATTAATCGCTGACTATTAGGAAAAACTTATAAATTTTTCAAGTGATTTTCATCTAAAAAAAAAAATAATTATAAATTCTTTTTTCCATTCTGTGATATGTTGGCGGTTCTCGCTGGAACATTTGGATTCAAATTGCGCTGTAATAATGTGGCAAAAGTTTTTTGTATCGAGTAAAGTTTTTGTTGCGGGACCCCAGTAGGCCCGAAGAAATTTGTAAGTGAAATATGAATAAAATACGGAGCACTGAACTTTGGGGAATATCAAAACAATCTGGATCGCGTTTTGCCTTTCCCACTGTCGTGTCACATTCTCTACCACCAACAGACAATTTCGCGATACTGAAAGTCTTTAAATTGATATAAAAACTTAAATAACTGTGATGGTAAACACACAAGTGGTAACTAAATAAAAATAATAATCTGGGATTGTTGGTTTTAAAACCCCGCATCCCCCGAAATTAAATTATAAATTGAAAAAAAGGTGAAACTCATTGTTCAACTTAGAATAAATTATTATAAAAGTCCTAAAAAGTAATGTTAAACTAAGCCATTAGTTGCAACCGTTCTTAGATTGATAGTGAAACAAAAAAAAAAATCATTCCTTCACCCTTATGATAAAATTAATAAAAATTAAAAATATTTTTCTGATTTAATTGAAGAAAATAAAAGAATAAAAATTCATTATTTTTAACACTGAAGCATTATCGGCACTTTTAATTAGAAATTTGAACTTTTATTAGAGTAAGTAGACAAAATAATTTTCAGATTATTAGATTTCGAGCTCCCATACTTACTTTTATAGTAAGTCGACAATATTTTCCAAAAGAATAAGATAAAAATATATCAGTATATTTGAGGATTTAAGACAAAAACAAACATCAATAAACAAATAAAAACAACTAAAACAAAACCTGTTTTCTTTCATTATAAAAACAGCTCGGACAAAGCCTCTACAAGCCGTAACTAGGCCAGTGATATCCTTTAGGATATGACGGCAGGCATCAAGAGTGTTGATGTCGTATCCCGGGAGACATACACAAAGATGACACACGACACGCTAGCCTGTGACGTCACAGATCGATCCTGCGCGTTCATCAACTGTTGGACGCCTACTTCAAGGGAGCACCGGATTACCGGGCTCCACGTTATGTGGGCGGCGAAAAATAAATTTAATCTGGACGGGAAATAGGGGATTGTTATATTTTCTCGGAAAATATCTAATAATAAATTTATCCGTAATGCAAAATAATAAGCTATAGTTCTAAGAACCCGAGTTCGACCCTTACCAAGAAATATTCATCTGCTTTCAAATAAAATAGCCCCATATCCCTGTGATAAGGTACATTTAAAAATTACTGATCAGTAAATTGTAAATGTAACTTACTGAGTTGAAGACTCGATAGGTAAACATTAAAAAAATATCAGATCGTACAAAAAAATATAGGTATATTTTTCTACATTTTAAAGAAAATTACATGATAATAGAATATTTGTGTTTTGTTTTCATACGTAGGTACATGGCGTGCTTATCAACTTTTTAAACTTGGATGCTCAGTAAATATTAATCATATTTCCTAGTAGTTGTTAGAGGTGACATTACATTAAGTGATACCTCAATTATTTGATTATTGTGGTTTCTAACATAAACATATCCGCTTGCTACCGACCTTGTAAGGTCATTTCAAGTAAATAAAGAATTTTGATCGCATTTTCAATGTTTACAAAAACGCCGTGCAATGTATCTTAAATATTTATTCATTTTAGTCAAAAATAGGAATTTGATATACAATCATTGTCGAGGTTAACTGATGATTCCTACGGGTTTAAAAAAAAATCAATTAAAAATATTGATATTTCTTGTTCATTCCTGAATTCAACTCAACATATGAAATTTTTTATTTAAACATAAAATTGTTGCGCCAATTTCAAATTTACAAACGAAATTTGATTACTATTATCATTATCATTTGAGCTATTTTTCCTGAAAAATGCACCTCAAAAATATGTTTCCTGAGTATCTATATTTAAAACAAGGATATATACATATATAAATTATTGGTATAGGATACCCTTAATAACACATCCAACTGAGTTTTAAAATATACAGTGTTCCATTTGAAAATGGCGAGTTATAATCATTTGAATTTGAGTAAATTTGATTCGCTTTATTAAACATCCTGTATAATTACATTTAAAAAAATGTGTGAGGACATAGAGTATAGTTACAGTTGTACAAAAGAAAAAATACTTCATTTTTACTATTAAAATAACTTCAGTATGTCTCTATACAGCAATGCGTGTATTTGGTCTTTTTTTAGAGAATAAACGGAATAACATGGTAACGTCGCGGAAAACTAAAACAAAATTCATATATCCGTTTAGGAGAATAAAATACAATTTAAAAAAAGGTAAAAATATATAGGGTGCTTCATTTAAAAAAAGGCAAACAATTCTCGCCGCGTCGTAATGCAACACTCTGTATATGTGAAAATAATTTTACGTTATGCGCCTTGAGTGGACGAATAAATTATGTTAATAAACTTATGTCGTATTTCCAACGACAAGGGAGATATCGAAGACAACAACTACAATATTTTCTTTGGAATTATTGTGCGAAAAATGAAAAAAAAATATGTAAATACCGACGCGTTTATTTCATATTTTAGAGTAAACATGATCAGTATTAAATTTCGGTGAAGATTCGACTAATGGTTTCTAAATTTGACTGTTTGTCTTTTTATGTTTTTTTTTATTATTGGTTTGAAACTTCTTTCTACTTGTGTAAATTTATCTATTTTATCTGTTGACCTTGGCGTCCTCGAGTGACGTGTAAAAGAAACGTCCAAGTCACATCGGATGTAGGAAATGTGCTCGACCTTCACTGACTCAACATTTCCGACTAATCCCCGGCTGATGTGATCGCCGATGGAGTTTTTGCCCTAGGTGTGTTACACACAGACCTTCATTCATTCTTTGAATGAGACTATTCGGAGAATTGCTCGCGTTATTGCTATAGATTTGTTCGTTGAATGATCAGATAAACTTTTACAAAGAAACACATTGGATTATCAAAATAATATTACAGAACTTTTGCACTGAGTTCTTGAATAAAATATAAGTTTACAAAACTTTTGAAGTTTACTGAATACGTAAATATTTTATTTAGAACTGGTCACATTGTTGTAGAAAGATTTAAGGTAGTTCAAATCTGAAGCAAGTCAAAATTCTTTATCAACAATTTCCCAGGTAAAAATGGCTCGTGTGGTGCACTCTTCATGCCAACTAAAGTGTCCAGGAGGTGTATGGTAAACGTCATTTACGATGTAATTTTGCCATCATCGAAATCAGTGTTAGAGTAGATTGACAATAATCCTTGAGTGATATATCTATTTGTTTAACTTCTGTGGTTCATATTTTAAGCCAGCTACAATGCTTGGGAGGTGATATTTTTTTTTATAACCATATAATGAATAATATCTGCGAAAATCAGATCTGCTACTTTCTTTTATTATTACGTTCGCATATTTTTAACAAAATGTGTCACCAAATAACTGACAAAGCAAATACCAAAAATTCCTAACGCTGCATTAAGCGTAGAAGGTTATTATTTGAGTTGATACGTAATGATTTACTACCACTCCGTAACTCTTTGACTCAATTCTTGTGAGAGGAATTCCAGAGAGAATGCGTGTCCGCTGAATCAGCAGAAGGAGGATATGTCTCAAGTAGTCGGACGAAGACACTTCAACTCACGGTTACTGCGGTTAGAATACCTACTTGACCTACTAGTCAACGCGTTGTCTTATTCACAGCTTAGCTGAAGTGTCATAAAAATAAAGTTATTATTATTCAACTATATTCAATTAGAAAATAGTACTTTGGTATATACTTGAGAAGACATGGCTCAAGGAAGAACAACTAAATCCAATTCTAAACTATTTTTAATAAAAATTGTTCTTTTATAAAGTCCTAATTTTTGGAATTATCCTGTATTCAGTGACGTGATGTAGTAAAGAAATCAGAAATTAGATTTAAAATAAACCTTTTTTTACACAACAAAATTAATCTTTATTTGATGTATGTATTATAACTCTTTTTTTTTTTGGACAACTAACATAGAAAATAACATCTGAAAAATCAGTAATGTCAATGTGATATTATAATATCAATGTCATGTCATGTGAATATCAATTCCAACATTAATAACTAACCAAAATAACTAACTAGCTAACTATATAAATATACAAATAACTGCGATTTAAACCGAATAGGAACCAGAACATAAATTGGAGAAAATTAACTAATTTTAATGAGGGCTATATATAATTTAAAAATTTGTTAGCTTAATCTGAACTTATTACTATTTTTTTATGTGGAAAACACATTCGATAAAATAATACATATAAACCTACGTCAGTTAGTAACAAATTTGATTTCATATTTAGGTTTATGAAACCAATAATTTTTGTAATATATTTTTAATGAATACTTTGATTTTGGAAACTTACTAGATCATGAACCCCATTTGATGAAAACTATCAAATATGTTATAACAATTTTCCGAAAAGAAAATCTACAGAAAAAACAGTCAAAATTCTAACCTACTAATTATTAATTAGTTTTTCCTGTGGATATTTGTTCCGGTCTTTAATTCTCAATGTTGTCCAAGAATTAAAAAAATAACTTTATTTTATTGATATTGAAAGAAATTTAATTTTGATCGTACAAAAAAAATATAACCATCACGAATAGTAAGGAATGCTGATCTCAGATAATCATTGGAATCATCGCTTCGCTCCTCCTCCAAACAATTGTCTTCGATCGGTAAAATATCCCAACCATTTTTAATACTTAATATACTATTTTCTTTATCTGGTCACCTTTCTGTCAAAATCAAATTAAATACATCTTAGAATATCAAAACAAGAACATTAAAGTCTACCTACAAGCCTGTAGTATTCAGAAGAGAAAAAGAACTAGAAATCCCAGTGGATATAATATGAGAGTTAAGTGTAGCTGGTTATATTTGCGGAGAGTTCGTATTCCGCTAATGAAGGTAACTGAATTTTCTCGGGTGGAGACGGCGACCTTCAAGTTTTCCTCCATCTCTCAGTCCTCCGGAGGACTGATTTGTGCCATTGTGAAATTCAATTACCAACTTGATGACTTGCTAACCCACTCAGCGAGTTTGATTTCATGATATGACACACAGAGATGTGGTATTCACGGAAATTTGAATTTAAACGCACATGTATACTAACTAATGCAAAACGAGTTTATATCATCGCTTTATTTACTACTATGTGTCTGTATGTATATGCCCGTATATCTCAATTTTCTGTGTAAGAGAAGTCGGATATTATGACATATTTTTCTACAAAAGACGTTTATCAGACGTTACCTATAGACATTCACATATAGCTGGTGTGGTGCCGTAAGAAGTGACTTCCTTTTCCAAAACTTTTTTAGCGTCCCGCAAAAAATTTTTAAAGCGTTATTCCCAATCATCTAAAAACTCGACGTTACATCAACTCATTTTATTTTCTTATTATTTCAACCTGGGTTTTTGTAAATACTTGAATAATACTTCAACACGGGTATATAAAGAAATATATTTGATATTGTTAATAGAATTTGAGAAAAAAAATAGTAAAACTGATTATTTTTCCTTATATTACTTATTATATTCCACAGTTTACATTTTAAGATGATGTGTGATAAAGGCCGCGCGCCTACAATATAAATATGCTATAACGCATTTTAGCACATCTAACAATTAGTAAAAAGCTGTGAAAAATAATAAACAGTAAGTATACAGATATAAAAGTGGTAACTCTAATACCCGAACATATGGAATTTCGTAATTTTTTACTTTCCTAATTATTATTATTAAGTTGATTTTCGTTACCTAAGCAACGTCGGGAATCTCAATTTCCCACGTCTCCCCCAGATTATATGCGGGAAATTTTGAAAAAAATACTCGTGCTTCTTACTTCAATTATGATCTTATCTAATGTAGAATTTAATTTCGCACAACTTTGTACTCTTAGTTTTGCTCTAAATCTGTCAGGAGAGAGTATCTGCAATTTTTTGAAATCCCATAAAGTTCTATGTTGCGCCTTTTTTTGCACACACTGTATATTAGGTTAATTTCAAATCTCTTAAAAAACATATCACCAAGAACTTATAACTACTGTAAAAAACTAACCCAAATCTCTGGTTTCTTGTAAGGTAGTAACAGAGCTAGATAAACATGATCCATGTCTATTTTATCTACGACCAATTCACGTTACTCACTTCCTTTTTGCAAACATAGTGGAGGTGTCATATTGAAAGATTCCTCAATACCGTTGTCGGAAAATAGAGCAAAGCGCTATTCATGTCTGTGGTGACGTCATAGGTCCCGGAAGCAACCCTTGCGGGATGCCGCTTGTGACGTCTCTCACTCAGCCATGCACAGGCTAAATATTTAGCTTGCTCCCGCCTCAATAATTCTGCACTCTGAAGTTTAGACTTCTAACCCAACAAAACAATGGAATGTGGAGTTGCGATGCTCAGATAAAAGCTATTCTGGATTTTAGCTGGAAATTGGATTGACGGAAAATGTTACACTTATACTGTGTTTTCTTTTATACTAATGCTCTGTTGTACCAAAAATATTTCATTTTAGGATACTTTTGAAATATATACATAACATATACAGAATGTCCCAAATAACTTGTTAAGTACGGGAATCTCGAGAACGGTAGAAGATATGTAATCGGTTAAATTAGCTATGTTGAAATTAGACATGCTACGTAAAAAAAGTAAATAAATAATTATATTACCATGTATTTAAATATTTGTCGCAGTAATTAATTCGCTTTCTATATTATTTTGTTTCGCAGAGTCAATAATAATTTTTCTGAGTAATAAATTTGAAAATTTTTAAATAACTGGCTTTAGATTTTACAGGTTGTTCTAAATAACTAGTACACATGAGCATTTCGAGTACGGTAAAAAATACGAGGTCTGTTAAATCAGACCAAAGTTGCCGCATTAAGGGATTATTTTAACGATGTACTTGTTTTCCTAAAAAAGTGATTCTGATATGTGCACCTTTTTCAAACCACTTTTTTATAATAAATTTACGGGGGTTCTCAATTTTTTTTTTATCGTATACCGGTTTTAAGTTATCGGTGTCAACTTTAATTTTTCATATGGAGCTTATAGTCTGTTGTGATAATTTGAAAAAAAGTCTTATTTTATTTTAATAAATAATATGAAAAATTAATGTATTTTATATGGTTAAATAGCAAAAAAAAAGATCTATTCGAATTTATCACAACTTACTTTTTTTCTTAGACAACAAAATTAAATAAATCTTCCACAAAAAAACCCGCTTTTCTCGCCCTGTAACATTTATATTATATTACTTTTTTGTGACAAATCAGTAATGGAGTTTTTCCATCATTATATTAATTTATTTTTTATATATTAAACTTATAAGACATGTATTTATTTCCTTTTTAAAATTACTTAATAATACTCGAGTCCTTTTTAAAATTACTTCATATTACACGAGAAATCAATTAATAAAGATTTCTCGTGACGTCATTACCTGAAAGATATCGTAGAGAAAAATAACTAATATTTTGTTTGAGACAGGAAGTAGACAAAAGACGTCTCAGGTAGTCAATTTTCGAACATCTCTTATAAATATTTAACATTTTACAATAAATTTTGCATCATTACACTCTATTTAATACAAATTTTAATTTTCAATATAAATTTCATAATAATACGTCTTCTTGGACAATCAAATATTGATGATAGCTTCTAGTTTACTTAAAATAAATGTTAAGACAATTTTTACTTAATATGAGATAAAAATAATTTTTAGGATTATTTGATTGCTTTGAATACAAATTCGGCTTACCTAGCTGTATTTTTCATTATCCCTTACACAACATAATGTGAAACTTTAATTTTGTAAATTACTTCTTTATTTTCTAATTATGTTCTGTGAGACCGAGACGTATTTGCTTGGTAGACAAATTTGCACAAAGTTGTAACTTGACAGGACAATTTCCAGCGGAAGTATGAAGATTTACAGACATGTTCCTTCCTGTATCCTCTAGGTTTCAAGCGGTCGTTATTAAAAACCGTGTGAGAAAGTCTGCTTATTCTTGTTGCTCGGAAAATAAAAGATTGTTTACTCCCCAGACAAATGAAAAGCCGGTAATCGCAACGGCATCTTGATTAAATTTTAATTTCTTTTGTTCTTTCTTTATTTACATACGGAATCTTTAAAAATCTAACGACGAAGCATTCTACGTAATTCATTTTTATTTTGCAGAAAACATAAATTACAGACAAATAAAAATTTCGAACTTAAGAAATGTAATTCGACTTTTAACATGCAACAATTAAAATAAAATTTATGTATATCATATAATTATATATAAATTATAATCAATTTTATAGAAATAAATATCACTCACAGTTTATTTCTCGTTACTGGTTGTTATGGTTATGATACATTTTTACCGTTGAGAATAATTATCAGACATCACCTTCCAAATACTCTAACTGACGTGAAAAGTGCACCACAGAGGTCATAGATAGTATAGAATTATGTACATTATTAAGGTCTAGCTCGAGACACGTTTAAACACCCCGCTTTTGTGTTGCTGTAACGAAGTCGACAGAACATACGAGAACTTAGTGGACTTTAATTGATCGAGTATACAAACCCAAGTAGAAAGGACCGTCTGATATTAATACGAATAGTTGGTGATATAAATATCGTGTAAATAAATAGTTCGTAGTATTATGTGTTTAAATAAATATTGTTAGTGTTTAAATCTTCATTAATAATTATTCCTCTTCTAATTTAGTTTTTATATTTGTATATTCAAAGTATTACTTATTTTTATTACCTTTTTTTATAATTTATTATTCCTCATTAAAAATATTTGTGTTTCAAATATTTTTACATTTCACCAAATAAATAAACTTTATAATACTATAGTGTAGATAATTACAATAAATAATATAAAACGATCCAGTTATACATATTAGGTAAAGATGTCATTAATGATATGACTTTTACTGAAACATGTATTCCCCCGTTATTGTGGAATAATTATGATCCAATCACAAGTATTTAAAGCTGCTGACAAAATACATGAAATATTTTATAAAGACTAATTATTGAAATTACTTTTACAATCCTCATTTTCCCCTTTATTACATTTTAATTATTTCGGATTTTCAATCCGGGGCTTCGTATTTAAAATAAAAATGGAATGAATTATTCTCTGCGGATACTGTAATTTCCTACAGAATACGAAGTAGCGGCCTAAATCTTTGCTAAATTTATATTTCTTAGAGAAATGAATTCCGTCATCTAGAGAGTCGGGAACACGTGACGTCATCAGCGGAAAACTTCCCGGAATATTAATATTGGAACCAGTGCTTCTCAAAGTAGTTACTTCATACGTAAATAATACGAGAAGAAGATAAATATATTAACAGACTTTTCCTATCCTATCAGAAATAAGGCACTTATTTGTTTATACATAACATATTTTTGCAAGATCGGATATTTTTTAATGGTTACTGATTGTTATTAGGCTCCCATGGCAGTGAGTAATGTTTACAAATTACTAATCGGTAAATGGAATCGGTAAATAAAAAAAAATAGGTATATCAAATTGATCAAAATTTTAATTGCGTCGATCGTACAAAAAACTATATAATAAGCAAATAAGCATTGCTCGCAGTAAGTGATTCACTGGTTTACATTATTATCATTCTCAATCGATAAAATGAATTTACTACCCTTGATATTATTTTAAAAGATGAGATATTTCTTTAATCTATCAGTTGGATGTGTAAAAGTATAAGTTATTTTTGTAGAACTGTAAGTGGTTTTGAAAATTACTTACCGAACGAGAAATCAGTAAGCAAATTTTAACATAGTAAAGATTAAAGTTTAGTTAACAAGCGACATTTACACCCAGATTCATAGAAAGGATTAGTCATTAACTCCGAATAAAGTTAGGCCAAAATTTATACCCATTGTAAACTACATGAAATGTCAAACTAACTCCCTTTCCCAATAAATAAAAAGGATTAAGTTTATTACTTAGTTCAAAGATAACACTAGTTTGGTGGTGTTAGCAAAATTGTAGATGATTATCAGAATTTCTAAATGATACAGAGGTAGATTTGTGATGATATTTGAAAACCTAGAAGTAAAATACTTTAATTACATTACATTAATTGAAGTATGGTTATAATCATATTTTTTTAAATATATTTTTTATTATATTCGTACTACATGGAACAGAAACGTTAAAGTACGTCTTTTTTTCAAATAATTTGATTTTTACCATGTTCAGTGGAAGATCGAGTCTAGAAGTCCAAAACACAGAACAGAAAGCAACTAAAAACGAACTAATTCTCAATTTAGCCAATTTATAGCTGTATAAATTATTGATTTGTGGCGAGAAAAGTTAAAGCTGGAAAATTGTAACTAATATGAGAGTTAACTAACCCCATATTTAACACAAGTCTTAATTTGCTTTTTGAATCGCTCTATTCCCAGAAAATTTATAGCAGATGAAATTTGGAGTTAGTTATACCCGAATTAAATCTTTTTATGAATCTGGGTGTGCATGTTTTATTGAAGATCTAGACCTCATCTTTCCAAAACACCCTCAACCGGTAGAAAGCACTGTCTTTAATACTAAAAATAATTATTATATTAATGCTTAAATACTCTAAATCAAAACTTTTGAATTCAATAATAATTGCGTCCAAATGGCTGAGGACTCATTCATGCCTGATAAAAATTTATCATAAAATACAAGCAAAATTATTGACTATACCAATCCTATATTTCTGGGGAGAAATGAAGAACTATTAAGCATTAAAATAAAACAAAAGGTGTTCATATTTTACGTCTGACATTTGAGATAGAAGTTTATTGGACACAGCAGTTAATTTTGATAATTCATTCTAATGCATGACCAAAGTACTTATCGTTGAAATTGACGTAAAGTAATCACAATAAAGCATTAGTAAATGTAATAAAATAGTAATAAAATCTTACATATTGCGTTCAAGTATTCCATATAAATAATCTAATGTATTCATATAAGTTTATAAATTTAAATAAGGTTGATAACTGCAATTCAAATCTCCTACTTGAATTTAATTACTTGATAAATATTAGTACCACGATAAACTAAGAGTCACATATGTATCTATGAATATATTACATAAATATTATAAAAATAAAAATCGTATAGCTATATATATATATACATATATATATATATATATATATATATATATATATATGTATATATATATATATATATATATATATATATATATAGCAATAATAATAATAACAGCAATATCTGTACAAGAAGAAAAGCTTTCTTCAAAGTAACCCTGGTTATAAGAAATCATTTTGTGTTTTAATTCTTGGTTACATGATTTTGAAGAATAATTGTATTTTTTTTAACACTTACATATTTTTGTACTTTTATTAATTTATAGGTATAGAATCTTTTAATAAACCTATATTTAAAATTAGCAAAAAAAAAAATGTGAGAGTACAAGAACTGAAGAAAATCTTGCTATTCTTGCACATTTCTTCCAAGGCAATTGCCTTGCCTTACTTTGAAATTTGTATCTCTTGTCTTGATCTTGTCTTAAATTTTTTGCAAGACTGAGGCAAGACTAAGAAAAATACAAGACTCTCGTGAAACACTATCAGTGCATTTGCTACAGTATTGTCAATATGCCAATGAACAAGACATAATTGCCATATATTTTTTAAAAGAATATCATTATTAAATAACAATGTTTTATAATGAATTTTTCCTATATTTCATTCTATAATAATATCCGTGTTGGTAATATTGTACATTTTCCTTTCTAGAGAGGGAAAAGTAATGTTCCTCACTATTTCGCGAGAAGAAAGTAGAGTTCTCTAGGTATGTCGTGAAAAATAGATATTTATTATATAAGGGGTAAAAGTAACAGATTTTAGCGCATGGTGTGACATTTGTATCCCGACGCGCAGCGGAGGGTTACAATCACACAGAGCGCTAAAATCTGTTATTTACCCCGTATATAATACAATATTTTTTTCTATAACCACTGTGAAATATTTAAAAAATTAAGTTCAACAAGAAAAGCGAAACATGTTTTTCAAATTAATTTTAGAATAGTAGGTTGTTACTCGTTCTAATGTTATCGCATTTGTCAACTTGTTGTCTTGGTGACAAAGTATTTCTATCTCAGGGATAGAAATACTAATACTTCTGTCCCTTGAGATAAAATGTGATGTTTCTGCAACTGACAGGAGGTATGAAATGTCATCATTTCATATAGGTTATAGAAAAAAAATAATTATTTCGTCTCCCTCTTCCGTAGCCATGTTTTTGAACAAAAAACACAAAAAATATATAAAACTCCCAAAAATTCAAATACCCAAAAAAAAACTGCCTTAAATTATGCATATGCCTTACAAAGAAAGACAAAGAATTATGTATAAGTACATTTCCTCTGTAAAAAATAATCCACACTAACTGTGAATGTCCGATGACGACTATAATCTTCTCGTAATACTATAGCATTACCGAAATTTGCGATAAAGCAGATTGGCACTCACATTAATGGGACTCAAGTTGTGATATATTTATTAATCATGATCTCTTATCTCTATCTAAATTTTAATGTGTATAATAAAACGTGTTTGTCTCTTCATTATATTTACGTCGTCCACCCTCAATTTTTCCCAGGTTAAAAGACCGGAACAAACGCATCGTCACAGCATAATGTTATTTTTATTCTAGTGATTACTCGGTCTCTCAAGCATGAAGACATATCTTCCCATTTTCTTCCTAGGGAATTATATGCTTCTGTGCCTACGTACTATATGTACGAGTAGGAACAGTTAAGAGTCTATATGTTCCCACATAACAAATGAAGGTGGCAGAGGAAATTCAATCATTACTTCCGTTTCTATGTTGTTCTCGGCAAGAACCCTCCATTCAATAAAATTATTTTAATTAAATTTTTAAACATAAAGTTAAACGTTAAGCGGGGCTTAACAAAATTTTAATTGCTTGCTTGTAATTTGAGCATCAATTTACCGATATTTATGTTCGATTTGCTTCATAATGTGCTCTAGTTTAATAAATTTGTTATATTTTTTGTTTTACATTATTGCTCTAGAATTTTGATTACTTCTATTATTATATTTACCACAGAATATACTCGAATACCGCCGGTAATGGGATATGTGATTATAGTCTATTTCTTACGCTCTCAGACTACCTGTCTTCTTTTACGATTCTACCACAATAACGTGAAAGCAACCCTTTCTTAAACATTTAATAAGTATTTTCTCGTAAACTACCTATATAAAAATTAAAATTTATGTCACATTTCCCATTGCTCTAGTTACATGCCAGAGAATTTGCTTTTTCAAATAAAATGTCTGGCAAATATTTAACAAAAAGTCAAAAAAAACTTGGTGCTACGTAAAATTAATCCATGTATATATTTTTCTTTTATCCAATTTCTTTGCAGGTAGCAATGCATTAAACTTGCATATATCACCGACAGGTTATCACGAGGGTTATCATGTATCAGAAGTAGATGACACAAGTCAATCTTTAAACATCATATATGAAATCAGAAAAAATATATGTAACCGTATTTATACTCGTAATTCGTCATAATATCATTAACTAATTAATTTTCCGAAATTAATCGGAACTATGAACATCTGAATTAATTCAAAATTAATACAAATAATTAATATATTTTGTTGTTTCTAATAACCCAATAAAATATTTTTTAAATACCCGGTTTTCTTCTAAAATAAAAACGCCAGGTGTCTTGGGTTTTTCATATAAAACCCTGATTTTTCTCAACCCGCTACATTTTGGTAACTTTAAGAAAAAACGGGTTAACTCCACAAAATAAGTTTCGAAATGCCGATTTGGGATGTAGAAGAAATTATACGTACTACAACTTTTTGATATTTCACATTATGTATAGGTATATTGGCAACCTAAGTTTTGTGCAATGTTACAGAAATTTAGACCACCATAAGTATTTAAAAAAATGGACTTAACTTATTATTCCTTCTTTTTCTTGGAGTTAATCTTATACTTTTTTTTATATTGTTGACTCATATGATACATATATGAAACATAAATGATAACATATATGTTTCAAATATGGGACATATACAGGTGTCCCAAAGCTACTAGGTCGGTTAGGGTTAAATAGGTAATGTTGTGCAGTTTATAGTGTTTATTTAAAATCCCTTTAGGAATATTAAAATTCCGTAGAGTTTGAAAGCTATGCAAAAAAAACTGAAAATCGCGTTTTTAAATTATGTTAAATTACTCCATTATAGGTATAGGTATGTTTGAATTAAAATTTATTAAAGATATTAAATGTTTTAATTTATCGTCCTGTATAAAATTAAATTTTTTCTATAGAGAAATAATTAGAAAAATTAATTTGTTATTTGATACCAATACCTACTGTGATTTGTTATAAAAATGTAAGTCTAATAAATAAAAGTTAAAGTACTTTATAGTTGCTGTTAAATTGTTACTTTATCTAAATTTACAAATAAAATGCTACTTGATCTATTATTTTGAGTTGAACAAAGTACCTACTTTTTAACATTTACATAGTTTAGAAAAAAAGTTATTTACTTTTTTTTATTATTCCAGTAATAATTGCTCTACTTATTTGTCCCACATTTTTCTCCATTTTATCAAATTTCTGTTTTATTTATTGTCCCACATTACTACTCTGGTATTTTCTTTAATTCCACAGTTTATTTCAATGCCAAAATGTACTTTTTCAACGACCACTAATGTTAATAGCCATTATTTACTACATATGGGTTATCTAGGTGTCGCATTTCAAAAGGCCGTGTGTAAAGTACTTGATCACACAGTTAGGGAATTTTTGATTTATCGAAATTATGTTAGCAGTATAAATAAAACAAAATTAATTATAATTAATTGAAGACATTACGTCTAATGAAGAAATAAATAAGAAATGTTTTACATACTACAGGTTTATTAGGTTGTAAATAGTTTCAATTTATTATTTAGGGGTTGTAAGTTTGTCATAGTTGTTTTTATGTTTTGTAGTTAGCGCTATTTACTAAAAATAGTAGTACTAGTCATGTGTCAATTCTTTCAATATATTGTGTAATCGTGGTGTGATTGAAAAACAGTGAAATAGTGGTCGTAGAAAAAGTATAGTACATAACTCGAGTTGTAAAGCACTTCGCACTCGAATATCAAACTCGCCGCTTCGTGGCTCTTGTGTATATTTTCCACTTCATGCGTAATATATGCATCTTACAACTCTTAATATGTTACATAATTATTACATACTGTATTTCAATTTATATATTTAATATTAAATAAACCAAATTAAATATTTCATTACCCAAATTTGCCAGTATTGGCTTATAAACGATTATTAAAAACTTATGCAACAATTAAAAGAACTATGGCATGCTGCTAATCAATTACAATTACTTAATGTACTTTAAGTTTGAATTAAAATACGATAAAATTCTCTCACGAACTATGCGATACGAATACAATTTAATTTAG
This sequence comes from Stenolophus ochropezus, assembly GCA_035578165.1. Taxonomy (NCBI): domain Eukaryota; kingdom Metazoa; phylum Arthropoda; class Insecta; order Coleoptera; family Carabidae; genus Stenolophus; species Stenolophus ochropezus. The sequence goes on along the minus strand of JAQOWZ010000001.1, from coordinate 36,087,505 downwards.
ACCATACATCTTATATGCACACGACAAGTTAGTAAATTAATTTTCATTTAGAATGTGAACGATAGAATACATATGTAAATTTGTACAGGTACAGATCATACACTACAGGTGAAATTAAATTTTCATTATTAACGAAACCCAGTTACTGATTAAAGCATATTTCACGAAACGTCAAAACTTTTTGCCGGAAATTCTGATCTCTGACCTATTTTCGAACTAATGTAATCTGTTTCACACATGTGGGTAAACTTGCAAAACATCTAGATAATAAATAAATAGTTACAAAGTTAAAATTTAGATATTTTTTTCTATGATACGCTTCTCAATAATGATCCCTAGTACACAATTTGTTACTACCAATAATATATCACATTGTATTAATATTTTGACAAATACACGCATGTATATAACATTTGAAATTCGCACCAAAGTTTGGTACCAGGGGTGCACACGCAAACCCATCATCAATCAGAAATCGTGCCCCGATTGACGTAAGGCGTTCGCACACTTCATCAATAATCTGTCTCAGACATCCACGCACAAATCAATTGATGACAAGGTGCAAGAGAAGGTCTACAATATATTTCGCACAGTAGCGTTACAAATGGTGTTTTATACAAAAAAAAACTAGTACGAATTCTAATCTTAAAATTACATACGTAAATACTAGTGATGTGACAAATAGCGGAATAATATAACAACGAATATTTGGCGAAAATTTAACTGAATATTCGGCATTACCGATAATATATTTTTGTAGAAATGCTCGCCCTATATTTTGTTAAGGTAATCCCTTCTTTGATTATATTAAATTTAATTATTTCAGTTTCAAGAATTTTACCGCCAAACAATATCACTAGATAAATTATTTACTTAGATAGATACATCACTAATAACTAAATATGTATATATGTATATATATGTATATATATATATATTCTGTAATCGTACCATCCTGATCCAAAGATAGTAAATTGAATGTACTATGCTGATCCACTTTTACAATCCTGAGCCTGTATATTGGATCAGGTTTGCTTATCAATGTGTACGAGTGAGATAGGTGCCCCCTGTTTAGTATTAAAAAAAAAAATTTGGCTCAGAAAAGATAGAAACTTCAAACCTTAGTTCTAGCATCTGGTTACAGAGAGCGCTGCAATCGTTTTCAAATATATACAACTTGTATAAACCCATGTGCATCCGTACGGTAAATTCTGAGCCATACAAATGGCAACATTGTATTTGACTCTCAATTTTTATGTATTGGCGTTCGCCGTTCTTGTCTGTGATAACACGTTGTTTTGTGTATCTGTTTTTGTAATTTTGTGTCAGTATTTTTCTGATGATTACTGTGCTTATTTTTTCTAAACTCATTAATTTTCCTTAAAATCATTGCGACACTTATTGTAGGTCTATTAAGAAATGATTCACAATATAATTCAACATTTGCCTTAAGATATTGGATTGATATCTGTATAAACAATTTAAGGTGAAGATAAAAGAGGTATTTAGTTTTTCAGTGATATCTCGGAAACTATTAATATTTTGAGATTTTAAAAAAAGATTCTTAAAGACGAGGAAATTTTGTTAATTACCCATCGTCTAATTAGTAGAAAAATTCACTTTAAATAAAATTTCTAACAGGAGTAAATTTCTTGAAGTGTTTTGAATACACCATAATTTTTGAAATTTTTTTAATCAATATTTAATACCTTAAAAAATATTTAATGTGATGTACTCGGTTTTTGACATCGCGCGCGCAACATAAAAATGTCGCGCGGAGACCCATTTTCAGCGTTAAATTAAAGTTATAAATAATGGAGACAGAGTTCCGGAGGTCAGAAGCTTTTTTCTTGGAAATTTCCTCCTCTTTAAGAATCTTTCTTCAAATTTCTCAAAATATTAATAGTTTCCAAGATATAATCGAAAAATTTAATACCACTTTTATCTTCACCTTTAATTGTTTATAACTTTTGCAATGTGTCATGTGCTGATAAACGCTTCCAAAACATTTTTCTAGACATTATTCCGGATAGAATGAGCTATAGCACGTACTTTTAGGAGCATTATGTCTATTTTTCACCATTTTCAACTTATTGCTTAAACTAACTCTCGGGATATTATATTTTAAATAAGATTGTGTGCTACATTCTTTTCTGCAATTTGTACATATTCTTTAAATATGTCGTATTTTAATAATATTACTTGTAAATGTTAATTCGTTTATAAAAATGTTGTTTTTCACAATTTTAAAAGAATATTTAAACTTTTATTGCGCAACAAAGTATTAATAACCTATTTGGTGCATAACGTCGAAAAATTAAGTAAAATTAATTTCAAATTAAACAATTAAACATTAATCTGAATAAACATTATATCTACAAAATGAGTATGACACAAACAAGTTATTTCCCTAATTTTGCTCGGAATGCTTTAATTTCTAATAGTACGAAATCTCGACCATTCTATCGTATCACACATGTCTCTCAGCTATGAAAAGCCATACAAGAATCCAGATTCCGTATAAAAAAAAGTCTAAAAATCACAAAGAAAATTGATTTTTTTTAAAAATTTTAAACTCATTATTTCCCAAACTATGTCAATAGAATGCCTTAAGTATGTAAAAAAATTTTATGTTATTTAAAGAAAATAAATCATTTATAAAAAATGAGAAATATTTTTTTATAATGAAGTAAGTTTGGTAGTGGATGAAAAGTACGAGGCAACGAAATTTGATCCTATTGAAGACTCAAAAAACCTTCACTGAATAAAACATTCAAAATTATTTTTGAGTTGATATTTTTTTTAAATATTTGTACTAGAAGTGCTATTATAGGTTAATCTTATCATGTAAAATAGTTATTTGTGTATCAAGAGCGTAAAGTGAATCTTTATTGCTCGTGCTCATCAATCGAGCTAGAGCAATAAAGATACTTTACGCTAGAGATGCATATATAATTTTTTCTACGACTTTATTAACGAAATAAAAAAATAATAATACCTATTTAGTAAATTCAATTCAATCTTAACCAGGGCATGTTAATAAAAACCGGTAACCGATATTTTCAACGAAAATTGCGAACTTTATCCGTAATTTTAACCGATATTTTTTAGGTCGAAAATACCGGTAACCGTTAACCAAAAAAAAAATAAACCGGTTTTAGCGAACATTAACCGTTATTTTAATATCATTAAGCGAGAAAAAAATTTAATATTTTTTTTATATCTATGTTTTCTATTTGTATTTGAACATGAGTCATGACAATTTTTACAATTAACATTTTATTGGAGAGTCATAAATGTAGGTAGTCTCTTTGGCCGTTAAGGTTACTTAAAAAGTCCCAAATAAATACGGTCTTCGTCAACAAAGGCAAGTTTAAAATTGAAAAGTGACCTGCGTTTTTCTGAAGATACAAATTACGGGATATTTTGTGAATATTCATTAATTAAATTGCTTTTTTTTAATTGTTATATTTTTCTCCGATGGTAATTATTTTTTTAATTAATTGTTCTGTAATTTTTTTTAAACAAATTTTATAATTACTTTTTTTTAAATTAATTTTAATTATTTTTTTAACCGATATATTAACCGGTTTCCAATTTTCAAAAATCGGTTTTCGAACTAAAACCGTTATTATTATAACGTTCTCTATAAGGGTTAACCGTTAACCAGTATTTTTTTCGGTTACATGCCCTGATCTTAACCAATTTCCTGTTTTGTGTTGCTGTATCCATGACGATATTTATCTAAGCGAGCAAATTAAGTACTTTACCGCTCGTTTAGTATTTTTTTTGCTCGTTCCTCAGTAATCATTAATTTTACGATGACAAAAGACAGCATAAATATCAACTTTTCATGGTGGTCGTAGAAAAAATTATTTATTCATTTTTATAGAAGCTATCGCAATTTAAACTTCCGCATTGCAGAAAACAGTTAAACTGAAGACCATTTTAAATATATTTTCTTACTTCAAAAAACGGAGGTCTGTTTTACGCGTTAAATTTTGTATATTTCGGTCTTTTAGTTTAGGCAATAAGTTGAAAATGGTGAAAAATAGACATAATGCTCCTAAAAAATACGTGGGATGGCTCATTCGATCCGTAATAATGTCTAGAAAAACGTATCGGAATCGTTTATTAGAACATAACAAATTACAAAATAGTGTATAATATTTATACAGGAACACTAAAAGTGCCTATATAAATATTGTATGCATAATATTAGTTTAAGTTAAAAAAGATCTAGATTTTACTGCGGAATTTCTTTTTATTTATTTTTCTTTCTGTATTTGCGTTATTATTAAGAGAAATATAAAATAACTAAATATATAACTTAATTTTTAATGATGAATTTTCTCCCACACTGCTAACTACTTACGAATTTCAAAAACTTTCAGCATTGTAGTTCAGTTAACGCATGTAAGTATGGCAACAACGCAATGGATCAGAATAAACCGTCTGATATTATATTTGCTGCATATTGGATCAGAATGGACTGTTGTCATTAGGATTGACATGGTATGTGTATACAGGGTGAATACTGAAAACCTTGACATAGGGAAATAACATGGGAAAACAGTTTTTTGCTGTTTCCATCTGTCCCGCTAAATAAAATCGGATGTATATGGTATAGTTAGTTAGATTACTTAATTTTGCATCTAATTGAACTAAATGTTGTGTAATAAGGCCTTTTCTAACTGAAATATTTGATAAAATAAATTGTATTTTGAAGGTTATCCTTCATATTTTAGAATAAGAAACGTCAAAAACAAAATGCTCCATAGCCGAGTGGATACGAGGGCTGTTTCATAACATAAATAACCTACAAGACCTGGTTCGAGACCACCTCGGCCCTATTTTTTTTTTAAATTAAATTATACTTAAAATATCATGTTTCGAAACATGAAATACCAAATTATACACCAAAAACTAAATTCGAATTAATTGTTAAGTTTGACAGACAGCAAATAATAATTCTATTAAATATTTGGATTTTTTTATTTATAAAAATATGAATATTGCTATTTTATTAAAATAGTCTGATATAATAAAGATATTTTAATCATAATTTAATTAAAAAAAAATAGGGCTGAGGTGGTCTCGAACCAGGTCTTGTAGATTATTTATGTTATGAAACAGCCCTCGTTTCCACTCGGCTATGGAGCATTTTGTTTTTGACGTTTCTTATTCTAAAATATGAAGGATAATCTTCAAAATACAATTTATTTTATTAAATATTTCAATTAGAAAAGGCCTTATTACACAACATTTAGTTTTATTAGATGCAAAATTAAGTAATCTAACTAACGATACCATATACACCCGATTTTATTTAGCGGGACAGATGGAAACAGCAAAAAACTGTTTTCCCATGTTATTTCCCTATGTCAAGGTTTTCAGTATTCACCCTGTATACATAAAAATTCTACTATTGAATTTTAGAGTATATATTGCTCACAACGCTACCTAAAGTAACAAATAAAAGATATACGGCAACAGCTAAACAATATTTTAGTTCCTGCGGCTTATAATTGTATGAAATAACAATTGGATCGAGAATGATAGAAAGATGTATATATATATATATATATATATATATATATATATATATATATATATATATATATATATTAGTGGTGGCACAGTCCAGAAAAATTTGAGTCCGGACCCAAAGAAAAAAAAAAGTCCGGACTTAAAAAAGTCCGAACTTTTCCAGTTTTTACCAGTGCACGGTCCGGTCCGGTGCGGTGCATAAATAAATTTACGAAGCAAATAAAATTAAGTTTAAGCATCATTTTATTGAAGTAACAGAAAAATGAACAAAAATAAATAAACTAACTTTAAAATGTTACTTTAAAGATAAGATATTGTATGATAAAAAGTAATAAGGCGTTCTATAATATTTAACTAATATAAAACATTTTAACAAATTAATAATTATAAAGTTTTTCTTATCACTCTATAGAATTAATAAAACTAATACAAAAAAAAACTCTTACCTTCAATGAAGAATAAAATAAACAGTATGAACGAAATTGCACTAATATTTTTCGACTTCTTTCACTAAACACGAAAAGTACGGACTCAAAAAAATCCGGTCTCCGTTGCCAGCACTAGTATATATATATATATATATATATGGACCGCTGTGGTATCCAAAGATTGATAAAATCTGTGCGATTTTAGATAGACTACTTGTTATACGTAGAGGTAGACCAGATTCATGTAATCGTGTTTGTGAAAAAATGTCTCATGGTTACATTAAGAGAAGGGTTATTTGTTTGACTACGAAAAAAATTTGTTATTTTGATGTAAGAGTGAAAGCTGTTAGTTCGTCCAAACGTAAGTAATTACAAGTCCTCTTATATCATCACTAAGCTTACTTATCTAACTATAATTTACTGTTACAATTTTATGAGTTTATGTTACTTTGACATTTTTGTATAATTTTAAGTATAAAATATTCAAGTTGCCCAAGTTGGACCGAAATCAGTTGCCCAAATTGGACCGACAAAAATTGTGATTACGGCACAGAATAGTACATACACAAGCGACACGTCGACATGTCGGTACCTTTCATGTTACCCTATTCAGTTCTATGATCTTGGAGCATTGTGTAGACCTTTAAATTTGTTGACTTCTCCTATCTCTCCCTAAGATGTGACGAAACTATCCGATTTTAAACAATGAGCCCTTTAAATTTGTTGCCTTTCCCCATCTCTCTGACAAAATGCGAAACATAAAAAAGAAAATGGTGATTCATGGTTTTGTACATTTGGGAAAGAAACCAAGGAAGAAAATATGATACAATATATGAAATGTCGCACTTGGATTCATTCTCAGTGTACTGGAGTTAGTGCTGTAGTTAAAAGGTTATATTGTTGTAATTTTCGTTAAGAAAGCTAATGGTCCAATTTAGGAAGCTAGCGGTCCAAATAAGGAAACCGGTTTCCTTATATTGGACCGATGACAAGATTTTTTTGAATTTATTTTTTACTATTAAAAATGGTATTTAAAATTTAATAAATGGTTTTATTTTGAAGGTACACTTAGGGAGTTTCTTTTCTACTACTTAATTTTTATTGACACTTCTTCCGTTCCTTTATATAGTGAATATTATAAAATTGGTCCAAATTAGTCTACTTTCCCCTATATCTTTTGTTTAAAACTTATTATCTATATATTTATATACTTTAACATAACAAAAAGGCGTTGTACTTTACTTATTTCTAATACGGAATAGTGAAAATATAGCCGAATAGGTCCCATCTCTAGTAATTACTCTACAATTAATTATTTTACATATGCCCTCCTATTTAGCTAATCTCTGATCTGTTTACTGGTTTATATTTTTGTTCTAGCATTCGTTCTAGTTGGAAATATTTTCCATATTTTTTAACAATAAAAAACATCTACAACTCAAAAATAATACAAATCTGTATCAAACCCAAAAAAAATTTAAAAACAGGAAATGTAGATTCATGTGAAAAATTAACTATTGGAATAATAAACAAATGAATTTCCCGAACTGTCAATTAAAATCGTAATCGAATCAAGTGAACAGTAAAACAAATATCAATAAATTAATTGGTTTTATTTTAATATTGTTATAATTAATACGCCAATTTAATTATGAATAATGAATATGCAGTTCATATTTTCGTTACAATTATATTTATAACAATCTAAATATATGGAAAATGATGTTATGTTGTAAATCTAATTATAATAACTACCAGAAAATATGCACATTCATTACTCAAATTACATAAGTTTAAATTGAAATATTTATAATTAATTAGGGCATGGTAAAGCACACAGGCGCAAAATTCTTAGGGTTGCAAAATTAATATGGTTTTAGATCAAGTATTTCCAAAGTCTATTTTTTAAAATTTGACTAATAATTATTTACAAATAGCTGCAAGACATTTACCAGTTGCTACAGACTCTTGTGGAAGCTCTTCTAGTAAATTGAAAATTGTTAAATCTTATGCCCGCTGAACTACTGTTCAAGAAAGTCCGACAAATTAAATTATTATTATTTTATTAATGTTGCATTCAGAGTATAGCACATTGCCTTACTGCGGAAAACTTTTTTTACTCGATTTCATCTTTATCCAGATATTCTGAAATAGCCACTATATAGTCGAACGTCGAACTTCTGTCCTGCGATAATTTTAACCATCTTTCATCAACACTGCGGATTGCGCAGTTTCATTTTGTATTAAATTTCTAGTTTCGCGTTGCATAATGATCAATAAAAAAATAAATCGTCGAAAATTTTGATCCATAAGAAGTAGGAAAGGTGTTAACTTCTATTCTATTCTTGATTTCTAGCAGTAGGAGGTAGAAAATTCGGTTCACAATCAACGCATTAATTTACTACTTCAACTAAATCTATTATTATGCAACAAATTTATCATCTTTTAGTAAAAATATACAAAGTAAAACAAAACAATGCAAATAAAATTGCACATATTGTGTAGGAACACCATATACCTACAAGGTCCTTTCAAAATAAAATTAAGGGCCGATTATTTCTCCTCTGATTAAGGGCAGGTTAATAAAAAGTATCTCATCGAAATACTAAATTATGTATATTTTTGACAACTTATGTCAATTTTTGACCAGAAGTGAAAAAATCGTCTCTACGTGTCAGAAGTAGGTATAAATAAAAATAATAGAGAATTTTAAATTTTAATATCCCGTGCGTTAAATTTTTGAAAGAATGTATATTATTAAGAATAAAATATTCTTTTCAAATTTTTTGATATTATAATTTTGCCACAAGTGCTCAAAACTCTACTTACATCCCTGATAATAACAATTAAATGAAGAATTACTCAAATCTAAAACATACGAGTAGGTATATCAATATACAATACACGACTTACTACCCATTACTAGGAATACCAATCTGCTTTATCTACGATGTCGCTGACGATATATTTATATTGAAACTGTTTTCTCACATATTTCTTTTGAGTTCTATTGCAAAGTAACTTCTTTTGAAATAAATACATATTTATGTAAGCTAAAAATATATAACTAGAAAATGAATACATAATTAAAATATATGTTTGCATTTATACGATATTCAGTTCTAATGTCATAAAACTGGAAAATGTAGTAAAACAATATTAACAGAACTTTCTGATTTAGCTGGAACTTCTTTTTGTCGATCTCTGCAATTTTTTACCGTAAAACAAAAACTCTTGTACCATCTGTTGTAGAGAAAATAACTCATTTATTTCACACTATCAGCTGTTTGTCTCTGGTACATTACCATTAAAAAAATTATATCTACGGTTCTAGCTAATTGTTGAATAATTAGTTTTCTTACATTCTATGCACGCAGTGTTTGAAATGAAAGACCACTACAGTATAAAGATATGGAGTTATTTTTAGTTTCTCGGCTATAAATAATTGAAAGATATCGCCCGGCTAGCTCAGTCGGTAGAGCATGAGACTCTTAATCTCAGGGTCGTGGGTTCGAGCCCCACGTTGGGCGAATGTTTTACGTCAGAAACTACAATAAAAAATAAGGTATCTCAATATAAATTATGTCACTCATATTGTCTTCAGACAAACAATTCTATTAATGGGGTAGGTGACCAATTTCTAAATTTGGTATATGTGATAGCTTGTACAAAAATAATATACCCGTATTTTTTTAAAATTGTTAATTATATGTTGTTTTGAAGTAAATAAATAATATAGTACTTGGGAGGGGATTATGACGTCAACGAAGTTCATGAGAGCGGCGAAGGTAGACAGACGGAAATAGGTGGTGTGAGTGAGATAGTGCTAACTTAGTGAACGTCATAGTAAAGGACGCTGTTTCTATTTAACGCAAATTACTAAACAATTGCTGATAAATATTTAACTTTTTTAATGTCAACGTTCATAAATAAATATACTTTCTATAATTCAATAGTTTTTTCATTAAAATTCTACCTTGGTCACCTACCCCATTGACTATAATATGCATTTTTACCGGCTGCTATATATGTAAAAGAGAAAATTTAAGAATCATATTTTGACATTTCGAAATTATAATAATAATATAATAATGTATGAAGACGAATTGTACTTTTTATGTTTTGACAAATTTGGCTGAAAGAATTTTTATGAAACCTTATTTTTAGGCTTACGAAATCAATGACACAAGTTGATCAACGTTTGGTAAAAATCGGCGAACCAAAGGTGGTTTATTGGTGTTATATTTTTGTACTTTGTGAATATTTTGTAATTTTTTGAAGTGGCCACAATACCTCTGCGTTTCTTATTAATGACGTACAACTTCAAAACCCAATATCCTCACACAAAACAAAAAATAGTGGTACATACGAATACAAAATTTATGAAATTATGGATAGAGGATGTGGAGTAATTAACTAAATTTTATGCAAGTGAACTAATTTTATTTGTATTGTATCGCCCGGCTAGCTCAGTCGGTAGAGCATGAGACTCTTAATCTCAGGGTCGTGGGTTCGAGCCCCACGTTGGGCGAATGTTTTATCCAAACAACAATAAATAGACATAGATAATTTCACAATAAATATCAGACAAAATATATTCTGATTCTGTCTAATGACACTAGAGATTGACTAATATATCGATATCTTTCAAAAGTATAGATAATTTAAGACAAAATGAGATCATCATATACTTTGTCATATTGAGATTTTAATAGATGTGTACAAATTGAAATATTTACATTTTTTCAAATCTAACTGATCGATTTTTAATAATTATTTTTAAGCTTATGACATCAATGGTACGAATTGATCAACGTTGAGTAAGAATCGACGAACAGAAAGTGGAAATTTATTCTTACCATTTTTTTATATTTTTCGAAAATCTGTAGTGGAACTGGTGGTCACAGTAATCCTTTGAAATAACCCCTTTGTTTTTTTTATAAATCGCTACTTGTAGCATATTTTTAATTTATACAATTTTAAAATAGAAATTAATTTTAAGTAATTTTACGCAAATGATCTATTTTTACTTGAATTGTATCGCCCGGCTAGCTCAGTCGGTAGAGCATGAGACTCTTAATCTCAGGGTCGTGGGTTCGAGCCCCACGTTGGGCGACAGTTTTGCTCAGTATTATAACAAAAGAACTACAACAAATTAATTATGAAAAGCTCTTACAATTCATAATGAAAAAGAACAATTGAATTGTTGTATGTCTTATTAAAATTGAAACTCAAAAGATTTCTATTTTAATTATAAGTGTCTTGTCCAGTTGCCATAATATTCATCATATTTCTAATTGATTGTTGAATTAGCAAAATTGATGTCCTTTTTCGATTAAGCAAACTTGATATCAAAGATTTAACAAATCGTTAAAGATTGATGATCATTTTTTCAACCGCGCAGTAATATTTTTTTTTATGTACTAGAAAATAGAGAAAAAATGTATTTGCGTTCTTCGGTTAAAATCTCTAAGTTATTTCACTTAAATGTAAAATTTATAGCTTTCGAAACTTCAAACCGTAAGTGATACTTTTGCATACATCAACTTCATCATCCATCAATGACAACATGAACATGTAACTAAACTCGCAACTCCTCCACTTCGTTTTCATAAAAATTCAACTTAAATATAACACAAAAGTTGTACTCCACAGTTTTGACATTAATGCCCATATACATAAACGTTCGATATATTTATAACGCTTCATTATACTTTAAACTTTCAATAACGTTCGTTATGTTAATAACTGTATTTTCTTTCAATAAAAATATAACAAGCCGTTATTATATTGTTGTCTGTCAAGTATTAAATCATATGTATTTCATGATAAAAGTAATTTTTTTTTCTCTATTATACAAATTTAATTAAGATGTAGGTGTAATTAACATATTATAAAATTTTAGCAATCTCTTCGTCTTCTCAAACATCAATTCATTCGTTCATAATTTTCGCAAGATTCTGACGGAAATCTCTAGAAAACATAGTGTTGGTAATGCCCAGACCGCAATTATTTTTTAGAAATCGGAATTCGAATAAAATATTCAATAATTTAGAATTTAAACAGAGATACAGATTAGAAAAAGAAACTGTAATATATATTTGCGACATTATGGGTGAAAATTTAAAAAGTAATAAGTTAAGAAATAAGCCACTGACTGTAATGGACAAAATTTTAATAACATTAAGATATTATGTTACTGGGAAATTTCAACTAGTTTTATCTGATTATATGAATGTTAGCCAACCTAATTTGTTGCACCATTACCAAAAGTACAATTAAATTCGTTGGTAATTTTTACGGCGCAAAAAATATTGTGTATCATACGCCCAAAAACTCTTTTGCGAGATCTCGCATTTGCAGTCAATGTCAATATGAACTCGCTCTCGACAAAGTTCAATTTCTGGACTATTGACACAATAGTTATTTATATCACTAGTTCAGAAACTGAACTTTTGCAAGAGCGAGCTTATTTTGACAGGCCTCGCTTTCAAGTCGGCCTGCAAATAATGCGAAATTTCACAAAAGAGTTTCTGGGCGTGTGATATACAAGATTTTTTGCGCCGATGACACTCTTAATTTATTAAAGAAATATTATTACTACTTAATATTTTATACACTAAAAATTTTTATATCAGTAACATTTTCGGTTCACATAGATATATAAACAATTCTGAATTCACTTGTTTTATTAAAAAAAAAAATTAGTGACATTTGTTCTAATCTAAAAAATAAAATAAATGAGAATTGTTATAAAATATTTGAGTTGGCATCCCTACAAACAGAGTTTCTGGACGATTTCTATAATGGAACGGAGGCGCGAAAGTAACTATTAACGTTAAATTTATAACATGAAATTGAATTTCGAGGCAAAAAGATACTAGATATTTTAACAATCGTTATATTTGACATAGTAACGTTATAAGAAACAAAAAGATGTCACCCATATTTTTGATATAAAATAACAAACAACAAATAAAAACTTGTTTATAGGAGATATCTACCAGCCAAGAGTCAATCGCTCTCTATCGACAAAACTTGGAACCTAAATACCGGCTACCGGGTTTTGTTTTACATTGTCGTGAATAGGTTTGTAAAAGTTTACTGTATTTTTTTTAAGGTTAAAATAATTTTGTGCTAATTTTGAACACTTACATATACTTTTTGATAAAATTTTAAGTAAAAAAAAATCTTTACCCGACATAAGAGTTCCAATATTACCGTGTGTAGCGCAGACATCTACTATGGCATCGCCAATAAATTATCAACTTCTATGGTTTTACGCTTTTATTTTTAACAATATCTTTAATGAATCCTACCTTCTCAAAATTTTATAATTAATTCTGAAATCCAGAGAGTGTAAGTGTAATATGTTAGTATATAAGTGTACACATGTTGTGGTAAAGGATACATAGATCTCGTTGCGCTCGTAGCGCACCTTGAGGTTCCGGTTGATGCCGTTCTCGTCGATGTCGGAGATGACGGTCATGTCCGGCACCCCCGCCTCTGCGCCCGACCCTGCAACAAACACAACGCGTCAAAACACTCACTCACGTCCAACGAACATTATCTACAAACAAAACACAATGCAATATCTCCATGATTATCAATCGCAGAAATACGTCGACGGAAAGTAATTCAACAATTTATTGTTACAATACAACAGGGTCGATGATCTCGAACCTGATAGTGGCTGTCTAGTTAATGTGCTTCTATTTATAATGAACTTAATGCTTACTTATTTTATAATAAAATCTGTATTTTTCTTCTTCTTTACAACACGTAATAGTATATTACATTTTAAGAGTAGTAAGATGCGTATTACGCACGAAGTAAAAAAGTTACACAAGAGTTTGTAATTTCACAAGTGCGTAATTGCTTTACAACTCGAATTATGCACTGTGCTTTTTCTACGACCATTATTTGACTGTATTTCAATCACACAATGAACTAAAAGAATTGACATATCACTAGAAAATATAGCGCGAACTACGGAATGTAAATACAACTACTACGTGAAACTGTTAACCTAAAAATAATAAATTAAAACTATTTACAACCCAATAAGATTTACAATACTTTGTAAAACATTTCTTGTTTATTTCTTCATTAGTCGTAATGTTTCAAATTAGTTATAATTAATTTTGTCTTATTTTCACTGCTAACATAATTTCCATAAGTTACAAATTTCCTAACTGCAATCGGAGTAGGTAAAGTGACATGCACTTAGATATCCTATAAGTTGTACAATAATGGCTATTTACATTATTGGTCATAGAAAAAACAAATATATTATTCACGAGTATTTGGGGCGTATACATTTTATCCTCCATACATGTTATATTGCTCGACATTGTATCTTTCAAATATTTAATCTTGCACACCTTTTATCGTGCACACTTTTAATCCGCGAAGAAAAGTTATCTTACACATATTTTATCATCTACACATTTTATCTTTCATACATTTTATTTTCCACACATTTTATCTTCGCCAACGTTTGATATTTAAAACATTGCAATTGTACATGCCATTCATTTTATTGCCCATGCAATTACCATAGTTATAATTAGATGAAATATCCAGTATTAAATCTTTCTGAACATAAAAGGTATAAAAGATAAAATGTGTGCAATATAAAATGAGTGGAAGATAAAATGTGTGGATGATAAAATGTTCTCGAAGATAAAATGTGTGCAACATAACTTTTTTCGCGGATTAAAAGTATGCACGATGAAAGGTATGCGTTCACGGTACAATGTCAAGCAATATAACATGTGTGGAGGATAAAATGTATACGCCCCGAATATTTCATGTCAATAAAGATATATTTTTCTACTTATGTTTAATAATGTTTTTATTATTAATGAAATTTATTGGAAATAATAATTATTCAATACTTCTCGGCCAATCACATTTCGGAATTTCCACTATAACTATAGAAATTGAGAAAAAGGAAATATTTGAATTTAAACATTTATGCGTTTTAATCTGTTACATATTAATTCAAGATATAATAACTTCAATAAAAAATACGCTATACATATTTGGAAGAAAAATTAAAAAACATAAATATATAAAATTCAAACTCTTTTTTAAAACTTTATTTTACTTGAATGCATTGCACATACATGGAATGTACAAAAGATTTTGACAGAGTATTATATTCATTTTAAAACAAAATATAGTTAATTGCACAGTATAATAAAATATTGTATTCTAGTCGCATGTAATGAGAATGACTAATGTACTCATCGGAAGGAGTAGGTAATAGCCCACATTACATGTTCGTTGAATAATATAGTATTGTATCACACAGAGCGTTTACCAGAAGTTACTGTCGGGCACTGTAGCTAGTTTGGAGATTGCACCACACAAGTCATTTTTTATGGAAAATAAATTTTAAATTTAGTTAATTATTACATACTCAACGTTTCTTTGCCAAAAATATAATTAAGTATATCTATTTTTTTTTCTTATTCATTAATTAAACCCAATTTCCTATGTCCTTTGCACTGAACGGGGTATATTCAAAAAAAAATTATCATTATAAATATGCTTAATTAATTAAATCGTGATATTTAAAAGGATCTCAGACGTTTACCGGGAAATTACCTAACAATCCGGGTATTCTGGATATCCAATACTCAATTATGCCAGTACTAGTAATTTAAATTAATTTCAATTCCGCTATGAGTGACAATGTAAACTATACTTCAATCGCAAAAGAATAAATATTACTCATATTTACAGAATTAACAAAAATTGTTTGTCTTCTAAATTCTTCATATTTAATTATTATTAGTTTTACGATAAGAAAACTAAATAATTGTCATGTATAGTGTACGAAGAACTTGTATTCTAATAATAACTCAAAAATGCTGTACAAAATGCCGAAAGAATACCTCAGGCGTATTCAAATTTATCAACATGTTGATTTTTTCAGTTGGTAAAGATTTAGCCGTGTGCGTTAAGTAAATACAAACATCGCTTTATAAATAGAAATGAATGTAGCAGTAAATGTAGCGTTTGAACGAATAATCCTGACATTCACAACCAAAAAATTCTACTACATGATTTTTCATGCGGGTAGAAGAATCTTTCTATAAAATCGTAAAACAGTCGCCCAACGTGGGGCTCGAACCCACGACCCTGAGATTAAGAGTCTCATGCTCTACCGACTGAGCTAGCCGGGCGATACAATTTAAGTAAAATTAGATCATTTGCGTAAAATTACTTTCAACTATTCAGTTACTCTTTATCAATAATTTTGTATTTATATATGTAATTATGTATTACCTACCAGTTTTTTTGCGTATTAAATATAGTATTTTGAATTTCTAGATATTAAAAATATGCTACATAGGATTGGTCGTAGAAATATATTCGCAAAATATAAGAGAATGATAAGAATAAATTTTCACTATCTGTTCGCCAATTGTTCAAACGTTGATCAATTCGTACAATTGATGTCATAAGCTTAAAAATCATTATTAAAAATGTAAATATCTTAGTTTGTACACATCTGTTATAATCTCGTAATGTCAAAGTATGGGATGATCACATTTCGTCTTAAATTATCTGAACTTTTGAAAGGTATCGACATATTAGTTAATAATCTCTAGTGTCATTAAACAGAATGTGAATTTAATTTGTGTGATATTTATTGTGAAATTATCTATGTCTGTTTATTATTGTTTGGATAAAACATTCGCCCAACGTGGGGCTCGAACCCACGACCCTGAGATTAAGAGTCTCATGCTCTACCGACTGAGCTAGCCGGGCGATATTATCATGCTTTTCTTAAAATAAACTTTAAACTCTGATTAGAAAGCATAAAGAATGTTTACTTAGTTATCTGTCGTTAAAAATAGACCCATAATAACACTACGTTACTATACTCTACTCTACTCTACTCTACATTTATCAGCCTTAACAAATATTAATGTGAGATATTATAATAAAACAATAATTTATGTAAATTTAATTTTTGCATTTAAACTAAGCACTTAATTATAAAACAATTTCCAGTATAGTTCTAACAAAAATATAGTAAATTGACGTTTGGATGGTTATTATACTTTAAAAATCAGAATTGGATTTAGATATTTGCATTCGATGGTGAAAATATTCCATAATATGATACTTTTTAAAATTTGCCTATATACATTCTTTCGGTAGCGAATTTGTGCAAGAATTGAAACACTTATGATTCCCTGTTCCTATTCCCTCTCGTCCCAACTTGATGGTTGATGGTGGTGGCAGGTGGCAGGCTCGACTCGTCAATCCCCGTCCTTGTAACCTGCCGGGAGCTTATCAAAGCTCCGGCAGAACACAGCTTTCACCCACCCGGGAAATGTAAAAAGGCAATTTAAACGCTCAAAACACGACCTCCGTCAACTAAAGAGTTACGAGGGACTGAGGGAGGAAATTGTCAGCGAATGTCCTTGCTAACTCAAGCTCCATTTCATTTTAAATTGGGGTAGACGTGTTAGTACATGTTTACAGCAATTATAATATAAAACATTTGATATTTGATAGCTACATACGCAGTGTTCAGTGACTAGATAGCCACAGCTTAGTTAATTTTAAGTCGAAAGTACCTTTTATCTAGTCACGACAGATACTCTGTATTTAATGCAGCAGTTCATGATTACACTTGTAGCAATTGACTTTTTGACGTTTTATATTTGTACTACCCGAACTACTCAAATGAAAATTTTCAGTTTAAAAATATCCAATCGAATCCCTAAATTTCTTCACGTGTTCGAAACTAGCCAATCAAAACACTCTTACACTGAAAAAGAGCACTAAGATTCTTATCATTTATATCATGAGGGTGCTAGGTAGCTAGGTAAATGACAGTTGCTGACCTCTGTCAAACATTAATTATTTTATTGTTTTACTTTCAAAATGTCGTATTTAGGTTATGAAAATGGAAAAAAAATTCTCACCAAATATCCTCCGAGAATTGATAAATAACTTAATTTACAAACCTGAGCATCAAAGTGGAGAATTAAAATAAACGAAGAAATGTTCAGACATATAGTCTTCACAACGAGAAAAGTAACATGTCCACAACTTAACATAAACAACAAAACAATAGACACAAAATAAAATGTAAAATATCTAGGCATGCATTTGGATAAAAGGTCAAACTAGCGAAACCATTTACAGACTAAAAAGAAACAAATAAATTTAAAAATCAGAAAGATGTACTGGCTCTTAGGACCACAATCGCAACTCACATTACAAAACAAAATACTACTGTACAAAGTAATCTCATACCCATATGGACATATAGCGTACATCATTGGAGGTGTGCAAAAAATCTAATATCAATTTAATACAAAGATGCCAAAGCAAAATACTACAGATGATAACCAACGCTCTTTGGTATGCTGTATACAACCATACCCTCCATAAAGACCAAAATATAAAATGTGTGAGATATTACATTCGCGAATACTCTAGCATATGAAAAACGACTAGTACATCACCCAAATAATATGGCTACACCGGTCTCTAGATACGAAGATAATCACAGGCGTCTGAAAAGAACTAAAACATCCGAGCTGAAACATATGTACCATACACAACAAAAATCAAACAAAATACAAAATTTAAATGTACATACATAAAAATTTTGCATGATACTTTGTAAATAACATTATGTTACATATAATTAAATAAATAAAATGTTATACCTATATAATTCAATAAATAAAATAAAATTTAGTTATGATATGAGTATATAAGGAATTTGACGTAAAATTACCTAAAGAATATATCCTTAAGTTATGACTATCAATTCGCGGAACACTAAATATCCTATTTTGAATATGAAAAGCCTTATTAGTAAATGAATGTTATTAAAAATAATCTATAGCAGAGATATGGAATAAATAAATACATTAGAAATTAGACAAGATAGGACAAAATCAAAGGCAAATACTGTAGATATTAAACCAAATTTTGGACAAAATAAATAACGCAATTAATGACTTCTAGTCCATAGAAACTACTAGGAGAAATAGTGGAACAATAATGTAGACCAATAAATACAACAGGACTTGTTCAAACTGGAAAAAATCTGGAGCAAACAATTAGAGTAATAAGTAATACCCAAATTAGAGCACATTATAAAACATATAAATACAGAAATGATTTCGAACTAGAACAAGAATATATGACAATAAATATATCACAACTTAGATAAACTGGAACAAATAAATAGAACAATTACTAAAGGAATTCATGATGAATATTCTGGGCAAATAAGTTGAATAAATTCTGTGAACTTAACAAATATGAATTAAAGTAAGAATATGGGATAAAATAGATCAGCAATTAGAGCAAAACCCAGGGCCAATAATAAAATAATCGTCGGAAAATTAAAGAACATTCTGTGTTCTTAAGGAAATTCGAGTACATTCTGGAAAAAATATATAAATCGGGTAACTTGAGAAACAGAGCACCTTCTCGCGTTGATAAATAAACAAATAAAAACATTTAATCCTAAACAACAGTTATTAAAATGCTAACTGTTCAAGTATTTAAAACTTTAAATATAAATAACACTTCCGAAACGGAAACCATAATCAGAATAAACTACACACAAAAGTAAAAACCACTTGTTTGTCAAAAGTGGTTAAATTTTTCCTTCCTGACTATTTGGTGTTTCTAAAAACCACATATGTTTAGATAATGCATTTTTTCACTGATATCAACAAGTATACTATTTAAATAAATATATATTTTAATAAAATAGAAAATACTACTGTATTGTAGTTCTGAGAACGTCCCATAGAATCCAATTTTTTACCATTTATTTCTCACGCCAAAACTGCCCCTGTGGTGCACTCTCCACGCCAGCAAAAGTACTCGGAAGGGAAAAGTAGGTACATTACCGATATCTGCGACACACCAGACTGGCACACTCAGCAATGGATAATAAACCGTAAAAGATACATTTATTTATTTATAAAATTCATAATAATTGTGTAACAAGTGTGTCATTTAACCAAAGATTTCATTTAAAGTTTATCGGCTTAGATGCCATGAGGATAATTTCAGCTTAGATCGTGCCACTATATATGTAGAATTGAAAATTTATGTATCTCTAATATTATCACTTAATTATTTAATGATAAATATTGGATTACAATTTATATATTTATAAGATTATAAACATAAATAGATATATTTGAACCAGAATATCTCCAGTTAGCTATATTTAAAGTAAAAATATCTTAAAATTCTTTCCCGAGTTAGAATACAAAAGGAAGTATGGCGAAATGTTCACATATGGTACGGGGCGTTAATTTGTACAGCGTTATTTATTTATTTTAAGTAAACAGGATATCGTGTTTCAATTTAAGAAATTTATTATTTTCACTCACATGTCATTATGGGCATATGGGCGCTTCATAATTGCCCGGGAACGGTAAAGAGAACGGTAATGGATTAATATTAATATATTATGGTTAAATTTATAACAAGTGAACGGGAACGGTAAGCCTACGTTCCCCGGGAAGCAAAACGGAAAAGTTAACCAAAATTTATCTTTACTGATTGTACTAAACCACTGTATCAAAGATACCGGCAAAGGTATGTTTGTACTGTAAAAGTCTTTTACCAGATGTTATCTCTTTGGCACTCTAGTTGGCGAGGAGATTACATCACAAAGGTTATTTTTATAGAAAATGATAAATTTTTATCAGATAAAAATTCATCATAGAGCAGAACCAGTAATGTGTAATACAAAAATCAACATACCGTCTGATTTCTGATTTGTTTGTTTATACTGTTAAATATAGAACGAAAAATTTTAAATATTAGCCTTCTTTTGTTTTCATCACAACATCATTAACCTCTTCCGACCTTTTATTGTTTTCATTTTAAAAACTGACAGTTGATAATTATTCAATAACTTGGCTTGGCTCTACTGTAGTCATTTCATTAATTATTCTGGAAATGAAAAATATTCTCTGAGGAGAAATAAATGACTGTGGTCTCTGAAGAACTGACCGACTTGCAATTGTTTGCGGCTGTGAAACAGTCGACAATCAGAATTATTTTAAAAAATACTATGATAAAATATAAAGTTGAAGTACAAGTATTAAAAAATGAAAATAAATAAAAGAAAAAGTAAATTAAGTGCTTAAAAATGGGAGAAAGTATAGTGTAGATATCACACTTTTGTGTACAACAAAATAGAATTTATTTCGGGATCCCTAAAAACAGTATCGATTAACATAAAAATTTTAAGGAGAGTATACCGTAAAATTGAATGGTGACGTCCTCAATACATAAACCTACCCATGTATGGGGTACTCTTAAAATATTTATTTAAATAAGAGTCAGGAAAATTATACATTACTGCCGAGGAGCCATATTGAAAGACAAGGCCGAGTATTTTATGGCTCCGTGTCAAGTACAGACATTTTTCTGAAGAATCATGTATTATTTTTCTTTCTGACACCTTTCATTATATTAAAAAATAATTTTAAATTTAATAAGTAAATCAAATTGTCTAAGTATTTAGTAGCGTGTATCTTTCGTTTCTAAGATGACAGGAAAAAAAATAAACAAACACCAAATTGTCAGTTTTGCATTTTTGATGCGAGCGCGTATAGTAATTCTTGCGACGAAGTTCCTATAGATATAAAAGAAGCGGCAGCAGAGGTTGTAGCAGATATACTGCCTAAGAAAAAAATGAGGTGAAACAAAAATGTTCAAATATTTTCATGACTAGACCGGGAAATGCAACTTTCGCGCCGCATTTTACGAGCGAAAATAGTGATTTACATCAAATTGATTTAAAAAAAATCATTGTTCTGCAATTGTTATTTTACATTCCAGATTTACTAAAATTGGGGAAAAAAGAGTGTGGGTAATGTTACCATGTGACAATAACAAGAACTACTAAATCTGTTTCACTTCATCGATGACTTTACTGGTACAATATTTTGAAATTACAACGCAGAAATTTTTACAATAATGTGTTTTTTTGTTAAATTTTTTTTTAAATGTGTTACAATAAAATCCGATTTTAACTACATCGAAATACCTTTTTAAAAAAATCAAAATAATCTGATTTAAATAAAAAAAATCTGATTTTTGTAGTAAGTAAGTAAGTATATTTTCTATGAGAACCGAATGGTATAAATATGTCAAAGTTGTTGAGATTGTATCTCTGCCCATTTTTGAAAACTAAACTTTTTTGAGGTCTAAATTTAAAGGGTAATATCTTCAAAACGAAAAAAGAAAAATTAATTCTGTTCAAAAATACGAAATCAGCATATTGAAGTTTATCGGTATACGGTATAGACTATTTCCGAAAACCAAAATCTTTTACCCAAAAATATACACCTTACTACATCTGCTGTGTGAACATATTTTACGTTTAAAACTTAAAAATTGTTATTGTTCATATATGTTTGAAAATAGTAGCTTGGAAATGCAAAGTAACATGCGAACTTAAATAGAAAAGGCGAATGAATAACACAAATTAGGTACACCAATTTTTTTAATTTGGTTGGGAAGAAATGGACGAAAAATGGACGTAAAACAATCTGTTAAAATTTATATTATAATTAATTTTATCAACTCTTTGCAGTGGCCTTTACTATAATATATAGCGTCATCTTGGTTGTTTTTTTAAACAAATATTATTCATCAGTGTCAAAAGCGATCGTATCGCAGTAGGCGTAGGCGATCGCAAAAAATATGAGTATATAGGGCACAGTACGTGCCCAGCCTACCAGCCAAGGAATTTAATAATTCTTGTGTGAGGGAGGAAAACGCTTCCCTCAAGTCAGACCTCGGAACCTCACGTGCAGGGAGGTAGTTAGCGGACGTTCAACCCCTATTAAAATCAAAGCTATTGTGGATTTTATGCACGTGGATCGAATTTATAAAAATAACACACTCAGGTGAATTACCTCAAAATATTTCTTATCTATAAACTCCAAAAAGTTTTATTTGAAAGTTTCGTAAATAAATTATCGCTCAAGACTTATAGCCGAATGTGTGCCAGATCTGCTTTACCACAGATATTAAATTACAAATAAAGCATTTGCCCAAAGATATTACCTACGTATTAAAAAGGACAAATATTGGAATACGAATCCGAGGAAATAAATAGATCACAAATTAGATAAACTGGTGTATACTTCAGAGTAAAAGTAGAGTATAGTACAGGACAAGATATTTGGTTAATCCCTTAAGCTTGGTAATGGATGCGGCTAACCCTCACGACGGGTGATGAGTTGAAAATATGTAGGGGCGGTATTAATAAAAATATTATATTCTTATAACTGTGATGAGGATCAAAAATGGAAAGAAAATTAACCATTCCCCATTAAGCTGGATTAGTTTTTACATAAATAAAATAAAAATTTGTTTGTTTTAGTACGTATAAACCAAACATTTTTACCTGTATTATATATACCTATTTAAAAATTTGAAATCAGTCCCTGCATTTCTGTACCATAAATTTGGGGATAATCCCATGTTTACGGTATGCTTGTAGGGGGTGATGTAATCCAATTCTCAATTATGTTGTCCAGCACTATAATTTCCAGAGAAATTTGAGCTCATTCTTACAGCGAATAAATTGAAAAATTAAGAATGTATTTGAAAAAGAACGTATTAGAAAAAGAACGAGAAGCAATAAATAGATAACTAATTACACAAAATAAACAGATAATTTAATTAAGAAAAATTATGATAAATATTAGAGTAAGAAGGTGAAGCGATAAATAAATCAAGGAATAGAAAAACCGACAGATAAACTTAAGCAAATAAATAGAGTACTTACCAGATAAAGTATTGAACATTCTATGGTAAATATAAGTAGATTAATTACTAGGAACTAGGACAAATATACATTAGAATGTGGTGCAAAATAGATCAGGTACTAGAGCACTGCTAATTCCAGGGCAAAGAAAAAGAACAAGATCTACAGATAATAGAGCACAATCTGAAGCCAAAATAGGAATTATGAAAAAAATAACACCAATATTAGAGAAAAAATGTGCAGGAATATACAGATCGAAAATAGATCATATGCAAGACAATTACTACAAAGAATAAATAATTCAACTCTCTTATTTTAATTTAAACAAAGTGTATTGTTCAATGCCATTCTTATATATTTCAAATTCGTACCCTTTTATGTTTATTAGATAAACAGTTTTTATTATGCCGCAATTTGACGACGACTCTTTTTATCGGTCACTAATTATATGAAACGCTTTGTTGATGTTCCTTTGCAGCTCACAATTTAAGTTTTCTGTAATATCATTACTGAAATAGTTACTTGGAATCCTTTTGGATCTTATTTCCTGTTCGTAATATCATCGTTTTATTATATGTTTTCAGCCGCATATTATTTTATAGCAAGTTGCTACGTACACTATTTTGCAATTTTTTCCATTCAAATTTTGAATAATTTTATAATATTTTTGGTTAACAATTAACAAACAATGAAACAATATCGTTTGTTTACCTTTAAACCTGGCTGATATAAAAATAAATTTACAAATAGTAGATAGTAACTTTTCTTCACAATTTTGATACTAACTAAACTACATACATATTATATTTCTTGAATAATACCCAAAAATTATAAGTTATATTTAATTACAGTTTCAATTATTTTATTATTAAAAAGGTTAATTTTTGATTATATAAAATTCACATTTACGCTAAAACTATTTTATCATTTATATTTTACTTTAAATTATTATTATAAACAATAAAAACAATTTAGAGGGGGACAAATTTATTCTCCACATACGTACAGCTGACGGCTCATATATTGCGCACACACGCCCACATAAGCACGCGAGCCTTTGCAAGGGCGACACATGTGAGCATAGGGGTGTGTTTACGAACACGATCGGAGTAAAAAAATATAATGACATATATTATAATTACAGAATAATGCAAAAAACTTTTCTAAACCTATTTTATCATTTTGGATTTAACAAATTACAATTTTTTAAAGGCCCAGTTTTTCTGATTCTGGTTAAACATGCACTTAGTTAACCGCTGTGTACGATAATAAATAATTAGTAATTTATGGTACAAATGTGTTTCACCAGTGGTGGATTTACCAGGAGACTGAGTAGGCTGAAGCCTAGGGCGGCAGATTTTAGGGGCGGCAAATATGGGGAATTTTTTTTTGCCTTACAGAAATTAAAAATATTTATATACCTAAATGTTATTAGGTCCACACAAACAATTCAACATGTAATATGTTTCACCGCTTAGATATTTTTTTTTTTACATAACATGACCGTCCGCAAAGTATGTCAATGTTGGTATATATTTTTCTCCCTCCAATTAGTAGCGATAGATTTAGAATATGTTATCTTATAGACAGGGTCGATTCTGCAGTATCGGCCGCCCACGTGCGTTAAAATATTTGGCGCCCCTCAAGTGTATATCAAGTGTAAAAGAAATTGCGGCGCAGGTATTTTTTTTTTTTCGTCCGGTTAAATTATGTATTATTAAAAATTACATTTTTAAAGGGAAGTGGAGCTTCTCAGTTTTCCTCATTCATGTGCAAAAATAATATGCGCATGTGCTTGACACACTTGTCATAAATTTAAATTAAAAATAATGTACCTAACAGAGCATTCTATTTTAAAATTATTTTTAAATTTTACTTATTATATATTAAATCATAATAAATAAATAAAGAGTTTCACATTAAACAATAATTAATATATGTTCTTGATTACATATATCTTAATAGATAAATACTCGTATAGATTGTTTTACAAAATACTAAATGATTTGTATTTAATCATAAGTAATATATTAAGAGCCATTAATTTATTGGAAAAAATTACGAATAGTTGTTGCATAGTAATAGACAGTCGTTACTTCGCAGGAATTATGAGTAAATTATTCCAATTAAATTCATAGCTCGAATTATATTTACTTGATTATTTCACGAATGGCAATACTTCAGAAATAAATTTTTTGTTATCAACAAAATGTAACCATGACTATGATATTGTGGTTTTATCAAATTTCTTCACTAAAAAACTACCTGAGGTTATCAAAAGAAGCATTCTGATTGGGTGAAAATGACGTGTGTGGAATAATCACTATTACTACTACTAGTTTTTGTCTGTGAATATATTTTGACGATTGATTGAGCCTTTTAACAACATTACTTAAGAATTAAAAAGCAAATAGTTAGCCTGTTAGTCACAAATTTTTATAATTTTTGATCGTAATTAACTGACACTTGTAGTCAGCAGGGGCGGCAAAATTTGAGTAGCCTACTGGCGGCAAATGTGCAAATCCGCCACTGTGTTTCACTACATACAAGTTATGTGAGAAATGTTTGGCTCACGAGGTCGCAAAGGCCGAGTGGGATATTTTACTCAATATACCTATATATGTAATTAACAAATGAGTATCATAAAACATTTTAATCATGATAAAAAATACAAGTTTTATAAAATTTTTGGGAATTGACATTTCAAAATGACATTTAATAAAAAATAGAGTACATATAATCCACACCATAGTGAACCAACCAACATTTTAATATCAGTTAGTTAACCGATCTTTATTTTGGTAGTCATGGTTCTTGTAAGATACATTCATTATTATTTTTTCATTTGCTTGTATTAACCTAGATAATACTGAATTATTTTTTTTAAACAATATTGAAATAATGAATTTATTAATTGTTTTCTATTTGAATACTAAACATATTTTGTAAGATATTTTTTCAAATAATTTATAGATTTTAAGATAATGTGTGTCCTTTTAAAAGGACAGTAGGCCAATATACCACTATTATGAAAGATCATTTAAATATATTAAACAATAATAAAATCAGTAAATTTATTGAAATAATTTAATACAAATATTAAAATATAAGAAGAAGTATGAAGAGTAAAATTACCAATAATAAATATATAAATTAATTCTTCGTATTATACAAAACAAGACAATTTTTATACTTAATGCAACGTTATATTATTATAGACAAATTATCTACATTTTTTTTTTCTCTTTTTGCGAGTATCGACCGACCTACCGAAAAGTACGACCGGTATAAAGTTGGAAACAGTATGAACAACAATATTGTCCCGTTTACAAAGAACAATCTTCTTTTCTGTCTTTTTTTTATAATCAAATTCACCCTCTTGATAAATTTTTTAAACATTATTTTCTGTAAGATTTCGAAAATCTTCATCAATAGCCTCTTTTGGAAATGATAAATAGTCAATGACCTGTTCTTATAACTGTGATAAATAATTAAAAATGTATAGTTCATGGTAGTGTATATTCCTACAGTCCTTTTAAAAGGACACTCATATTTGTCGAACTATAAATAATGTACATAAAAAGTTTTGGTAAATTAAGTAAAGAAGCATAATTTGAAATACACTTATTTTCTAAATACAAAAGAAAGAATTTATATTTACTTCCCCTTGTCCATTTTCGATTACTAAAATGTACGCAAAAATTGTACATTTAATTAATCATATTCTTTTTCTTATTTTACAAGACAAAATGATAATAGACTTGCACTAAGAAACAAACTGTTTATAATAAATATAAACCATCGTTGAGGAATGCCTCATTTGCAGATAAAAATCAAAATGGCATCTATCCTCGCATCTATCCTTTTAAAAGGACGATAAGTTTATCTGATTATTCACTACACGTTACTGTCATTGAAATAAAATGTTTCATTTGATGAAAGTAATAAAAAAAAAGATCAAACCTCAGTAGCATCGCCATGATTACATTTTGTTTATATAAAATTTTATTAAATAATTCTAATTTTAAGCACGATTTAGCTTGAATTCAACATATTTAAACCAGTTTAAGAACTAAGCCTGTTTTGTGAATCTGGCTGTTTGTGTTTAAACTGCTGTTATTCATGAAACAGCAAGCAAATATAATTCGTGGTAATCGTTAAATTTACTAATAATTCCTACGAAGTAACAACAAGTCAGGTCAACTTTCCAAATAAATACGGCCAGTATTAAAAGTAAAATAAGATTATAAATGGGTAAAGGTAAAAGTATTTTATAATTGTACCGACAAATATGGAGCATTTTATTCATCCCTCATTTGTCATTTACTGTATTTTTAATACGTATAATGAATTGAAGAGTAACAAAATGTAAAACAGAAAAAATATTAACTTTGTTAAAACTATAGTGAACAGATATATTACAGAAATTAAGAAGAGTAAATATAAATTCTTGTACTAAAATTTCAAGTCCAGCAAAAATGCATTATTACTTTTCTTTTTAACAATTTAAATAACTTCAATGAACAATAGAAAATAATTAACAATAATTTGAGAAGAATTTATTTGGATATTTTAACGATAATATTTAAGTTCTACTTCTGGTTTATTAAAGTAATGAAACCAGATGAGAAATATTTTATAATTTAAATACACGATTTTAAAATTCGTTAACGCATGAATCTCATCTTCATTACCATCAATAGAATCTTCTATTGCTTGTAATTAAATTAATTTTTTTATTTCATTTTTGCACCGTTAATTTATGAAAACGACAAACATTTTAATAAATAAAATTTAGAATCTCTGTTTATTATTTTAACGAAAGCTATTTGGTCTGGTTAAATTTTAACATGTTAACCGACCATGGTTATCTTTAACAATGACTAAAAAATCGAAAACAGCTAACCGAAGTTGAAAAAACCTGCGCTTATTTTGTCAATTCAAAATAAAGGAACAGAAAACCGTAAATGAAAGATAAAATTGTGATAAATGATGTACTGTACAAATCAGATTTTTATCCGTTATTAATATGTATGTATAAGGACGTGGCAATTTGTATAAGTGCATGTATAGACATAAGGATATTAATAAAAGGATGCACCTTATGTAGACGCAATTTGCATATAGAATTTGTAAGTTCATAGACCTTATATTTTAAACAGAAATGATTCGAATATTAAACTATCATTATCTACTTCCGTTATTCAGAATTTACCCTGCAAACTGTTAAATATTTATGAAGCAATGAAGTTTATAAAATTTCTTGAAAAAACTGTATTGTTTTCGTTAAAAATCTTTGAAGAGTACGTAACGTTCTAAAGCAATTGTTTCTACTCGGGTAATCCTTTCGGTTAGGATGAATTTTTACCTAATCTGGTGACAAAAGCAGAGTTGAGGATTTTATCTTCACAAAGTGATGCTCAGTGTCTTTGATCGGTCGATTTCCGTAAAGCAAATCGCCTTCGGCAGGTATCGAATCATTCGGCAGAAAAGTGGAGGAAAAATGTAAATCGCTGGACAATAGGTCTATATTCAATGACTAGTTCATTTCAGTGTTAACATGTTAAAAAAAATTAAAAACCTAGGGTGGGGGCAACTGAACTGTCAGTTTTAATCATATACCTAATAACTATAGAGAGTAGGTACATGGTTTTAATAGAACATTATTTTACTTGTGGTAGAAGTTACTAGTGTGAAGTTTGCCACAAGCCAAGCGAGTGCTGCCATTTCACATGCGGAGAAGCCCGTACTTCTCCCAAGAGTAAAGTACGATATTTTTTGTTACTAGTACGGCAGCTGTGCTTGAATATAATTATTAATTATAAGCTAAGAATTAATTAGTTCATTTGAATTAAATAGTTTTCATGTGAATATAAACACTTTTAAAATAATAATCACATAAAAATATTAATTTAAAATTTATTTTGTTGTTCCAATTTGTATATTTTATAAACATTTTTTTTATAATTTCGTTTCATAATGACTTCTTTTCGATTCTTATTTTAATATTTAAATGTCTCTTTTTTGCGTATTAGTGCGCAAAAAGTAATAATTTCGTGCTTAAAATTAGAATTATTTAAGAAATTAATAATTATTTATTTGTTATAAATATTTATAGTGCCTGTGCAATATTTTACTATATTTTTGAGTGGAAATGATATTTTTTACAGTTACTCTCATTCTCTTTATAGAAGTACGCATTTCTCCAACCAAAAACAGTGGGAGAAGTAGGCATTTCTACCAGAGGCATATACATTTTATCCTTCACACATGTTTTATTGCACGCCCTTGTATTCCACACACGGCACTTTCATCCATTCAGAATGCTTTATATGATGACCGTAGGTAATTTTTCAGTAAAGAAATTTTTATAAAACCAGTTATTTTTTATTATATTTACATAATAAATAAAAGCAAAATTAGAATCACTGGACAAAGTTTCACTGAATTCTACCTCCCAATCTCGGATCTCATCATTATGACGTTTTTTTCTTCTTCTTTTTTGAGCTTACAGACTGATACTCATTTTTGAGTAACATTTGCATGTGTAAGTATCTAATTAATTTCACATATTTTTGTCGAACTAGATCAATACAACATAAAGATCAATTCAACTAGGCTCAAATCGATTTTTTTTGTAGTATTTTACTGTTGAAATGAACTACGAAAGTAAATATTCCCATACTCTTTCTAAACTTCTTTTTGCTTGAAGTCATTATTATATTTGAAAAATTTGTCGCTCTGGGATAAGTAGCCTCAACGTCAATGCATAAATCTATCGGTCAAGATTGCAGTTTTATAATAATTATACCCTGAGAAAGAAGTACTTGAGGCCGGATTCGGTACTAGAGGAGATAAAATAAAACTTTTACAAATTGTCTGAATTTCAATAATTTCATTCCTTCCATCAGACAGAGTTAGTTTAGGAACTGATCTAGCTCAGGGAGTAAATGTCAGAAAATAAAGCAAAGTTTCCGCCATTGTATTACTACTAGTACTTTAGTAGTGAAGTAGCATATTATAGAGACTAGTGGCTCAGTCTAAAGATAAACCCGTCTACCAAGTAATATTTCTCAGTAATACTAGTCAACTATCAGATCAGGTGTCATGAAATGCATAAATGGTTTGATTGTCTTAATATCTGCAATTCCATAATGAAAATATGAACATCACTACGTCATAACCCCCCATTATCCATTCTTTGTTTATTGACATCTGAGTGGCATTTGAGTCTTTGTTTTTTTTACAATATGGTGCGGGTAGGTTGACGACCACCCATCCCTCGAACAAGTGACGGAGGAACAAAGGAATGTTCCTAAAACAATCCAGCATCGCGGGACACAAACAAAAGAGCAACGCACTGCGTAGGGAGAAAACGCAAGGGCTCTCATTAGGACAAGAGCCCTCAGACCTGGTTAAACAATTATATTTTTAATTATTTTATTTTCCGAGTGACTTAACTTTTAAAATGCTGAGTACAGACACTTGACTCTCTACAAGATAGAGCAAGAGATAAAAATAATTTGTATCAAAAAAGCGTAGCTGCAAACTACTTGAAGTAAAAATACTGGAAGTAGTACTTTAATTATATCACATACTTAAATTAATTAAATTAAAATACTTCTTAAAATTAGTATTAAATACTGTATTTAAAGTATTTTTTTCAGTCAAAACTACTTTAAATATTAAATACTTTTCGCATGCGCATAACGCATCGGCATAACTGAATACGTAATTAGTTCAAATCAAGGGAGCTTAGTGTTAGTACAAGGTTAAACCTGTGTTGCCAGACCTAGGGAAATTTCCCCAGATCTAGGAAAATTCTACATTTTCTCTATATTTGGGGAAAAAATAAATATTATTATTTCCGTACTCAAGCTGTTTTTAAAACTTCAAAAACACATCGATACTTCTACCTGCGATATAAAAACGTGTTAAAAGAACGGAACTAAACTATTTTTATATAAAATAAATATTTGTTTTTGTTAGTTACTGAATTTCTTATATATAAGGTATCTTTCGCGGTAGGGGGTGTTTGTAGGATATACCAGTAAATATGTACTTATCAGATTTATGGGATCAGTACTCAAAACAAGTATTGTAAGTTAAGTATTTTAAGTATGTGATATATTTAAAGTACTACTTCCAGTATTTTTACTTTAAGTAGTTCTCAGCTCTGATATTTATAATGTTTTAAGTACTCCTTTTTACATATGTATTGAAGGGAAATAGCAATTTGTAGATTTTTTTTGTTTAATTAAATATAATGTATATTTTTGTAGGAATATTCTCGGAATATTCTCAACATGTATTTCAACTATCAAATAAAAATATCAAAATCTTGTAGTTAAACCCTCATTCACAAACATCAACTAACTATATATTTATAAATTTATATATAACAATATGTACATGCATACAAAATGCAATAGATGTTATAAATGAAAGAAGCAGAAGAAAAAGTTTATAAAAAGATTACTAAACAAATTGTATTTGTTAGAAATAAAGAGGGATTTATTGTAAAGTTGTATTCTGCCAACGGAACGGACAGCATTGTGAAAGAATAATAAATAAATAATGAGAGTGTGCGGACACTTTGGTACACAGTAGACCGAAAGCTTGACCTCTCTATTTCGTTCTTTGGTCATTTAACTTGCATTAACTATAAGCTATGTGCGTTTCTTATGATATTTACTCGGATATTTATAAGGCAATAGTTTTCAGTTTTTGCGCTACTTGCAAGGCGAATCATTTCCAACATTAAATCATATTGTGTATCTAGAATATGACGTGTGATAAAGATACATATATATATCTGCTATAAATTAAGGTATAAATATATTGCTAAAATATGCAATAAAAAAGTACCTATATTTATTTTAAAAATCATTTATCGACTGTCATTCTTATGGAAAATCTTTCTTAACTTAACATTTAACGACCGTGCAACTATTAACGGCATATGCAGTCAAATAAGTGTGATAGACACGGGATTCGCACCTGCAATACCCGGGTTGTAAAACTAGTTTATTTACTTACGATGTTTAAAAATATAAAGAAGCGTTGCTATATGAATTTTCCTTTACACAAAGTACGAAACGTTGAATGTTCAAGAGAAAAGTTTAGTTTAATATATGAGAAACTTGAAGCACCCTTGTATCTCCCAACACAGCTCGAGTAATTAAAATGAAGCCTGGCTGTAATTTTTATGCATAAAGTACGTGAACTAAACTCATTTTTATCGTTTAACTACTTTATCTCTCATCATATAAATTTTTTAAATAGTTCAGATACTTCAATATTTAATTTCACCTGCTCGTATTCATATCTACATAATGCAATGGGGGTTTCCAATACAACGCCTTTTTAAAATATATATTCTGCATATCAATTTTGGTCGTGAGTATATTGTAATAAAACTAAAATAATATATAATTGTTGAATACTTTATTTAAAAATTGAAATTAAAGTTTTATTTAAATGACCTTGTGACGTCATTCCCCTGATCAGTGTTGCCAACTATAAGTATATAAGTTTTAATTTCACCGGTTCGCAACACTGCCCCCGATAGCTAGCTTCATGTGATAAAATGACAGTGCAAGTTCGATTTCATTTATATCCTGCCTGGATTTTAAAATATATGAGAATACACACACATGGTAACTGGTAAATGCATCTATCGAAAGCATGAATCACGAAAGCAGGTTATGTTTATATTCAATGTTTGAATTTACGCGGTACTCGTAGCCTAACTTCACTTCAGATTTTTAGCTAGTTATAGTTCTATCTCATAGCGCACATGGACTATCTTTTTCTAGTCAGGGGAATGACGTCAAACCCATTGTCCATAAACTTTATTAATTTTTTTCTCGGATACTATCAACTTTTTGGAAAAATAAAAAAATATGGGTCCAATATTTTGTTTTAAAGTTTATCATATAAAAAAATCAAAAAATCTTGGAAACCCCCATTGGTTCATATACCACATAGTTCAGAATAATTTACTCTAGATATTTTACAGAAAAATGTTTAGAATAAAATTTGAAGAGACTAGGAAAACAGGTAAAATCCACCTTTTGAAGAACAGATGTGAAAATTTTTCGAGGAAATATGATTCAACACAGAATGAAATACATGTGCAACCTGAAGAGGATAATCCTAACAAAAGACAGGTGTTCTGCTTCGGTTAGTGTTTGAAGAAATACTATACCGTAACAGTTGGCCAAAATACTGTACTAAAATATACTTGAATAGTGAATGTGAATACATATTAAACTTAAAACTAGATTTTACATTTGAATATAGGTATTATTAATGCGTATTCCATACCCAGAAAATGAATTTCTCGAGCTGAAAACGTTTTAAATTTTAGTAAAAAATTTAACTGCAAAAAAAGTATGGTTCAATCTCAACTGATAGGGAAATTATTGTTATACATTTTAATTCTTAATGTATGTGTAATAAGTAATAATGTGTGCAAAATCTGGAGCATATAAATTTTTAAAAATTAGCACAAACAGGACAAGAATAACAGGAACAATGGTAGAAGATTTAGAAAACACACTACAGGTGGTGCAGGATCAAAAAGTAGAACGAGAAAGAAAAGAACCAAAGAAGGAAGCTAAATATCTACAAACTATAGATCAGGAATTAGGTCAGTTAAATAAAAAGAGCAATTACAAGGAATTAGGTCAAATACTAGACCAAGAATATAAGGCGGTAAATATATCAAAAATTAGAAAAACTTTAATAAAGATGAAGAACAATTATTATAGAAAATATCGCTCATTCTGGAGGCAATTTACAGAGCAATAAAAAATATTCGATTAGGTATTACAGGAAGAAAGAATTTGATAAACTGAAGAAAATAATAGTTGTCGGATTTATTAGATCACAATCTAAAGCAAATAGAGTGATTAATTAGAATAGTATATTAAAACATAAGTTGTAGAAGGCAACCTTTTCAAGCACGAGTTTGAACGAACGAGTGCTTGAATTGCCTTCTATAACGAATGTTTTATACTATTTTCTCTGTTTCGGCTTTTATTTACATTATTTTTTATAATAATATTTGACAATTTCCATTAAGGGATTTTTTTGATAGAATAGTTAGGTTGGTGACAGTGATTTTTGTTTCGTTTATACATTGGCCTCCCAAATAAATTAGAATTACTTTGTCAGTTGCCTAGATATTTTGTGTATTTAATGCAGTCATGCCAATCTCAAATAACAAAATATAACCAAAAATCGTTTAAGAATGAAGCTCCTTCTAACATCAATAAGCGTGCTGGAATATGATATTCTAATTCCGAAACAGAGAAACAATATAAATGAATGAAATAAAAAGTAGTAAGATTAATTAGTGTGCTTGAAAAATTGTGGAACAGTGACGAAGAGTACCAGTTACTTCCCAGGTATTCTAAATAACAAATGTGGGGTTCATTACTATGAATCTGACAATCCGAGTTCAAATCCGCCGACCTTAAAATTCTCTATACCATCTATTTCCCATGCACACTCTCCAGTTTACTAGTCGTGTAAATGAAGTGGAGAGTGTACCACGGAGACCAATTTTAAATATATGAGTGTATATCATACTATAAAAACAGTTTTCAATAGCAGATGTATTGGAAATCTGGTAGCATAGCCCGTAGCTCGTGGTCAGCTGAGCCGCTGCACCTGGCCGGGCGATCGAAGTCTTGCGCCCAGCTGCTGCGGAAAGGATTGCTTATATTCTGTGTCTCCCTTGCATTGCTTGCCGCAAGATGTGTGATAGGAAAATGCGATTTTGATGCCACATTCAAATACGAGTACATGTCTTCTACAAAACGATTTTGTGCTCATGAAATATATCTCTTGCATCTTGCTTTGCATAGATTTATTTATTTTGTAAGTTGGGGATGAATAGTTACCGCGCTTGGCATTTGTAACTACTGTATATTCATTTTTCTAATACAGTTATGCATGATCTATTTATTACTGTATAATCTCGTGCAAGTATTTCTCGTAGTTTCGGGATAATTTTACATATACAAAAACTAAGAAAATATATTATTTAAATGCATTTATAAAATATTAATCAATTATACCATTACAGTGCTACTGTTGAGTAAATTTTACAATCATAATTAAACCATCATCACTACAAATCAATATAATTTTGAGTAGTCATTTTCAAGATACCCTCATACAGATAAGACAGCATCTGTTATTTTGGTTATTGTACTTAATTGAATTAGTTGTTAAGAGCTCTTAATTACTATTTAGTTCAAATTACAGTCATTTACCTTGTATGATAATTACACAAAACTGATATTTATTTATTTACATTTTCATGAATATATTTGCACAAAACATAGATTTATCTACTTAAATAAATACATAATATCTCGTTTATGAAAAATGCACAGACTAAGATTTATCAACACCCTACTCGTAACCATAGCAACGCGACATCCTAATGTCAAATATATTGCAACTGTTTCCCTAATGCAATGCTCAAACGATTCTAGAAAACCTGTGACTCACCCTTTTAGTAAAAATATGTTGTATCTGCATTGAAATTATCATTTATCTACATATTTTGATAATTTTGCATTTATCTATATGAACAAGTAAAAACAGTTAGAATGACAAACACTTAGAAAAACAATAGAGGAAGTAAATATTAACATAAAAACACGACTTGTAAAACAAAAGGATGCATGTTTCTTATTTTCCACTGCAGGCATGAATTGTGTATAGACATATGTCATATTATTATACCTTTTGATTACCTCAGATTTCTATTATCGATTGCTAATAACAGCTATCAAAAATAATACTAATGATTCAAATCTCAAACATATTTCAAAAAATTGAGTTAACAAACGCTGTAAAATTTACAGGGTAATAAAGATTATTCAGAAAAATTATGCAAAGATTCCCACCCTTTAAAATTGGGGTCAAAAACACCATGGCATGCGCGAAATCCGGGTTTGGTTGTCAATTGTTTTATAAACAATTTTTGTTTCCTAGTAATATTTTTATAAAAATCATAGTTATAGTTTATATTCAGTACTGCTTTTATGTGTTTTCATAGAAAACATCACAAGAGTGCAATTTTCCGTGTCTATAAATCGCTTGTAACACAAAAGGGGATGCAAAACTTGCAAATTACTCACCACTAACGTTAAAGTTAAGCTCCACCATGGTTGCTAGGCACTCACACTGCACTTATCGACACTTTTTCATACATGAAATGGTTTAGAAATGGAAAGAGGTGTGTTTGAAGAACGAAATGTCATACCGGCACAGCATTTGACAGCACGCACACATGAACTCTACAACAACTGAGTGCGGACTGATCGCTTATAACTGACTCAAACTCAGCTCAGGCTGCGCACAGATGCAAGGTTAAGCCAGCTGAGGGCATCTATACGCAACTGCCGGAAGTTCAAACTCAGAGTTGTCATTAGAAAACGATTTTTCCTTTCTAATAAACAATAATTATATTAAAAAATAATAGTTAATAATTGAGAAACATTAAATTTAAACAGGGCAAGGATGAACAATAATTTTGAATATTCTAATTAAATAAAATAATTGTTGTCTTTTTATTAAAATGACCCTACTTATTGTTTATTTACTTATTTATTGTATATTATCAAATATTCTCTAAATATGGTTTTTTAATTTAATAATTTTTCACAAGGTTTTCGTTTCTCCTAAAGTAAAAAAAATTCGTATTAATTATTATTAATGAATCTATTATATTTCATTATATAAATTTTATCCCTATTCTAAAATTTAGAGACATATGTATTTATAAATTTCCAATATAGGGACTAACATTTTGTAAAGAATTATAAAAATTATATTTATGTTTGAATTTGAAATAAATTATTAATAATATATACTTTTTGTAGAGAAATAAAAGGGCATGTAACCGGTTAAGAAAACCGGTTAATAAAAACCGGTAACCGATATTTTCAACGAAAATTGCGAACTTTAACCATAATTTTAACCGATATTTTTCAGACCGAAAATACCGGTAACCGTTATTCAAAAAAAAAATAATAAACCGGTTTTAGTGAACATTAACCTTTTTATATCTGTATTTTCTATTTATATTTGAACATGAGTCATGACAGTTTTTACAATTAACATTTTATTGGAGAGTCATAAAAGTAGGTAGTCTCTTTCTCAGAATAGGCAAGTTTAAAATTGAAAAGTGACCTGCGTTTTTCTGAAGGTATTACGGGAATTTTTGTGAATATTCGTTAATTAAATTGCATTTTTTATTTGTTATACTTTTCTCAAATGGTATTTTTTTTAATTAATTATTGTATTCATTTTTTTAAGTTAAATATGTATAATTACTTTTATTAATTTTTTTAACCGGTTTAAACCGGTTTCTAATTTTTAAAAACCGGTTTTCGAACTAAAACCTTTTTTATTATAACGTTCTCTATAAGGCTTAACTGTTAACCAGTATTTTTTTCGATTACTTGCCCTTGAAATAATACATAAATATTTAAACTATGTATTTATCTAAATTATATTCCACTTATATTCTAAGTAATCTTTGTTTTGTAAAACAACGACTGTTTAATTTTTAATCAGTATTGCTTTTTTGACATTTAGTTCTTAATTAATTGAAAAAGATGGATCCTCCAGAACCGACAGCACCTTCAGATTGTCCTCCAGAGGATGCTCAATCTATGAGAGACATCTTTTGCGTGCCAGACTACAAATCCGAATTTGAAGATGCCAAAACATTTTTACAAAGAGTTAGCCCTTTTTCGGGTGATAATATGTATACTTAGGCAACCAAAGTCACATTGAAGTGTACTTTATATATATATTTTACAGGTACGACCATCTGAGTGAATGTCTGAATAAAATTCTGGCAGAAAGACCAGAAAATGTGATAGATTTTTTTGAAGAGTACAGCAGAAAAGTAAAAGAACAAAGATTTAAACCGCTTACAGATCATTTAAATGATATTTATGTTCCTCCATTGCGATGGGAGTACACTACAAGAATTATGCCTTTTTTAACGGTACATTGCATCAAAATTTAAAAAAAACCTATGTAATGAATGTTTTTAGCCCCCAGCTTTGCTGGAACTCGAACCCAGCACAGTAGATCCAGAAGATGAAGACATGACGGATGCAAATAAAAGAGACCTCATACAGTTTTCATATTATTATGAAAAAGCAGGTATTGGTATACCAAAAACTGAATTGTACTGCTTGGAACTATCTATGAGGCAACTAGCTAAAAGCGAAAAATTACAAGACATACGGTAGAAAAACAATATTTTTTTATTTTGTTACGAACATTCGTTTTTGTAGATTTTGGGGAAAGATCTATGGATTATACAAAAATTATATCATATTAGAAACTGAGCCAAATGACGAAGAAATCGCTAGACGAAATACTGTAAATATGAAATATTAAATGATTTATTTTTTCTGTATCGTTTTATTGTTAGCCTTTAGAAGAAGAGGAAGAACAGGAACAAATGGTAGACGATCTAGAAAACGCATTACAGGTGGTGCAAGACCAAGAAGTTGAAGGAGAAGGAGAAGAACCAAAGAAGCAAACTAAATATCCACGACCTAAACCTCCTTTACCCGTCCCTCAGGTTAAAGTTATACCTGTTACACCTAGAGAACCTTGTGGAGAAGGTGTCAACAAAAAAGTAATAATAGTTATTTTCTTCTTAAAACCCACACTCTTAACTTAAAATATCTAAAAGTTGTATTAGAGAAAAATATTTATGGTATTAAAAACTTTGGCAAGAAACGATAAGTAAATTATATTTTCTAGGTTTATTATGTATGCAATGTAATTGGTGACCCATGGGTCGCTCTTCCTGATGTCACACCTCAGCAAATAGTTGCAGCAAGACAAATTGTTAAATTTTTGACTGGAAATTTGGAGACTGAAGTAATTTTAAACATTAAGTTATAACTATAACCGTTAAAAATGGCATACATTGCAGATAATTTCGTACCCAAGGTTCCCTGGGAATGAAGCAAATTACCTGCGCGCGCAGATAGCTAGAATTTCAGCCGGTACGCAGATCTCACCCCTTGGGTATTTCACCTTCAAAGGAGGTGAAGGCGAAGAGGAAGAAGAGGAAGAAGAAGAAGAAGAGGAGGAAGAAGGTGGTGGTGGTTTTAAAACATCGTATCAAGTGAACAAGAGATACGAACCACATGCTATGACAGATTTAATTGATCCAACAATGGCTTTCTGGGTTCATCACACCTTGAATATACTTCCACAAGGAAGAACCAGATGGTGGAATCCATACCCCAAAACTAATTTTGGAGAAGAAGAAATGGGCGAAGAAGAGGAGGAAGAAGGTGGCGAAACAGCTGAGCCTGAAATAGGCCCTCCATTGTTAACACCTCTCTCTGAAGATGCTTCCTTAGAAACTATGTTTCCCTGGAGCGTCAAAACTACCTCGTCACTTCTCCCAGAACGAGCCATTGCTGTTGTGCGCTCCAATCTTTGGCCTGGGGCTTATGCCGTCACAGCCGGCAAGTACGAAAACTTTAAATTTAGGTCTTCTCTCATATTTACACAACTCATCTTAGATTCTTCGAGAACATCTACCTCGGTAACGGCCACAAACATTTTGCGCATAACTTTTCTCCTTTACCCCTACCAGAAATCCAAGAAGAGTATCCTTTAGGGCCAGAGATAATGGAGACTTTAGACCCTACTGCTCAACAGGAAGAAGAGTGGCGTATTGCACATTTGCCCAAAGAAAAACCACCAAAGGATGAAGAGGAAGAAGCTGACGAAGAGGAGGAGGAGGATGAAGATGAAGACGATGATGATTAGAAGAAAATCTATAAATACTACGTTGTTATTGTAATAAGTTCATTGTTAAATATAATTTGAAAAATCAAATCTAACACGGAAATAGCCACAATTATTGCGCATATTTTTTTTCTTATACCCCTGACAGAATTCAAATGGAATACTATTTAGACTAAAGATAATGAAAACTTTAAACCTCCTAATACTTAACTATATAATGACAAATTATGCAGTAAAAAACACAGATGAAAAAAAATGTGTTGTTACTGATATTAAAATTACAAGTTCTTTGTTAACAATAATTTTAAATTCTTTCGAACTGAAATTTCCGAAATTAATCTACAATAAGACATAAAAATATGGCTACTATCAACTTCATGCATTAAATATAATAGTTGTTTATTTCGTTTTATATTTTTCTTCCCCACCCTTACAAAAACAAAGATAATGGATATTTTGGAATAAAGCTGCCCAACAAATAGGGAATTAGAACATTGCATATTTGACAGAAAAAAAGCCTTCGAAGAAAAATGAAAATGACTAAATAATTTGTCTTTCTACATTTTTATTCTTTAGATTTATAAGCTACAAAAAAAATTCGATGACGTTCCCAACAAAAATTAGAATGCCTCAAGAACAGGGACGGACTAGGACTAATAATTAGCCCAGGTTTACTTGACACGGCCCATGTCTTACATTTCTTTTTCCATTTTTAAATAAAGATAAAGAACATTGTAAAGTTTAATTTGAGTGGCGCGATATTTTTTCATTAGTATTAGCAATAACCAGGGCCGGCCCGAGAGTAGTGCGAACGGTGCGAGTACACAAAGCTTCACGTTTCTGAAGGCCCTACCTCGTTCAGTGATTTGCAAAATCAAAATTATTTTATTTTCTTTTTTTGTTTTATTCCGAATACCTATAAATATACAGGGTGGCCCAACGAAAATTATCAGCGCAATTTTTGGCCACTTAACATCAATTTTGCAAAAAACGCTCGAATACGTCAATTTTAGTATAAAGGGGGACACCTGAATGGATTAGTACCAATGTCATAACTTCAACCCTAAAATGGGGGTGGACTGCACCTCAAAAATTTTAAATGGAAAAGGGTGTCAAACATGACAGTTCGAAAGGCCTTTCAATTCTCTTTTCAACAGTTTTTTTATTTTTCAAATCCGATCATTAGTTCCAGAGAAATATTGTTTAAAACAAATTTTATCAGGTGTTCAAAATTGCATTCAAGTAGGCTTAAACAAATGACAAATACTAAATAAACAATTCTTTCGCCAAGTTGTTTGTAATGGACAAGTAATTTATAAGTTAGATTTCTTTTTGAGGGGTTATTTGAAGTCTAAAGTTTATGCCA
This sequence comes from Stenolophus ochropezus, assembly GCA_035578165.1. Lineage (NCBI taxonomy): Eukaryota > Metazoa > Arthropoda > Insecta > Coleoptera > Carabidae > Stenolophus > Stenolophus ochropezus. The sequence goes on along the minus strand of JAQOWZ010000001.1, from coordinate 36,045,537 downwards.
TGCTACCCGAATCTTTAGAAGATTTACGGCAACGTACCGCAGTTCCAAAATTTTGAGCAAAATCTTTATTATTATATGGAAGTTGGTGGTAGTCATTTTGAACACCTAATAACCTGATACTTGAGTTTCTGTCATTTGTTTAAGCCTACTTGATTGCAGTTTTGCACACCTGATAAAATTTGTTTTAAACGATATTTCTCTGGAACTAATGATCAGATTTGAAAAATAAAAAACTGTTGAAAAGAGAATTGAAAGGCCTTTCTAACTGTGTCATGTTTGACACCCTTTTCCATTTAAAATTTTTGAGTTGCAGTCCACCCCCATTTTTGGGTTGAAGTTATGACATTGGTACTAATCCATACAGGTGTCCCCCTTTATACTAAAATTGACGTGTTCGAGCGTTTTTTGCAAAATTGATGTTAAGTGGCCAAAAATTGCCCTGATAATTTTCGTTGGGCCACCCTGTATTTGAATATTATCACGCATTGAGACCATTAGTGCAAAACTAAGAGTAATGGCATAGCTGGTACTTGAGTCATCATACGGTTTTTTTTATACAATTTTGATTACATTCGATCTTCGACGGTCTTCTTAAACGTTACAAACTTAAAGGCGACCGATAAGACGATATTCATTGCATAGATTTATTTAATGAAATTAAAATTTGTCGTTGTACTATTACAAAATGTATTTATTTCAATTGTATCTAAATATTGTTGTTGTTCTGAAAATCATATTATCCTTACCAATTACCGTCGCATCTGCAAAAAAATATTTGTCAAATAAAAACTTCCTTGAAATCTAATATTTAATTTAGTAACAATTTTTTATTTTATTCAAATGTTAATTTTATAAAAATAATTTAGGTATTTAACATTTTCACGTACTTCTTCTTACTTACTTTTAAGGTCCCGCAAGAAACATTTTCGAAAGGCGAAAAAGAAAACGAAGATAAAGATAACTAATTAACTGAAGTATACCATTTATTCCGTAATAAAAGTTCCAAATATATTCTTAACAATTATTTATTAATACGAAATACATCAACATGCTTAATAAACAATAAAAATAGTAAATCACTATCACTTTTTCAAGGCTTGTAGCTTGGGCGCAGACAGCTTCACTTTCCCCGGAAGATTCCTCGCGAGAGTTTCATCCTTGACAGACTTCAGCAAGTCCTTCTCTCTTTGCGAGGCGGCCCTGTCCCTCAAGAACATACTCACCGCTGTCTTAGCAGCTTTCCCCCGTTTCCCGGTGCCTGGAGTCAACTTTACTTTGTATTTATAACTGACAAGTGTGTTGTACGGTGCGACAACGGGAACGGCGAAGAGAAGTTCATCTTCAGTGACGGGCTGGCCGGTGAGGGAGTCCAGCATGTCGACCTCAGCGGCGACTTGGACTTCGTCGGTCGTGTCCTCTTCATCTTCTGCGCGTGGGGCTGGCTGCCGAACCTTCGGGGGAACTTTCTTCATTTCTTTGTTATTAGAAGGTTGGTCTTTCTTCTTTGATTTTCTGGTTTCTTTTCCCTTACTTGACGACTGAAATATTTAATTTTTACCGACCGTTACATGTAATACTGAAGCTATTGTGTTCATATAGATTTTGACTCTCCGAAATTTGATTAAATTAAGTTCTTCATAATAAATTTTAACAATTTTGCCCGGATATGTTTATTTGAAATATGTTTATAGCCATACCTGTAAAATTTCCATTCTCAACTGTCGTTCTTCTTCATCCTGATCCTTATACTTTTCCTTTATCTTCTTTAGTTTTCCTTTTTGCCCTCTCTTCACTTGGAACTGCTTGTTTTCTTCTTTTACTGATTCTGTAAAGAAATATATTCAATTTTTCTGAATAATAATTATTGTATCGTACCTTTAGAATGTTGTTTTTGTACTTTATTTTTACTTTCACTTGGTCCTCTACTTCTTCCTGTTGGTTTTAAGATGACTGGTTTGTCATCACCTAGAAATACAACTTTTTCTGAATCGCTAAAATCTTCTATTTGAGGTGTTACTGATTCTGTTACTAAGTTCATTCTAAAAAAAAATATGTTATTAAAAGTTTTCTTATAGCAAGAATAATTTACTTTGTGCCTGCAAAGTGCTGGATTTTTATGTGAGTGTCAGGAAAATGAGGTTTCTCGTCTTCTTCACTCTCACTGTCAGATTTTTCTTCTTGCTTCTCTTCTTGTTTATCTTCCCCATCTTTATTTTCTTCAGGTTCATCTTCTGTAATGAATATTAAATAATAATAATTTTTCTACTTATTAGAAGTTTTACCGTCGCTATCGTTAAGTACTTCAACTTCAACCTCATCTTTTTCATCTTCCCTAGAAATCTCGCTATCTTCATCTGCCGCTCGGACTTTTCGTTCGTCTTTATGCCGAACTATGGAACCATCTTCTAGTTTGAAGAGAAAACTGAGCCCCATGATAAGATGACACGGAGGCAGGTAGTTCTTCTTTCCACGAATCATGAAACTACCGGTGGTTAAATATTCACCGGTTGGAGCGGTTTTGCTAACTTGAGAAGCATTCACCCACCAAGCTGACGTTACTACTTTTGCTTCCCATGCAACACTGAAAATTAATTTGTACATCTTCTACTCATTTTAAAATATATCTATTTAAATTAAAGTATACTTGTCCTTCTTTTTTTATTTTTAACAGATAAAAAATATATTTAAAATATTTTTAAATTTTTACTTCAACAGTTTCCATTTCTAAAAAAAAATGTTTATGATTCCAAAAAGCATATTCAAATTCTCGTCAAAAATTTTAAATCAGTTATCGCGAAAAACATAAAAATTTTGAAGTCTATTTAAAAAATTGTTCATAATTTCGCGGGGTATAGCCGTACCTATTCCAATTGCCACTTTGAACTGATCTAACTTACACTTTTGAACCGGATCACTCATTTTTCATTCCATTTGATAGGATCACTTTACCCCCTCTCTTGAACGAAATGAACCTAACTAATCCACTCACCGAGGTAGATCAGTTGCTTCAGTTAAGATTGTCAGGTGACTTTGATATGTTTTTCAATATTTGAAAAGAAATGGAGAAATTACAAATTTATGATCCTAAATCCAACACAACTTATGAGTTAGAATTATACAGGGTGAGTCTGGGAAGACGCCCCCCCCCCCCCCTTAACTTTTTTATTATAAGTAATAGAAAAAAATGGCTCTTATAAAAGTTTTATTATTTTACATATACTAGTTGATGGCAGATGTAGATATTTTTTATAAAGTCAGGTTTATAAGATACGACTATCAACTTTTATTTTTCAAATGGCAACCTATAATTATTTTAATAAAATAGAAACCGCCATTTTTTTCTCTTTTCAACGATGTATTAACTTTTATTAATGTATTTGAAAAATTTCGAGAAAAATGAGATATTTAAAAATATTTGAAATAATTATTAAATAAATATTATAGGTGGCTATATGAAAATAAACAAAACGTAACAATGTAAAACAATTAAATTAATGTCAAAAATGTATACATTTGTTTGTTACTTACTAAGAAGGATGTTCACCCGATTTCGAAAAACATAGCCACCTATGATATTTGTTTAAAAATTATTTCTGACATTTCTAAATGATCTCATTTTTCTCGAAATTTTTCAAATACATTAATAAAAGTTAATACATTGTTGAAAAGAGAAAAAAATGGCGGTTTCTATTTTATTAAAATAATTATAGGTTGCCATTTGAAAAATAAAAGTTGATAGTCGTATCTTGTAAACCTGACTTTATAAAAAATATCTACATCTGCCATCAACTAGTATGTGTAAAATAATAAAACTTTTATAAGAGCCATTTTTTTCTATTACTTATAATAAAAAAGTTAAGGGGGGGGGGGGGGGCGTCTTCCCAGACTCACCCTGTATATTATATATACCATCGGAGATGATAAGTACGGCAAAATCAGCTATAGTTTTACTTATACAATGTAATAATGATACAAATAAAATTTTACCCTCAATTTTAAATATTATATATGTATGTCTAAACATTGTTGGATGTACATTTAAACATAAACGAAAAACACGAGCTAAAGTGATTCAAAATTGCATTCCATTTGAACTAAATAAGTGAACTGATCGAACTGATCTATCTGATCTGAACAAACTGATCTGATCTGATTAGATTGGCATAAGAAATACCACATATAATTCACAAATGATTATGGACAGAATTAGAAAGTTTACAACGTGAATCTTTTAATAAAATTACATGAATTTGAAATTATAAATAAATATTAGCGGTATTATAAATTAAAATTAAAGACATGTTAACAGGTTGCATTTACAACAATATATTTTTAATATTTATACTATACTTAAAAATAAACGCAGATTTTTTTAAGTTAACATAAATACCTGTAACAAATAGCCATAGTCCCAGCTTCGTTAAGAGTTTTTGGCGGTATTGGTTGATCGGACGGATTTTTAACAATGACGCTACTTGCTCCATGAACATCTGCATGTACGTATACATCATTTGCTTTCATATATCTACAATTTTTAACAATACAATTGGAAATATTTAAAAAAAAAAATGAATGTAAACCTTTTGACGATGAGTTCGTTCTGTTGTTGGTCCCTTCCACCGATTACAAGATAATTTTCTGAACTAATAAACCAGTAGAATTTTTCAAACCAGTACACCTTTCTGGCTTTACTAATATTAGTTATAGTTTGTACTTCTTTTAAAGTTTGTTTTGTTTTCTTCTCCGCAGATTTTAGAGCTTTTCCATGCGACTCGATTGTTTTTTGTTGTTTTTTCGCTGCGTTTCTTTTCTGATCATAATATCTAAATAACAATCAGTTAGGTATTCTTATATTTTTCTATTTTAACTTACTTTCTGGCATTGGCGAATGCTGTTAAAGCTAAATCAATATCAATAAGCATTGGTTTTAGTTTATTTTCGTCGTCTGAATCTCCAGAGTCGTAAGGGTCGTTAAGAAGTAGAGTAATATGATTCATTTCTAGTTTCAGTGTTTTTATGATTGTGGCAATTGGATCACCTCGAATTTGGGCTTCTTTTACTAAGTTTTGGATATCTGGCCATGACATCTATATATGTAAACGAACAAATCAAATATAATTAGGTATAAATAAAAAAATAAATTATACATTTGTTTTACCGGGTGATTGTAAAATTTGGGATTTTCTTTTATATGTTAAGGTAGTTGATAATCAAATACAATTAACATTGACTTTTTGATGAAACTTAGAATACAAGTTCTGTACCTATAAGATACAAAATATATAAATTTTTAAATCATTGTACCGCTTATAACCAGAGATATTTGCGAAAGTAAAACGAGACAATGGGGGTTTCCAAGATTTTTTGATTTTTTTATATGATAAACTTTAAAACAAAATATTGGATCCATATTTTTTTATTTTTCCAAAAAGTTCATAGTATCCGAGAAAAAAATTAATAAAGTTTACGAACAATGGATGTGACGTCATTCCCCTGACTAGAAAAAGATAGTCCATGTGCGCTATGAGATAGAACTATAAGTAGCTAAAAAACTGAAGTGAAGTTAGGCTACGAGTACCGCTTAAATTCAAACATTGAATATAAACATAACCTGGAGACCTATTCTAATTCAATTTGGCGTGTATTTGGACGCCATATTTGGCGTTTTTCGATCTAACTGCCATCTAGTGAGATTAATAGAACTAAACCGTGACGTCATGGTTGGCGTTTATGTGACAAATCCGCCATGACACTTAGCACATGCTCTCGACCATGTGCTAAGTGTCATGGCGTACACGCCAAGCTAACTGCGCATGTGTGACTATATTTCGTACACAGTTTTTTTAAATAACTTGTGTTATTAATTTATTTGGAATAGTTATTAGATTATTCTAAACATGTTCGTTGCTTATAATTTATTTTGAACAAACGATAAGTATAAATATAACTTACATTAAAATTATATATTTGCTAAACCTTTAGTTTACAAACATATGCACACTGAAATGCAATAAAGTCGAGGAGAACTTTTTATCTTTTTTTTAAATATTCATTTTAAGCGATTTTATGCCGCTTTCACACTAGATGATAACTATAGGATCGTAATGTTACCCCATCGTAATGTCCTAGTGTGAACGCATGAAATCGAACATTACGATCGCCTGTAGTAATGACAGAGATTTCTGTCATTACGATTGGATCACGTGATGTTTGTGACGTTTCAGTACCAACATAAATTGAAATTTAGTTTGTGAACTGTCATCATAGACAAGACATAGTTATCAATTATAAACACAAGGTTAAGTTGTTTGATGATGATAATAATATGTGTAATTATTTTTTGCAAATATTTGAATTATATCAAATATATCAAACTGCAAGAAAAAGTCGTAGACGAAGATTAAAATTTATTATACAACAAATAAACCAAACCAAACATAATCTCAAAATGATTAGAGATAGACAAGTTACAATACAATGTTGTTGTTTGTTGTGTAGAATTTAACCACGGATTAACTAGATTTAAACAAACCTAGGAAATTCAGGTTTGCCAATTTTCAAAAAAAATGTAATGTCTTATAAATGCAATAGATGGCAATAGTTTCTAGTGTGAATAGACAGCTATCATTACGACAGAGTATCGTAATGATAGTATATCGTAATCATCTAGTGTGAAAGAGGCATTATCTCCGAATATTCTGAATTTAAACAATGTTGCCAACATCAAGTTATATTTCATAACAACCCACAAAATAAAAATCCCAACCAAAGTAATATCACTGAACTTGGCGTTTGTCAAAGCCGCCATGACATGTGCTATCATTTAGAATAGGTCTCCGTGATTCATGCTTTCGATAGATGCATTTACCAGTTACCACGTGTGTGTATTCTAATATATTTTGAAATCCAGGCAGGATATAAATATCAGGTACTGAATTTATAATAATATTTAATGAAAAAAGAATGTACTTATACATAAAGTATTTTATTTTAGTTATGAATGAATATTATTTAGATTTTCTTGCTATCGCTGCTTTTATATTTGCAATTTTCTTTGTGGCTATTTTTGTTAAGTATTGTTTTATACCTGTTGCACTGTCATTTTATCACATGAAGCTAGCTATCGGGGGCAGTGTTGCGAACCGGTGAAATTAAAACTTATATACTTATAGTTGGCAACACTGATCAGGGGAAAGACGTCACAAGGTCATTTAAATAAAATTTTAATTTCAATTTTTAAATAAAGTATTCAACAATTACATATTATTTTAGTTTTATTACAATATACTCACGACCAAAATTGATATGCAGAATATATAATTTAAAAAGGCGTTGTATTGGAAACCCCCATTAGTAAAAATGTATAATGTAATCTTACGAGAAAAACGTAGTTCCGTTAACCTAAACTAACTTTTTCTAACAGAAATAACATTTAAAAAAGTGTGTTGACTTTTGAGTGAATACACCAATTATTGATTATAATTGCAGTATTTTTTAAATATGGTGTTGCAGTACTAATTACAACAAAAAAATGAATAATAAAAGAAAATTGGCAGAGTTTATTTACGCGCGCATGAGTGGGATATATGAAAATTAAAAATATTCTATTACAATTTACTTTTTATTACTATATTATTTTCATGGTTATTATACAGACTATTAATTTTCATACTTCAAGAGATTTTTTTTGGGCATATTTTTTAGTCTTTTTTCCATTAATCATCAGCTATCAGTGATCGCACTGATCTCCACTTGCGATGAGTTTAAAAATCTGATGTGTCCAACACATTACCTCCCGCCACTGAAGTAATATATTCTATATAGGGCACGAGAGCAGCACCGTCAACCTGTGCCCAAGCCTCTCAGCTCATTTCACACCATTCTATGATTGTCTCAGTTCACACTATTCCAGGCGGCAGAGAAGAAGTGGCGGAAATTTAAATCGACGTCATTGGCGGGTTTTGTATTCATTCCATTCTGCGATCTCTATGTGTGGTTTATCCATTGAGCTCTTTTAGTATTTCTCGTGTCAGTATTTGATGTTGTTATTGTTGTTGAGTTGAGCCAATGCCGTCGATTTAAATTTCCGCCACTTTTTCTTTTCCGCCTGGATCGGTGTGAAGTAAGGCAATCACGGAATGATGTGAAATGAGACAATCATAGAATGGTCTGAAGTGAGATAAGATGGACAAGATCGACATTCGAAAACAAATTTGATTAGTAAGTTTTAAATGATTTATTAAACGTAAAATAGTATAACAATGTCAGTGACCATTAAATCTGTATAAATACAACGTGTTTTCGCTGGAAGAGTATATTTTGACTTTTATTTAAATTTCCGCCATTGGAATGCTGTGAAATGAGATGAGAGGCTTGGGCAAAGTCGACGGTGCTGCTCTCGTGCCCTATAAGTTTTTCACATTGAAATATAGTAATATTGGAACGTGCACTGCCATATGTTCCCTGAATATAAAACCCGAGGCGAGAGAGACAGTGTATCCATCTTTGTCTAACACATGTCCGCATGCGTATTTTTATCAGTGTTTTTAACGCAAGTGACATGACGTACATTCTGATGCAAAAGTTTCGTATCGTTGTTCACGATCGAAGAAACTGTTTCTTTGACAGCTCTTGTTATTTTTAAATGTCAAAAATATAAAGGTGATATACTGCATTGTAAAATGGTACAACACTGCTGTGTTAAGGGTTGCAAGTCTGTTTGGCAACCAAATACCCATGTATCCTTTTTTAGGTACTTATCAGGGTCGTGTAACTTAAATGGGTAACATTGGGCTCGTTTCGCACTGCCATCTCTTGGTTGCCACCCCGAAGCATAATTAAAAATAGATCTAGTACATAATTTGAAATAATTATAAATTGTTAATTGCACTCATTGCACTGACAGCAAAGACCAAGAATCACTGACAGCGAGTCAAAAGCGAGTGACATAAATAGTAAAATATTATAAAAATGAAGCCAAGAAAATAAAGTGTAGCATCCCTGGATGCCAATCCATTGGTAAGTATGTACATACGTAGCTCAATGTTATTAATAATTCTTTATACAAAGAATATATTAATATAATACATAATAATTATAAGAATATATCTTTAAGATGTTCATCAACATAGATTCCCGAACCCATAAAAGATTTAGAACGATTTAATAAGTCGATACACATATTAAACATACCGGATTTGTACACCTTGGCACCCAGTTTAGTATATAAACGAAGATACGTATCATTTCGATGCAAAATACAAAGACTTTGGAAACCCAAGAGGCTACATTGGAATTCTATACCATCTTTGCAAGGTATTTCTTAAATATTCCATGTACCAAACAGAGTTAAATTAGACAATAATGTTACCTTTCAAAACACTGTAAAAAAGAAGAAGAGAAAATGTTATGTGCGAATACCCTGGTTGCAATCGAAGTTATTCAAATCATTCAAGTAATATACAGGCTGTTCGAAAAATAGGGGACCAAATTTGGAAAATATATTAATCAACCCAAAACAAGAAAATAATCCTAATATACCCATGTCCGGAAACGAACCATTTCGGAATAAAACACTCTTTTGTTTGAATTTTGAATTTTATTTTTAGTAATGTTTTTTTACTGTCAAAATTACAATAGTTACGTTAATACTTGTAATTTGTTTAATCACGTTTCCTTAGTAACTGTCAAAATTTGTTGTCACCGTAATTAAATTATTTTGATATTGTTTTGAAGCTTTTCTATTAATATTGTATTGTTGAAAATGAGTTGATAGGGTTTTATTTTTTGCATAACAAATTAATGGGAAATTTGTATCTACATTATCTGGAAAATAATTTACTAAATTTATTGGAGAATATTTCACTATTCACACGGCATCTTATGTGGTTTATGCATGCCTCCACATTTTAGTCTCCAAGTAAGACAATATCTTCAAAATTTATTTCGTGATCGGTGGATAGGCAGAGGTGGTTCAACTAAGTGGCCTCCACGTTCACTAGACTTGAATCCGTTTGATTTTTATTTTTGGGTTCATTTAAAGAGCTTAGTTTATTCGACGCCCATTAATAACGTAGAGAATTTGGGGCAAAGAATCATAGACTGTTTCAATAGTATAAGATTAAAACCAGGAATATTCGAATGTGTCCGACAATCAATGAGAAGACGTCTAGAATGTTGCATGCAACTTCAAGAAGGACATTTTGAACAACTATTGTAATTTTGAGAGTAAAAACATTACTAAAAATAAAATTCAAAATTCAAACAAAAGAGTGTTTTATTCCGAATATGGTTATATTAGGATCATTTTTTTGTTTTGGTTTGATTAATATATTTTCAAAATTTGGTCCCCTATTTTTCGAACACTCTGTATATTTTCTAACAAATTTAAAAATTATTTTTTTAATATAATGTGAGATAATATTTATTTTTCACACACAATTATATCAATAGTGTGAGTTTTTGTTGCTGTTAAAGTGTTACATTATCTAAAATGCGGTTAAAGTACTACTTGACCCACTACTTGAATATAGCATGGTTTAGCATTTGCTAAAGAAAAAAGATATAATTTGAGGTATAACGAAAAATTATATACTAGAATCACAAATTCTTAGAAAATAGACAATATTTAAATACATATTTATATATTGTCTCATTTATAATTATGATTTCTAAAAGCTTCTTCTAATATTTAAAACGAATTGTTAGCTGTTATATTTGTATTTCTTATAATTATGTATTATATGTTTATTTCAATAAATTATATATCTAAAATTTAATGTTTGTTCATTTTTGTAAATATCAATATATTCTAATAAACAAGATATGTGGACTAGTGTACTTGAAATGATAGATGGTTGTCTAAAATATGACTTGCTAGGTTGCCTATAACAAGCATTTCCAGTTGCCTATTTATGTCAATTAGTCTGGTTAGCAAACACCAAGTGGCGCTGAAAGCAGTCCAAACTCATGTCATGGGAGTTTCGCATCTATAGTGAACAAAAATATTATATATAATCTATGGTACGTATAAATCATTTTGACATTTGATAATAAAAATCATTGGAATTATTTATTTCAATTTAATTTGAATTTCAGTTTTCCAATAAAAAATTAAACGATAGCAACTCAGTGGCGAGAAAAAGTAAAGAGTACTAAAAGTTCACTTGGGCAATACTCCTATGTTTGTAGTGATAATTTTAAGAACTTTAAGATTTTGAATATTTCGGTCCAAACCGTAATATTAAATTAATATAACATATTTATGATTGCATCAAATAACTTTTATTCATTTCTGCAATACACAATTTTCTGCTGTCTTCATATGATTGACATTTTGCATGGTTGACATTTTACGACATTAGAAACTTTTTTTATTCACAACCACAATTGTAATATGTCAATTCCTAACCTGTCAAAAGTTGGAAATGTATGTCATTTTTAACTGCAATGACATTCTCACGGGTGGGAATAGTTATTTACATACCAAATGCGGGAACGACTGGTTTCCGGAGGAGTGTTTGGCGGCGCGAGCTCGCGAGCGCTGCCATAGAACGATTCCGGAAACCCAGTTCACGCAAGAGGTTTGTACAATATTTTTCGTACAAAAATCATAAAATCAATAATTAATTTTCTATTTGTACAAATATTTTTATTTATTGTATACACAAAATGATTTGTGGTTATGTGTTTCAGTACTAACAAGTGCTGTCAATCTGTCAACATGACAGCAGTTGTTGCCAACATTGTATATCAAATGCACTAAATTTACTTTTTCTACATTAAATTTCGTTCAATAATCCCCTATTTTCTTTTAATATTATTAGTACGAAATAGTTATTTACATACCAAATGCGGGAACGACTGGTTTCCGGAGGAGTGTTTGGCGGCGCGAGCTCGCGAGCGCTGCCATAGAACGATTCCGGAAACCCAGTTCACGCAAGAGGTTTGTACAATATTTTTCGTACGAAAATCACAAAATCAATAATTAATTTTCTATTTGTACAAATATTTTTATTTATTGAATACACAATATGATTTGTGGTTATGTGTTTCAGTACTAACAAGTGCTGTCAATCTGTCAACATGACAGCAGTTGTTGCCAACATTGTATATCAAATGCACTAAATTTACTTTTTCTACATTAAATTTCGTTCAATAATCCCCTATTTTCTTTTAATATTATTAGGTAAATGAATGTTTAAAACATTATACTATTTTATTATAAATATAGTTTTTTAATAAATGTTGTAGAAGTAGGAGTGTTTTTTCCAAAATTTCCCGGTCACCTATCTGGTGGAGACCTGGGAAATTGACGTTCCAGGCGTTGCTTAGGCAACGCGAAACAACACATTTCAATGCATGAGTACGAAAATACTACAGCATTTATTAAAAAACTATATTTATAATAAAATAGTATAATGTTTTAAACATTCTTTTACCTAATAATATTAAAAGAAAATAGGGGATTATTGAACGAAATTTAATGTAGAAAAAGTAAATTTAGTGCATTTGATATACAATGTTGGCAACAACTGCTGTCATGTTGACAGATTGACAGCACTTGTTAGTACTGAAACACATAACCACAAATCATTTTGTGTATACAATAAATAAAAATATTTGTACAAATAGAAAATTAATTATTGATTTTATGATTTTCGTACGAAAAATATTGTACAAACCTCTTGCGTGAACTGGGTTTCCGGAATCGTTCTATGGCAGCGCTCGCGAGCTCGCGCCGCCAAACACTCCTCCGGAAACCAGTCGTTCCCGCATTTGGTATGTAAATAACTATTTTCTACTCCTGCTTTGAAAATACAATTTTCTGGTTTGTTTTTCATGTTGAAAGTGACTCTTTGCAGCACTAATAAATGTTTGTTACATTGTTGCTCCCATGGATACGCATCACTTGCGCATCACAAATACAAAATTTGCAATAAATGTCAAATTATGTTTAAAAAAATATTTTTTTATTTCCTTATTTTTTATCTTGCAGGAGCAGAAAAAATAGTGTGTATAACACGTGTTGAAAGTCCTTTGTCGAACACAAACGATTGCAACCTTCGCTTCGCTCAGGCTGCAACTTTCGTTTTGGTTCGACAAAGATAGACTTTCAGCACTTGATATACAAATAACTATAAAATCCCTTGGGGGGGAAGTGTTTACTATGGTTGCCTAGTAATACTGTCATAAATCTCTAAAAGTAAGGTGATCAGTGCTGTCAAACATATTAAAATAAATTTAAACATTTGTTTTCATAGACTACTACCGTACATTAATTTAGTTTATTAGAAAAAGGCAATATACGAGTAGAAGTTAATTAGGATAATGGGGTATTCCAAGCCTACGGCTTTTAAAGAAATTCTTATTGGATATCATTGTTTACCATATATAAGTAATATTAAAGTGAATATAATCATTATTTTTCTGATTTTTAATACCATAATATCAAAATGAAATTGTAATGCATTTGAATCGAGTACGTAAAATTCAGTATCAGCCTTGTTGTGACAAAGAAGGCACTCGCGTCAGCCTATTGGCTCTTGTTCGAACGCGCCACGCCTCTGACTCAGACCTACGAATGATGTTCTCAGCTGATTCTCAGTGCCTGTGACGTCACACGCACGGCCGATTTTCTAGGGTGTAATTTATTGAAACTTTAAAAATTTATTTCTGGCGTGTTTGAAACCTTTCGGCGAAAAGAAAAAATACGGGTCTAATATTTTTATGCATAGAATAACATATTAAAAAATGAAAAAAACTTGGAATACCCCATTGTGAATAAAATAGTATACATAGTTCGGTGGGAGTTTCATTACAGCCTTGCGCTATATCTGTACCCTCGGCTGTAATGAAACATTTCCCACCTCACATGTAATATACTATAACACACTGTACGACAAGGACAGAAACACCTGCGCAGTCTGTCTCTCTCGGATTGAGTTGGTGCCTCTAGTGCACGTTCCAGTATTACTATATTTCCATGGTTTTTTCAGTACATTGAAATTGTAGTTTTATAATTAGTTTCTTATTGCAGTTCTGAATATTTTTAATTCATTTCATACCTAAAATTTCCTTTATAAAATTTGTTTGAGCAAAAAAAAAACAGCTATTTTTCGCGATACGAAAATCGGAACCGAACTTACTTTGATTCATGCATGCAAATATATTCCTTATATATTTCTTCCATCTTCTTTTATTTAACAATAAAATGACTTCATATTTACTTATTTTGTCTTTTAATCTTTGCGCGACGAGCATGGAAGTTTGCACGACGAGCGAAGCGAGTCGGACAATTGCATGCGAGGCACACAAAGACACTTTTACTCTGAATAATACATTCTATTTTTTCTTCAAATGTAGAAATTTTAAAAATTAATTACTATTTGACTTTTAATATGTAGGTTACCTGTCAATTATTCATAATTTTTAGTAACTTTATTCTTAGGTTATCTAGTTTTTATAGTGACATTTAGGGCGATATTACAGATTTCTATTGTACAAGTAACTTCTTATTGGCTGATTCTACAATATACGGCGGCGAAAAAATTAAACGGCGGCTAGAATAAAAAATTATATTACGGCGGCATAGAAATTAAACTTCAATCTTGTCAAGCACGTCACAGAAGATGTCACTTTTATGACGTTTGAAGAAAAAAATATTTACAGCCACCCGGTAAAGTACTTTATTAATTGTTTTTTTTTAAGAAATACTACTTTTATTTGTTATTCGGATAGTAAATATTAAAGTTTATTACTATTTTTTCTAACCTGGCTGGCAACAGCGCTCTGTATGGCAAGAATAGCATTATCCACCAACTCCTGATTCCTTGTAATCAGTTCTGCTCGTTGCTTATCAGTTTCCTGAGTCTTTTCCAACGCTTGCAACCTTTGATCATGATCTTTCTTCACGTTATCTAACTTCTTTAATGCCTCTCGTTCTTGCTGTATCGCTTTCATGTCGAGTTTTTGCGATTCTAACGTCGAAAAAAACTCGTCTACCGCCGCGTTGAAGGACTCAAACTCCCGGTACGGTAACTGACTGTACTGGTTGAAAAGAAACGGGTGAAATTCTTGGTTGGAGAAGTAGAATTCTTTCTCGGTACCAGTTGTTGGGCGCTCTTCTCGTTTTTGGGTGATGAAACCCTATAAACCATAATGTTTTATTACCAATTATAAAATTTAAAATTAATTTAATCTTTAAAGGAATAACAGTTACCCTTGAAGACGAATTTCGAGCTTCTTCCATGATAGCTTCTGCTAACTTCAAAGCATTCATAATTTTTTCTGTAAATTCTATATTAAGAGGAACTGGAATTTGTTCATTACGTTTAAATCCCATTTGTAATAAAACATGGTCTATAAGAGCGGGACCGTATGCTACAAAATTTCTCAGTAATACATTTAAACTTTAAAGTATAAATCTGGGCATGTAACCAAACAATATATTTTTTAACGAATACTTAATATTAATATCTTTATTATGATGAAGGTTTTTATATTTTTAAAAATAATAAGATATCAGTTAATTTACCGGTTAAAATTATAAAAAGAAAAACATCTAAAAAATATTTACCAAATAAAAGAAAACAATTTCATTGATTCATTTTTATTATTATCTGTAAATAAATACACAAAACATAACATTTGAAAATGGAACCGGTTTACCTTTGTCATTATTAGTTCCAATATATTTATCGGTTTCATGCCATGCTATAAATAAATACCTGTGGTCGACAACAATATTTTTTTGATTTGCTCTTTTCCCGCATCTGATAAAGTTGTATTTAATTCATTCAAGTCAGGTAAATTAGAAATTTTAGCTCTATTAACTGGATATTTCTCTTTAACTGCAAATCTAACTTGTTCTCCTTCTGTATGCGGTCGAAGGACATACAAAATTGTCAGCTCATGATCGGTAAGAATAATATTACCACGGTCATAAAGCTCTAATATTACATGGTACGCTGCTTCATTCGTACCGAATTGCAGATCTACGATACGATCTGTACCAAGTTGAGTTAGTTTTTCTAGTCGCTTATTTTTTAAATGCTTTCTCATCTGTTACAACATATTATTATATGATTAAACTAGGGTTTTGCTAATGTTAAAAAACTTACCTTCATACTGAAACCTGAGGGAGCAACATTTTTTGGCCACTCAAAAGCTGTCGTGTGAAACCGATTACCGGATTCTAACAATAAAACTGATTTCTCTTCGGTTCTTTGAAGACGAATTAAATATGTTTTATTATCTATATCGTAAATATTATTTACTCTCATTCCAATTAACCTAAAAGAAGTAAGGTTACACATATTTCACAATTTTAAAAACTGATTACTTACTTTTGCAGTTCAGTTATACTACAAACTATATCATAGGTATTAAAACGAGTCTTCATTTTAAAACTATTAATTATAAACTAAATATTAAAAAATAAATACACGACCTCAAGAAACGTCACTTTTCCTTTCAAATTTCCAGCACATGAGATGAGATATAGTACGTACATAAGTAATGATGTGGTCAGCTCATATCTCGTTACAAAAATACCAATTTCGATATGTTATCATATTTATTGCAAAATAAATTAATGATAAACTAAATAATTAAATGAACGATTTAAAGATAGGTTAACAACGAAACGTTATTTTTCTTTTTAAAGCATGTAGAGTATAGTATGCTCATAGAAAATATTGAAAGTGTGAGCTTAAAAATATTAGTTTCCTTAATTTCTTAACATATTAATATTTTCATAAAATTGAAATGTATTAAACTTATATATAACATTTTATGGTTTTCCGTTTATTTTTAAGTACATGTGGTCGAAAATCGACATATCAACAATAAATTTAAAACGTTTTAGCAAAATATTCATTTAATATTATCAGATTTATCATTAATTGGTTTTCCCATTATAGTTCACAATTTATTTCTCATTTATTGTACATTGCCTTAAGCAAAAATTGTTTCCAAATAATGTAGTTGTTCTTTGTATTTTGAATAGTGAACAATATGAACATAAAAATATTATGTAATTTTCTAATATTTATAATCGAAACTAAAGCAATTTGTACAAATGTAAATCCATCATCTGTAAAATGTAATTCTCCCAAAGATTTGAAAAGCAGTTATTACCGTAATGTAAGTCAATGGAAAGAAATAAATATAATTTCAGAATCAAATAGAGAAGAAACAATAGAATCACGGTTTCTTCGAAATGTGCCTAACGTAAATAAAATAAAGTTTATGAATAACATAAATAATATTGAAAATAATGCGTTTCAAGGAGCACGACATCTACAAATGATATCCTTTTCAAAATGCTACCTTCCTAAAATTAAAAACAACTGGTTCAACAATACTCCTATAAACATACTGGTAATTAAAGATAGCCAGGTAACTAAACTAGAACCAAAATGCTTGGATAATACACCAAAATTAAAAAATGTAGCCATAGAAGGAAATACCATATCCAAAATCCGTTCTGGTGTATTCAGTAGTTCAAATATTGAAATATTATATTTGAATGATAATAAAATTGAATTTATAGAAGATAATGCATTTTATGGAATGAGAAATTTAAAGAAATTAGGATTGGAAAAGAATTTGCTAGCCTCCTTCGAACCTGACAGATATATTGGTCTAACAAGTCCAAAAATGTACTTATTGTGGTTATCTAAAAACAACATTAAAAGAATAACAAAAAATAACTTTGAATTATTTCCAAAATTACGAATTCTTTTATTGCAACTCAACGATTTGGAAGTCATAGAGAAAGGAGCCTTTGTAGGTGCGCACCAACTAAGTTATCTGGATATTTCCAACAATGAATTAACTTATTTATCTCCAAAAATGTTTCCACCTCAAGGTTTGAAATACATGGACATATTTTTAATGCATAACAACAGATTGTCTTATTTTCCCACTGAAATAATATCATCAAACAAGTTTCCAAAACTCACGAAGATGACTTTAGGAGGAAATCCTTGGCAGTGTGCATGTTACAGAGAACTGACGAAGTTCATTTACGAAAACAGAGAACACGTTAGGATTATATGCGATGATAAAGAATACTTAAATGGAAAAAGACCTGTATGTATAGTACCAA
Source organism: Stenolophus ochropezus (assembly GCA_035578165.1). NCBI lineage: Eukaryota > Metazoa > Arthropoda > Insecta > Coleoptera > Carabidae > Stenolophus > Stenolophus ochropezus. Next base: position 36,027,425 of record JAQOWZ010000001.1, on the reverse strand, counting down.
AAGAAAACGAAAAGCAGTGTATACATAATATTACGATTTCTAATGAATTATATAAAGAATACATAAAAAATATTGACATATATGACAGATTGCCTCCTTTGTGTAAAATTAAATGTAGTGATAAAGAAAATTATCCATGTTACGCGTACACATTTTCTAATTTATTATATAATGAAGAACAATAATGTATTGTAAATCTTTGAGGAATAAAATCGTATTGCAACTTGTATTTTTGTTTTATTTACAATAGTTTTGGCTATATTTCTTCATTTTTTGCTGAAATATTTCCCAGTTGACTGCTTTTCAAAAAAAGTTAATCATCTTTTGACATTAATGAGCAGGGAGTATCATGATGACTGAAGCATATAAAATTTTATTAAAATAATTTCATCCGAATTTACTATACAAATGTCCACATACATCCATATAGACAGAATACACAGTGCAATAATTTAAACCTTTAAACGTATTGTAATGACTTCAATTTATGGACTTTTGCTAAAATCAAAATCTTTGATAAAAATATGATACTTTTAAATAATGACGGAAGGTAAAAGGTAATGTGCTAAACTCCGCGAAATACATTCACAAATCAAATTCATATATTTCGTAACGAATCTCTTTACAATATTATTAGTTTAATGTTAAATAATTATTACAAATTTTCAAACGTACTTATTTACGTAAATAAACCAAAAATATTTAAAAATATATAGAACACTTACAAAATTTCTAAAAGATAATGGTAATTACAGTTATCTACCAATACTAAATAAAGTACATGGGGTTAAAATATCTTTTTAAATATTTATATACATTTGTGTGGTAAAATATACCTCTTCTAGATAATAATAAACCGATTTCCTGTAAATTTTTAACCAAAAACGATACAAAAATAAATAATCAGGTACTGTAATGATACGGCGTTTATTATCACAAATCTAATAAGTATAAAAGAGAAGTAAAGAATTATAAATGACCAAACTGTTTTAAAATGACCAAGTGCTGGGTGTCAGTATTTTTTTTGGTCTGTTGTACACAGTGGACATCTGTGTTCGGCGACGCCAGTTATTCAAATCTGGATGACAGGTAAGAAATAAGTAAATGTAAAACTTGTATAATTACAAAAATTTTCAAAAAAGGGATGGAGGAAGTCCAGAAGACGCTTTACAGTTAGTTCCTTACGAAGGGGGCCCATTGAGAGACAGGCGTTCCTATAAAAAATGGGGAGAATTTGCTGGTGGATTTGGGGCTGCTGTAGCACCACATCTTTGGAACATGTGGTAAGATTCTCTCTTGTTATTTTTATTACGGTTATTAACAACGCCTGTTTTTACATCAAAGAAGATAAATTCACGATTATTTTAAATAAAAAAGATTGTGAATTTAGAAGTATGTAGGTATATTTTAATTTTACAATTTAAAAATATAAAAAATTTTCTGTTTTTATTTATTCATAATAAAAGCACCCTCGGAAGGTTTGTTGAATATTATCCCCCATTGAACAAATACTTCAATCCTGATACAACGCACAACAGAGTAGTCCAACTCTTCGAACGTTTGAAAATTCTGTTGCCATTGTTTTCGTTTTTCCACCATTAAATTTGTCACAAAACGTCAACTGTAGCCACTATAAATATAAACGGACATGCCACCGTAGGGTATGAAAATAATTTCTTTTGCAATATTTTTCTGTTACTAATGTTTACAAAAAATATCAAGAGTAAACTGTCACTTCCCGTTAACCAATTCTTTCAAAAGTTGATCAACTCGTTCCATTGATATCAAAAGCTTAAATCTATAGATATTTCTGTCTGCTAAATTTAACCTAACCGTATTGAAAACTTAAATCATATAATTGAATAATTATACCGGGTGTCCCAGCTCGACCGACACATGAGAGATTTACATAGGAAATCAGTTAATTATGAATAATATCTCCCTAGTGCAAGATATTAACTTGAAATTTTGTATGCTTATGGGGAATATTATTTCTATGGATAACAATTATTTTAAATATGTAATTTCGACTGCAGGGCGAGATTTATTAAATTTAAAATCTAATATTTTTGTTCAAAATCAGTCAGCCATGGAAATAAAAGAAAATATCTATGTGACAGTTCTGACAGTTATAATGACATGCCATTGTAGATATTTATATTTTTGTAATATTGGTAAATTATTTAACAAAAAGAAACTAAATTCAACTTAAATAATATTAAAAACTGGGAATAAAAATTAAAATCAGTGATACTTCACTAAACTGTCAGATAAATATTTTCTTTTATTTCCTTGGCTGTCTGATTTTGAACAAAAATATTAGATTTTAAATTTAATCAATCTGACCCTGCAGTCGAAATTGCATATTTCAAATAAGTGTGATCCATAGAATTAATATTCTCCAATAAGTATACAAAATTTCAAGTTAATATCGTGCACTGGGGAGATACTATTCACAATTAACTGATTTCCCATGTAAAACTCCCATGTGTCGGTCGAGCTGGGACACCCGGTATGATGTAAGATTGTAAAGGTCTTTATTTTTATCATTATGTTTTCAATAACTCCTTGGTGACGGCTAGTTAACAGTTACCACGTTACCGGTATAATGATAACGACACACATTCTTTGATTAAAGGAAAAACAGAGGAAAGCGTAGCTCAGCAGACGATAACATACAATACGACCCAGAGATCTTGCGTGAAAATGTAGGAGATTTCCCTGAGAGAGAAAAACGAAGCTGGTTTGCCGCCGCATCTCTTGCTCTTCCCTTTATCCCAAAAATTATTGATCACTTTAGGTAATAACTTGCCATCATTTCTAATTACTTTATCTATATCATGTATTAAAATAGAGGTAAACGAGATTTGGAAGACAGCATACAGTGGAATCCGAACGAACAATTTTTGGGAGATTTCCCAATTCGAAAAGAAAGAAATGTCGACTGGGGTAGGGTTAAAAATAAATTTAAAAAATTTGGAAGAGTTGTTGGAGAATACGGAGTTCCATTAGTTGGTACTTTTGCGCCTCTAGCTTATGACCATTACAAGTAATATTTATTTATATAGTTGTGTATATTCTGTACTGCATTTTTAAAAATTATAGAAATAGAGGAAAACGAAATTTGGATGATGTGCAATGGAACCCAGAGGCTTTTGAATCATCTATTTCGAATGGCATGAGGTGAGATTTTATTATTTTACTACTAATAAAACGCAAAGTAAATTTGATTGCAATAGGTATCCACTATTACATATTAACACTGAATTGTCTGATAAAAAAATGCAATTTATACAACCTGTTCGATGAGAAAAAAAAAATAAATTAATGCACCTTTGGCGGAGGTATAGTCAATAATTAAACTATAGTTATAAAAGAGTTTTAATCATATATTTTTAACATAGGAATAAACACCAAATAAAAACAAAATTCTAATATAAAGGACAAAAATTCACAAGTAATAAGGAGAATATTAACTTTATTAGTTCTTTCCAAGAACTGATTTCTTTACAAATGACAAAAAAACAATAACGATGCCTGATTCCCCTGATTCAACAAATGTCACATTTTTTTAGTTTAAACTTGATGCACTAGCTAATCTCAATGGTCATTTTTTGAGAATAAATTGCTCCTCTTGGTTCAAAAATATAATATAGTAAAGTATAAAAAATTTACCAAAATAGTATACCTCGTTGTCGTAGAAAATATTTTATTTGATATATTTTTTACATAATTTTATTTTCAAATTTGTCCCAGTTATAATATTTTTTATATTATTGTACATTACGGCCACATCGTTATTGTACTATAATTTTTTTTTTGAGATGATAAACTAGTTTATACTTTGCTAACATATACTATACTTACAACTCTACAGTAACATTACACTTTCAAACAGGGAGTAGGACCTTTTTGTTTTTAGGTTCGAGTTCGGTTTTGGGTCAAAGCAATATAAAGGTTCAGGGTTACAGCTCCTGTTTTCAAAACCCAAAAAAAATTGCTCCGGTTAATCGTTTAATATAAAAGTTAATATCAGTTCGGATTAAAAAACAATAATAGAAAAATAATTTAGTAATATATTAGTTTTTAGTTCTAAAAAGTTTTACCATTAACAATAATATAATATTAAAATGATATGATCTAAACATTAACGCTAAAATAATTCCTGATTAATTAAAAGTCTTCTAATATGATTTCTTTTAAATTGTATCTTTGATTAATAAATTTTAGTAATGAAAAAAATCACTAAATGAAACATACATTGAAACTTACGGTAATTAATAATAAAAATACGTCAAATACTTTTATCTTTATTTATTTGTCTTAGGTGTTACACTAGTTTTATAAGCACATGTGCTTATTAAGTACGTAGATATATTACAAGACTCTATTTGACAATGGCGACAGTTTTTTAATGTAACCAATATTTGAACATTCGAATTACAATTTTAATTATAATTATATTCTGATAGATGGACATCAGCTATATTAATTTTATAAATTTTTGCCATAATGAAAACCTTTTTGTATTTTGGGTAATCGATTAAGAAATATCGTTTCAGATTCGGGTTCAGCTCTTAAAATTTTAAATTAAGGTTCGGATTCGGGGTCAGGTTTTAAAAATAAATCGGTTTCGGTTCGACTCCCTGCTTTCAAATATTTCATTGAACAGATCTTAACCAAAAGCTTACACAGTTATATTTCTCCCAAAAGGTAATCCATCCACTTACAATCCGTACTTATCCTTTTGCTTTGTTGTACAGTAATTTTAACAATTCCAATGGAATTTTTTTGTGCTAAATATTGTATGAAATACAGGAAGCGAAGTTCGGAGTCAGTGATGGTGAGCGATCGTCGTTTTGATTGTAATAATTCGTTCTGTGCGAACAAAGACGGTTTGTTCGAAATTGGACTTTGTTCTACTCAAGTTTGTCGATGTGAAGGAGGAAAAGCCAAGATTGAGGACTGCAAGGCAGGACTGGTGTTTGATGCTCTAACAATGGAATGCAAAAGTCGCAGTTCTACTCTTTGTGGATTACTTTAAATCATCATTTCTATCACTGTCACTTTGGTAATGTCGTAAGCTATTGTATTAGGAAATATGTGTATTCAATATTTAATAGATAAGGCTATTTTATCTTGATATAATTGAATACGGGGAAATGTATATGATGCTTTGTTTTAAATATTATATTATTGCTTTTAAATAATAAAGAAATATAGCAACAATATATTCATTGGTGTAATTTATACTTCATTCCTTTGTTTCTTGCAAATTACGTCTACATACGAGTTTTTTTCATCTCAGATTTACATATAAATAATTATTTATCTTTACCTATTCATATTATTTAAATCTATTAAGATAAGACCACAGTACTCAGACAATATTTTACCTCCCGCAACCTTGATAAGAAAAGTATGAGATACTGCAGAAAATCGAATATCGAGATTTTAAAGAATTAACAACGTTTCAAGGTCTCCACACTCTGATATTAACATTTTTACAATGATATATTGAGTGTGTGCTTACTATGAGGATTTTGTTTACTAATTAACTTTAAAAAGGTCAGAACTTTTCTTAATAGAAAATATACTCCATCTAAACTTTTGATACGAGACATTTTTTAACTCGACGTACATAACCCGAGACATACCAGGATATACTTTAAAATGAAACATCCGCATACCCAGATTTTTTTGAAATATTCATAGTCTCATATTTTTCATATTTAACTATTCTTCATAAATCATATAATGATGAAATAATAATAATTTTATACTTACTGTACAACTGTTATTATAAAAAGCACCACGGAAGTGATTTTGATGATAATTAAGAATTAATTAAAAAAATGAATACTAAAAGTCGAGAGGGTTTAACCACTTACGAAATTCTTTACACTAAACTTCCAAATCACAAAAACTTGCAAGAAACTTCCAAGACTTTCAAGAAAATTCCAAATACTTCCTTGAAATTTCCTAAACTTCCATGGAAATTCCAAGACTTCCATAAAACTTCCAAGACTGCCACATAACTTTCATGACACTTTTTTGATACTTTAATGAACTCAAAACCATCTCAAAACACACGTTGAATATTCTACTCATGAAACTCATGGTGTCATGGTAGACAAACCTGATTTAATAATAGGGGATTCCCCTTAGGGCAAACGCAAACTGATCCTTGACGACTCAAATAGGGCACGAGCGTGCTGCTACCGTTTGGGCCCGCTCAATCACCTCAGTGATCGTGGTCCAGAAAAGAAAAGCGGGAACTTTAAATAGGCGTCATGGACAGGGATGGCAACAAATTTAATAAAGCAAAATAAGTATTGGCTATAGTATGGTATTTTAAAATGGTTATATAATAAAAAACTAATATAATATCTACAGAATACGTTCTCTTTTTTACTGCTATCCTTTTCCATGACGTTTACTTACAGTTCCCGCTCTTTTCGCGACTACGACCAGTGTGAAGTTGGTGTGAAGTGAAGTCGTGCTTGGGCCCAATGGGGAAGTTTAGCGTATTTTTTAAATTTTTTTATTTTATCAAGATTGCCTTCAAAAGTGATATTCTACATTTTATTTCACCCAAAGATGCCTAGATTTCTCAAAAAATGAAGTTTTATACAAAAATGATGTCAGAGTGGCTCGCGGAGAACGTATCGTCTATCTTAAGCCAGCGCGCGCTGGGTTCCCATGGCAACAGAGAAGCGTATGGTGTAATGCCGCAAGATACAACCTACGTTCAAAAAGTCAGATCTCACCATCCCTTCTGCGCAAGCGCATATCTCACTTGTGACGTCAGAGTGGCTCGAAGATAAATCATTAATTATAAATAATTGGCAACGTAATTTTAACTTTCAATTACATTTTAAGTTATAATTATTCATATACTTATGACTAAAAGACATTTCACATGTAATTTCAACCACGCTAAACTTCCCCATTGACTGTAGCGCATTCGTTCCTTAGTAGGCAACGCGTTCTGTAGATATTATATCAGTTTTCTATGATGTAACTATTTTGAAACATCGTACTATGGCCATCGTTTCCCTTATTAAATATAACCCAATAATCGGCAAAAACTAAAACTAGTGAAAGACAAATACCATGTTGTGTTTAAATTTAAAGAATAGGCGTGCGCATTGTGGGTGCCATGGCATTCTCTAATATATTAGTAATAATAAAAATTTATAAATGTTAAAATTAAATACCTACATATTTACATTTGTCGGCTAGGACAAGTCAAAAATATTTATTATTCTCTCATTATTCACAGAATTTGATACTTTGTTACTTTTCTATTTGAAATATTAAATGTAGTCTTTGAGAATATTAATTAGCAGGTATAACAAATTGCTATACTTGTAACAAGTTGCTCATGTGAAAGAACATTTTCAAAAATAGCCCATAATTTAACAAAATGTCTCAAAACTTAAATCATTAACGCTATTGCTTTTAGAAGAGAAAAGAACTATAAAAGTTGATCACAATATACAGGTGAGTCTGGGAAGACGCCCCCCCCCCCCCCTTTAACTTTTTTATTATAAGTAATAGAAAAAAATAGCTCTTATAAAAGTTTTATTATTTTACATATACTAGTTGATGGCAGATGTAGATATTTTTTATAGTCAGGTTTACAAGTTACGACTATCAACTTTTATTTTTCAAATGGCAACCTATAATTATTTTAATAAAATAGAAACCGCCATTGTTTTCTATTTTCAACGATGTATTAACTTTTATTAATGTATTTGAAAAATTTCGAGAAAAATGAGATATTTAAAAATATTCGAAATAATTATTAAATAAATATTATAGGTGGCTATATGAAAATAAACAAAACGTAACAATGTAAAACAATTAAATTAATGTCAAAAATGTATACATTTGTTTGTTACTTATTGAGAAGGATGTTTACCCGATTTCGAGAAACATAGCCACCTATGATATTTGTTTAAAAATTATTTCTGACATTTTTAAATGATCTCATTTCATCGTTGAAAAGAGAAAAAAATGGCGGTTTCTATTTTATTAAAATAATTATAAGTTGCCATTTGAAAAATAAAAGTTAATAGTCGTATCTTGTAAACCTGACTTTATAAAAAATATCTACATCTGCCATCAACTAGTATATGTAAAATTATAAAACTTTTATATGAGCCATTTTTTTCTATTACTTATAATAAAAAAGTTAAGGGGGGGGGGGGGCGTCTTCCCAGACTCACCCTGTATATTGAGAAATTTAAAACAATTGCAGACTCTAAAAAACGAGTGTTTTAATTAAATATAACGTATCTAATATTTTCTTTACTGATTTTTCAAGATAGATAATATGAAATAGTAATAGTAAAATAAATTATTCCACTTACATACATTTAATACTTTTATTTTATAATAATAATTTTGGCACCCCCAAAAGAAAAGTTCTGCGCACGCCTATGATTTAAAGTATTCGTTTTCTACAAGTAAAATGTAATCTTATTCTAAAGTTGCAAGTGACAAAGTAAAATTAAAATGTTAAAACCGTGAAAATTATAATTTTTTGTAGTCATTAAGTCATTATGTGATCATATTGCATCATTATAAATTAAATGAAGAAAGAGTATCTCACATACCACTTTTTTATATCATCGTCGAACATTCTCTATAATTTCACTATTTTCATATTTTTTTATTCTGATCTGTAATATTTTAGTTGGAGTATCACATAAAAAGAAGTCCTATAGAATGCATATCCAATGTTGCCTTTCGAGCATTTAAGATTAAGACTGGATACCCAGACTAGTTATATGTAAAAATTAGTCGCAGGAACCCTAATCATTTACCAAGTTACATTAAACAATTCAAGAAAATCTTTAAAACTTTCGTAGAAATACCAAAACTTCTACCAGACTTCCAAATTTCTATAAGACTTCCAAAACTTCCATGAGATTTTCATGTAACTTCCAAAACTTCCATGAAACTTCTAAACCTTCCATGAAACTTTCAAGACTTCCAGAAACTTCCAAGACTTCCATGAAATTTCCAAAATTTCCATAAGACTTCCAAAACTTCCAAAAGACTTCCGAAGAGGTTAACTTCTCGGTAAAAGTAAATGAATGACTGTTATCACTTTTTAATGGTACTAAAAATTACATTTATCTAACTAAAAAAGACAGAAGAAATGATACTTGCTATGAACATAGCAATAATTTGAATATTAATAAAATTACGAGAAGCTGATGAATTATCATGAATCCATTGTTCAAATTTGGAAACGTTTGTGTAAACACCAGAAAATCCGGGTGTGGCACAACCAAACCCAAAAGATACTACCCCTACTAACATGTCGTCACAAACCAAAGGTCCACCAGAATCACCCTAAAATCAAGCATTTAGATACACGAATTTCAATAGTTACAGACGTACTTGACAAGAGTCTTTTCCATTGTTTATAGCGCAGATCATGCTGTCGGTTATAGATATACCTAATTGTGCGTATTTCACTTTACATAGATAATGATTTTCAATATAAAGTGGAGCATACAATAAAGAAGTGCTTACTGGTCCTTCATTCTTCTACAATAATAATAACTATATACATTAATCTTAATTTCAAAAATACAAGAACGTATAATACTTACCGTAGCGCCCCATCCCGATACTATACACTTTGTTTCATCTCTTGGTTTATTTTTTGTTGCTTTAATCGAACTAATTTTTGACGAAGAAGTGAATTTTTTCTTAAGCTAAAATTAAAGTAAGGTATTATTATTATATGGCTTTTAAACATTCAAGATTAATACAATTAAGATTTTTACAATGTTTTGACTATTTTTAGAGTTATGTCTGTCAGTTATACGTATGTTAGGATTGTAGTATGTCAGTATTCCAATTAAGACAGACGTTTCAAATGACATTATGTGAATTTCCTCTTTGCAAAAGTTCCCGTAGTGTCAGCAACTAAATTGAAAATCTCCAGGTTATAGAAAATAAAAAAGAGATCTATTAGTTTTCAGTAGATATTACCCATTAGTCGGGGTTATAATATATTATATTACATATTTTCCACACGATATGCATACAGATAATATTTGTTTTTTAATTTGGTAAGTATATAAAATAATAGTGGGAATATGTACAAAGTATTAGTAGGAGATCTACGCTTGCAAACGTCGTCAAAAAATTTCTTAACCCGAGAAAATGCGACCGATTGCTGGAAATAAGTGTAATCGATGTAAAATTTTCTGCTCTATCGATCTATGATATTTGCAAGTCGATTTGGAATTGCGAAAGTACTGAAAATTGCAATTTTTCACTTTTTTTAAATATTATTTTTTCTAGTTTTTTTATATTTATCTCGTCATATATTGGAAACTACTAAACAAATCGACATAATTCTTGTTTTGTTTTGTAGCGGAATGTATGGGGAACATACCTATCGTACATAATTAAACAATTTGTTTATTACAAGTAATAGGGATAATAGGCATTTTCTATTTAGGAAACACTGATTTTTTAGTAATAGAAGCCATTCCTTTTACTATGATGTCCCTGTAATCTTTCGTGTTATAGGCGTATCGTGTGTCAATCACGCGCACTCCCAATTCTTAATTTTACAATTTGTTTACTTCTGTACTATACAACTTATAGACTTAGTTTTTTCACTAAAAATAATTTTGAACCTTTCTACGCATTTCGTCCACTCACAGTTTCCTGGAATCTGAACAAAACGTAATATTGTCCACTGGTCATATTTTTCACTACACGTGAATTGCGCAGTGTAATTATTTATTTATTCACTCTATTGTAATAAACAAATTGTTTAATTATGTACAATAGGTATGTTCCCCATACATTCCGGTACAAAACAAAACAAGAATTATGTCGATTTGTTTAGTAGTTTCCAATATATGACGAGATAAATATAAAAAACTAGAAAAAATAGTATTTAAAAAAAAGTGAAAAATTGCAATTTTCAATACTTTCGCAATTCCAAATCGACTTGCAAATATCATAGATCGATAGAGCAGAAAATTTTATATCGATTGAATGTTTTACAAAAAAAATACTTATTTAAATAGAAAATTACATAACTGACATAATTTTTGTTGTGCTAGATTAGATTACTTTCCGGAGTTTCTGATTATTGCAAATTATATTTCAAGAAAAATTTAAAGTAGTTTATTTTTTATGATCCTTAAAACACGGACCATCTTTATAAATTAAAATTAATACTCTTACTTCAAAAATTGCGATGTCATTGTCCACAAAATTTTTATCCCATTTAGGATGTATTGTGATCTTATTAACTTCTCTTTGTTGCCCCTCTTGATATAAATTAATATCTCCTGCCCAAACAATGAAATCAGACGCCTTATGGTCTTCGACACAATGGGCAGCAGTCACCACATGTCTTAGATCTACTAACGTTCCACCGCAAGTGTGATACCTTTTATCCTTTACTTTTAGTTGAAGAGATATCTAAAAGATGAACAAAAAAAATACTTCAAATTTGTAGACTTCTACGTTGGTATGTTGAAATAATATAATTCTTCTTAAAAATTATGTAAATATTTTAATAGATAATATTACAAAAATATATTTAAAATGTAATGTTGTATTAGTTAGCAGTTAGTTAGCTTTGTACGAACAAGTTGTCATGGACAAAAACAATTTTTTATATAGATTCATTGGATTCATTCACCTAACATTTACACATAATATTTACCTGATATGGAAATTGACCATTGTTAGCTGGAGAACCACCTACAATTCGTTGTTCGGATTTTAATTCTACAACTAAAAAAATAATGCAAGAATAAGAAATAACAAATAATATAAATTATAACTGTAATCTAACATTAATTTATTAAATATTTCTTGTAAACTAACCTAAACTAAACAAAAGAATGCACACAATTTTTATCATTTTGGTTACTTTCATTTACAAATTTAAGGTCTTTTACGTATTTCACTCGTTAAATATAATAAAATAGATAAGATAAAATAATTGATTATCACGTAATTAAACCTAGAAACTTATATTATTTCATTTGATAGGAAGAAATTCAATTATCGGAAAAGTATTTTCCTTTGAAAACTGATATTAGATACACACTTAAATGAGTTATCATATTATATGAAGATAAAATAAACTACTTTAATATGATATAAATTTATAAATTAATATTTTTTAACTGCACTATCTTAGAAATAAAAGTAAAAAGGTAAATAAAATAATAAATAACATGTATAGTTTATTCACGTGAAATTTTGGTAAATACAACAAATTCACAATATATGAACAATATGATGTACATATGATCAAAATTCGCATGAAAGAAATAACAAATGGTATGAAAATCAGGAATGACACCTACTCTACTGCAGTCTAATATCGATTCACAATCAATTTCAAAATTAACAAAAAGTATAGATATCTGAAAATTTATTTACAATTAAAATATTGAGACATCCATACTGAAATTATTTGTGAAACACAGTCTAAATACTTCAATACAAACAGAAGCGTGAATTAACTCAATTGTCTAAACTGAGTTGAGTTCTCACAATTTTATGTCTACAATTCTATTTCGCAAACTATAGTTTATAAAAGCTGTACATACACTTATTATGAAGTATTTTTACAAATTATCTGTTTCCTTGAACGCTGTTGATACCTTGCAAATTATTTTTCAGTGTGAAAAAGTAAATGCATATAAATGTGTTTATTACTGCAACAACAATTTTTATGCAGGATATTTTAATAAAAATACAATTTTGTAAGTGCAAATTTAACAATTTATTTAAATTTTCTTAATCGAAGGAAAAATAAGATAATAAATATATAAAAACATGAAATATAACTGTCTGATTTCACTGATACTTATATTATGAATACCTTATTCCCTAATAAAATTATACAACATGCAGGACAAAATTATTTAGACAAAATCATGCAAATAAACGGAATAACACAAAAGAGATAAAAAGTGTCAATGAAATCAGAATACAGTACGAGCCATCGAGGAATGGTATAGCTGTGAAATTTCTGTTTGGTTCGCACTGGAGCATGCAACAAATCGGTAAAAATCTAGACCTATCCTATACATCAAGTTTCGCTTACAGAAGAGGTGAAATCGTCGGACTATACAGCGTAGGCGCAGGACGAAGTGACATTTGACTAGATGAGTTACCACATGTGAGTTTCGCGGATCTCGCTGATGATGTGCGCTGCTCGTTGCAAAGCCTAAAAACAAACAGTATGTAACTGACCACCAGCTTAAATTCAAATTCTATTATTCTTCTACCATGTTTTTTATGCAATCTAAACCAGTCAAAATAAAAAATTGAAACGTTAATGTAAAATTTTTCGTAGATTAACATAGTGAAGTCACCAAGACCGTATCTGCAATTATTTACGAAATGAGTATCCGACCGTACTACAACTACAACCGAGTTGGATTCTGTAACTTCGGTTGCTATCATTGCTATGAATTGCAAATATCAACTATAAAGTGTACTTGCTATTCTATAACAGTAACGATGGTTGATTCGTACTTACATATACTCATACGTATATAAAGAACACTCTAGAAGTCTACAGTGATGTGTGAATGTCTTATGCTCAAAAATTTAAGAATAAGGAATAAGAATAAGCGTAATTTTAAGCGTAACGATAGGGGTGTTTATGCTCCCGGTTTTAAGGAATAAAAATTAGGAATAAGAGTAGGGATATTGAGTTTTTAGGTTAGTTTATGTTTTTATTATTCTTGTCAGTGTCAGTATGGAGAACGAGAACATTATTTTATCTGTGTCGGGATTTGTTTTTTTGGCAAGTGCGATTAGTGTTTTGTATTTAAAGATGAAAGCAGAGAGAAGAGTGCGTAATATGTTTGTCACGCATGCGCACTTCGCTAACAGGTTTAAGAATAAGGCGTAAAGTTAAAAGTTGGCCAAATTTTCCTTACGCCTTATTCTTATTCCTTATTCTTATTCCTGCAGCATAAACCGACTCATATGTTTTAACTGTTTTAACTTTAAGACTATTCCTATTCTTATTCCTTATTCTTAAATCTGGTGAGCATAAACCCACCTAAATTCACTGCAAATTTGAATTTCGGCTATGGTGACGTTTGACATTTGACGTTTGTAATTGATATGATAACAAGTGTAGTTGCTATTTGTAGTTGTTACGAGTTATGGAATCCCATCCCATCGAATCTGCATAATTTTCATAAACCGAAAGTATTTTGATTTAAAAATCCCAAACCGATCAACATTAATCAGTTTCAATCCATTCACATCTAAAATGTTCTCTGTTCTTTATTTCAATTTAACAAAAAAATGCGAGTCGAGATCCGAACCCAAATCTTATTCTTGTGGTTTGAATACTCGAAAAGCATAGAGTTAAGAATACACATACAGTCTAGCGCGAGAATCAGTGACGAACGAACGTGTCCAGTGCTAGCGTGTTTACACTTAAAACGTATTAATCATTATCCGCACTCTTTACTACAGAACAAAATAAAATTAAACAATATATACACATATCTACTAAACATATTATAATTGTGGAACTCTATCCGGAAAGCATCCAACAATGATTAAAAATGGACAAAAACGACGATACTCTAGAAATAAAAAATCTAATTGAAGAAAACTTAAACAACAACGGAAAACTAACAAATTCCACACAACTACTAAGCGACAAAAATAAAAGCCCATGTAACACCATAACTACTAAAACCGATATGAACCTCTATACCGGGTGTCCCAGCTCGACCGACACATGAGAGATTTACATAGGAAATCAGTAAATTATGAATAGTATCTCCCCAGTGCAAGATATTAACTTGAAATTTTGTATGCTTATTGGGGAATATTTTTTCTATGGATTACAGTTATTTGAAATATGTAATTTCGTCTGCAAGACGAGATTTATTAAATTATAAAATCTAACATTTTCGTTCAAAATCAGTCAGCCATGGAAATAAAAGAAAATATCTATGTGACAGTTCTGACAGGTAATGACATGCCATTGTAGATATTTATATTTTTGTAATATTGGTATATTATTTAACAAAAAGAAACTAAATTCAACTTAAATAACATTAAAATACAGGGAATAAGAATTAAAATCAGTGATACTTCACTAAACTGTCAGATAAATATTTTCTTTTATTTCCATGGCTGTCTGATTTTGAACGAAAATAATAGATTTTAAATTTAATAAATCTCGCCCTGCAGACGAAATTACATATTTCAAATAAGTGTGATTCATAGAATTAATATTCTCCGATAAGTATACAAAATTTCAAGTTTATATCTTGCACTGGGGAGATACTATTCATAATTAACTGATTTCCCATGTAAAATTCCCATGTGTCGGTCGAGCTGGGACACCCGGTATATTGAAGACAACACCAAATGCAACTTCAATTTCTCAACAAAACAAGGAAATCATAAAAATTCCACCAATTTTCTTAAAAGAAATAAACAATTATCAAGCCATCTTAAGAGACTTAACAAAACTAACCACAAGCCCATTCAACACCAAACAACTAGGCAAAAAAAAAAATTAATCTTTCATCAAGTACAGACTACAGAAATGCAGTGAAATACAGTACAGCAGACAAAAAAATGTTATCAGTAGTTATTAAAAATGTTCCAACATCACTCTCAGAAGAAGAAATTAAAACTGAACTAGAACAGGTATTTATAGAACATAAAGTAGCCAGACTGAATAAAAACAACCAATGCCAGTATGCGCTGTACACATAATTCAAACTGAAGATGCCTCATAAATATTCAATTTAACACAATTTCTAGATGCAATAGTCAAAGTAGAACCCAGACGCAAAAACGACGATATTCCACAATGCAAAAAGTGCCAAAATTTTGGATAAACATAGAACTTTTGCAGATTAGAACCAAGATGTCACAAATGCGAAGGCAAGCATCAGTACACCAAATGTAACAAATCTCGTGAAAACAATCCCAAATGTACAAATTGCGGAGGGGATCTTTCCGCAAATTATAAAGGATGTTCGCATTTTTAAAGCATCAAGAATAAAATAACAAAAAATAATCAACCACACATCACACTTACACAAAATGCAGCAGCATCGACTTCCTCAACAGAAGCAACACTCTCAATGTCAGTTTCCTCCGTTACACCGAACAAGAGCCAAAGTCCGGTCTCAAATCCAACAAGAGACACTAATAGCTACTCTCAAAAACTGAAAAGTCAACACAACCCATTACCTAACAACAATGAAATAAACTCTCCTAACTTCATAACCCGCATTTCCTAAAACCGTACATCGCAACTATAAAAAAATTCCTGACATCACTCATTACTGCAATATTTTAAATTCAAACAGCATGAACCAAATGTCTTACAACAATTAAAAATATCCAACTGGAACGCGAACGGCATAAAAGAAAAAAGAGCGACTTTTATTGACTTCATCCAACGATATAACATCGACGTAGCATGCATTACCGAAACTCACCTAATACCTAATGAAAAAATTAAAATACCAGTACACAACATTATCCGCAAAGATCGTGACGTACCCTTTGTATCAGGCGAAGTAGGACTAATCATGAAATTATCCTGTAGCTGTTTCATGAAATTTTATCCTTTTTTATGATTAGTGCTACTCCGCCTGATGCAAAGGGTACGTCTCGATCTTTGCGGATAATGTTGTGTCCTGGTATTTTAATTATGGAAGCAGTAGCTTGCATAATAACCAGACAAGAAAACAATAAAAGCCTATAATAGAACCAACAAGCGTCTACTAAAAGAAGACATAAGAATACTCTTTAATAACAACATGACCACATTGCTTTTCGGAGATATCAATAGCAAACAATTAACTGGGGATGCCGAGCTACAAACCCCAATGGAATACGATTTAAAAAAGCACTAGAAAATAATCCCGAAATTAAAATTTTAGCACCCAACGAACCAACTTATTATCCACGAAGAGCAGATCATCATCCAGATATATTAGACATAATGATACATAAAATTTTTGCGCAATAAACACTGAGCCAAGAAGTCATTCATGAACTTGACTCAGATCACATTTCTGTTATAGTAACATCGACTAATTTACTAAAAAGTACATACAAAATAACATAAATTCATGGTAAAGTAGATTGGAAAATATTCTAAAGTAACATTAATGAACATCTCCAGATGCCAGGTAAAATGGAAACTTTAGAAGAAATAAATGATGAAATACGTAAATACACCAACACTATTAGAAAAGCGGTGGAATCCGCACACAAGGAAAACATACAACGAAGGCATCACAATAATCTTTAAGTTCAAGTTATATTTCCAAAATAATAAAAGAAAAACACAAAATCAGAAGACTGTGGCAAAACACCTGGAATACAGCGTACAAAAAAGAACTGAATAAAATAACACATTGAGTAAACAAAGAATTACACAAACATAGAATTAACTCGTATAAAAACTATGTATCCAGCCTAAATCAGAAACACACATCTTTTTTGCAGGCAACTAAAACAATATTAAACCAAAAATACACAATACCACCAATAACTATAAATGAGAAAACATACTGGACCGATGAAGAAAAAACAGAAGTCTTTGAAGATTGAATTCAGCTCAATGCACAAACAAAACACGACCATGTAAATTTTACCAGTTCCAATGAAATCAAAAACTTGATAAATAAACTTCACAATAAAAAATCACCCGGCAACGATCGAATTCAGAACGTAGTTCTAAATAATCTTCCAAAAAAGCAGTGGCCTTCTTAGCAATTCTTAATGCATGTCTAACAAATGGCTACTTCCCCACAGTATGGAAACATGCAAAAATTATAGTTCTCAACAAACCAGGCAAGAAACAAATCACTAGCTACAGACCAATAAGTCTCCTCCCATCTCTATCAAAAAGGTATGAAAAAATAATTAAAACGCGTCTAGCGACCGAACTAAAGAAAAAGAAAATCATTCCAGCCTTCCAATTCGCCTTTAAAGAAAATCACTCCACGGCACACCAGTTACTTCGAATCACGAAGAAAATAAATAGAGGATATGAAGAAAAGAAACATACTATCATAGCTTTTTTAGATGTAAAACAAGCATTTGACAAAGTTTGGTTGGAATCCCTCAAAAACAAAATTATAAATCTAAATATGCCACATATCTTACGAATGTCATAATCTCCTTTATCACGGCTAGAACATTTAACGTAAAAATAAATAACACATTTTCAACAAAAAGGAACATACTATATGCATGATATACTAATACCAAACAACACAACATTAGCAATGTATGCTGATGACACAGCACTTATCACACAGGAATCATGCATAATTGAAGCCCGATATGAACTACAAGAGGCAGCAAAAATATTCTCTCAGGAAATATGAAATACCAGAAAATATAAAAATTAACAATATAGACATTCCATGGAACCCAGATCATGCAGCAGTGAGATAACTAGGAGTACTCATAGATAAACGATTAACCAGAATACACCAAACTAATATACATGACAATTTTACGACCGCTTCTAACATACGGCTGCCAAATTTGGAGTACAGCATCTAAAACCCACATTTAAAAAATACAGATTTATCAAAACAAAATATTACGAATAGCAGTTAACGCCCCATGGTTTATAACAAATAAATAACTACACAAAGAATTAGGAATAATGACAATCGAAGAATTTATAAAAAAAGCAACTACAAAATTTCTGCATAAAATGCCCTTCTGTTCCGGAACTAAGGACTATAAATTAGGAAACCACTATCAAACAAAAAGACTTAAAAGGAAATTACCGCAGAATACAATAGAATTTTATCAAGACTCAAACAAAACCAATATTGACTAGACAGTAATTAAATCTTAAAACAAATGATAAACGGGGAAAACCAATATCTCAATCATGTTAATAAAAAGACAGAACTACCATGTATAACAGAAATGTTGGTCTCGAATACTCACAAAAAAAGAATACACATATAGGAACCAGGGAGCGTTAAAGCAAGCTTGTAGGCAATGACCTTGATCTTGATGCCCTAGTGACGGAAGGGGAATGAAGTGTCAGCCATGTTGTACCGGTTCATTTTATCGCGTAATTAAAATATTTACATTTTACTGGTACACACGATACACGAGACCCGATATGTCAGTAACTTTCACGCTTTTGGTTTCTGCTGCGCAATGACGTCATGCGGGTTGCACTTTGCGAAGCGTTGTATTTTATAATGTATTAATCTGGCAAATATTACAGTTTTCTTGTGTCAATAATAGTAAAATATTACTAACACTAAGATAATTTGAAGTCGGTACTTGATGGAACATCTTAGAATATTAAAAATTAAAATAAAAATACACTTGGTTCTTCCACAAATTTATTTATTACTTTATCGTAGTATAGTAGTATTACTAGTAATAGAATATTTTATTAATATAAGATTATTTCATGAAAGCAAATGTAACTCCCAAAAGGATAATAATATTCGTCACAAATATACAAAACTCATTTTATTTCGTAATCAATGTAAATAATTATTATGTATGTTTTATGTAGAATAAATTCGAAATATTTTTGTCTTTTATTATTAAAATTTCACATTATTTACTGATATAGTGATATAGTAACATTCTAAAAATACTTTTATTATTTTTGATTTTAATACAATTATATTAACGAAATTGATTACATATGTATTAAGCTTGTATTAAATAGCAAGACATTTTTTCAAATTCTCCGCCAATTCTGTATCATGTACGCATGCGTATTACATCGGAGTCTCAACGAGTGAGATAAAATATAAATGTTCTGTCTCAGTTTTGTTGCAATACTTTTAGCACACAAGATAAGCAAGGCGCGTTATAATTTGTATTAATTATATGCTCAGTGGCCGCGGTAAGAGCGATAACTTTAAATAGACATTATGAACAGGGATGGCAACAAATTTAATAAAGGGAAATATGTATATTGGCAATAGTATGGTGTTTTAAAACAGTTATATAATTAAAAACTTATATATTATCTACAGAATGCGTTCTCTTTTTTACTACTACCCCTCTGTGTGAGATCATGCTTTGGCCCAATCGGCTGCAGCGAACTCGTTCCTTAGTATAGAGAGTATTCTGTAGATATATTAGTTTTCTATGATATAACTATTTTAAAACACCATAGTACGGCCAATACATATTTTTCTGGAACACGGCTACTAAGATGATTGGCCCAAATGACAGCAGCGCGCTCGTGCCCTATTAAATTCATATTTAATCCCTCAAGGATTAAAAGTGCTACTTCAGTCTTCGTAAATGGAAAATAAAGTAGGCTTTTAGCCCCGGAAGTGCAAAAAAAAATTCACATATGAAAAAGTAGATATCCAATCTTCTACAAACTTTTTTTTAATCTATGAAAATTCTACCAGGGGCTCTCAAAACTCGGATTATAATATTCGTAATCATTTATAAATTATTTTATTAAAATACTTATTAATTATGAATATTCCAAGGAACAAAATAATTATTTAAAACATATTTGTATATTTTTATAACTTTTTATAAATTTTATAACTGTTAAAATTTTCTGAATCTACTTATTGCTTTCAAATTAGATGAAGTTTCATATAAAAAAGGAGGACCCCATTGTCGTTCTTTTTACTACTCAAAAATCTCAGCTTAGCTCATCTTTTTAAATTGAGGTGAGGTGAGGCGGATTACAAAAAGAATGATATTAAGCATATAAATGTTTACCTACCAATAAATAGCTCTTGTGTAATAATTGTAGTTGTACGAAATAATCATTTTAAGAAAAAAAAAATACTTTACAAAGAATCTTCAATTTCAAATAAATTTAACAATAATTTTAATGAATTTACAATATTTGGTTATGGAGCAAAGGTGTAAAATTTGTTTTCCTACCTTGAGCATATCGGCAGCTTCCTTCCTGCGCTGAGCAATATGTTCCGATTCGTTAAGAAGTTGATCCGCGTTGTCCGCTTTATATAAATGTGTCACCAGTTCCGACTGCAAGTTATCTTTCACGTAGTTCACTAGGAAGTGCATTACAGCTTTGGGAACACTATCCTGAATCGACTTGCGTACAATGTAGAAGTAGGACTTTATTAACCTCTCTGAAACAAGTTTGAATTGAAATAATTAAAAATACATTCTTCTGCCAGGGTAATTTGTAGTGAATTTGCTTCATGCCTTTGCTTATTCTATTATATTTCTTTATAAAGTTTCTTACCTATAACTTCGCAGTCGTGTTCTTCATTATCGCTAAGCTTCCGGCTATTGCTGTTAATTGGAACTTGTGGCAACAAGTTGACTGGTTTCATGGGACTGAGAATACCGCGGGGGTCGTCTAGATGGGGTCCGTCGTCACCTGGTGCTGGAGCCCCTCCAATGGCGTCGGCTACAGGTGGAGGAGTGTTGGAAGTACCTCCTGGAACTAGGGATGATAGCCAGGATGTTGCATCCGAGTTGTTCACCTGTAGAACGGAAATATTGACATTTTCATGATCGTTTCATTTATGTGTATGTTTTATTATACTGTAATGCAGAGGTTCTCAAACATTTTAAATTTTGTACCACATAAATAAGAATAAAAAAATATGTGTACCACCATAAAAGCATTTCCCGAATAAACATTTATGGCCGTATTTATTTGGGAAATTTGAAAACAACCCTAAACTGATCCTAAACTAACCCGTGTTGGTACCAAATAAACAAACAAATCTTATAGTTGGTGAAAATTTTATATGGTAAATTTAAGTGATTTATTAAAATTATGTACTTATGTTTTGTGTTTTAAAGAATAAAAGATATAACTTCTGACAGATATAGAAAAAGAAGCAATGTGTGAACAAAGATAGAAAACAGGTTCAACTCACCAACCCAGCAAAATAGCTGGGTGAGTTGGGTAAGTTCAAGATCAGTTCTGGGTTTATTACATGTGCCAAGTAAACAGAATTAACCAACCAGGTTACTTAAAATGTCCCAAATAAATACGGCCAATGCATCCCGAATTGAGTGTTTATAATGAATATATATTTTTTCATTTTACTCGATTCGCCAACCTAAATTCTTGGATTAGTCTGCCAGTTACAATATTCAAATATGGTTTTAAAAAATTTAAATATTTTGTGTAAAAATTTTACCACCAAAAATAACTGATGTACCAGGAGTGATACATGTATCATAGTGTTGGAAACGCTGCTGTAATGTATTTTTAACCAGGGGAATAATTTAATTAAAATTAAAATAACGCTTGTGATTTGTTAGTGCTTAGCCAAGATTACATTACAAAAATCGTACAGGAGGGTTATTCTTTACGATAATTTTGAACCTGTTTTGACAGAAGCTAATTTTTTATTTTATAATTATACGGATGGGAGTGTATAACATTTAATTAATTTTATAAGTAATAAGTACTTTAATTATAAGAATTGTTTATGTATTTTCTAAATCGATATTATCGATTTCCTTCCAGTTTTTCCGCTTCTTCAATAATCTAAAGTAATTGTAAAATAAAAGTTATAGTGTCACAAACAGTTTTTATAATTAATCTACCAACAGTTTATAATAGTATATTATGTCGTTGATTGAAAAATATTTTTCAATCAACGATTATGTGGAAAGTGTGTGAAGCTGAAATTTTTACATGAGGGTGGAGATTGCGACTCGATCCAAAGACGAGTATTGCAAACCATCCGAATGTAAAACAGGCTTCACATGTTTTACATACTATACTTTTTTTGCGACCTTGCAATAAAATATAATTTTTTCTTCACATTGTCATTCTTTTAATATAAAGCCTCTGTATTATCGACTTATAACCATGGTTCCAATTCTGTATCACTGAAATATCTGATGTATTTATATAGTAGTATTTTCTAAAATAAATAATACAGGCAAAATAGTATTAAAATATTAAAAGGAAATATAATAATTTTATATTTTGTAAGTGACACTTATTTCCCTATAAATATAAAAATAAAGCTTTATCAAAACTGCAACGCAAAGCTACGTCGTATACGATGTTTCTTTCAAGACCAACAGATGGCTTCAAGTTGAATAGCGAAGTTTCGCTATCGCTATCAATAACCCCCCACCTCAGATATAAGTTTATGGATTATAAATCTTTTCTACGAATTTACAAATAAATAAATTTGTATATATACATCTTCCATGATTGTAAGTTTAATTAAAATTTAAAAAATAGTTATTAGGTACTTATAATTGGTATAATGTTTTTTAAAAGTACATTGTAAAGGATCACTGCAGCTGTATATGGAATTTTTAAATGCAGTTTAATGCAATTTAATGATTGACGTTGTACAATCGGTCACTAGCCTAATATTTTACATCTATGCTTTAATGATTTGCGGAGTAGAAATATATTTGAGATGTTTAAATAAGCTCCTGCTGCCCGCTCAACTCTTATTTCATATATAATACATCTAAAATTTATTTGTTACTCTGACCTGTTTCATCCCCATCAGTTCCCTGTCATTCTCATTGGGAGAATACTTGGTATACATGCTCTTGGGTCGGCTGGGTCTGTTCCCTGCGGTTTCCATGGGAGGGTTGTGTTTGATCATGGTGGGTACAAGAGCTATTTCCTTGCAAAAGTCTGGATGTTTGGTGTTGATATATGCTAGTTCGATTTGAACTAGATTCTCTACCATGACGTTAGTGGTAGGCAATCGGCGACGAAGTAGTTGTGTAACAACATCTACGATGCGTTCGTACAACTTAGGGAAGCGGAGCATTTCTTGTTGGACTTCGCTTCCGCAGTGCTGGATGATACGTTGCATTTCTTCGTGGATTAGCTCCACGCATCTAGGGAATGGGATTCAAACTTTGACAATTTCGGAAACGTTTTAATTATTAAAATGAAAAACAATAATAATTACAAGAATATTAATTACTTTTTGTTTATTCCGAAACTAAACTAAAGTAATTACGATTATTTTTTCAGTAACCAGATACATTAACGGAATATGTTTCCTGAAGGTGTTGGTTACTTTTTAGTGATCAAATTAACCGCGATAGATTGGCGATACGATCGGTTATTAGGTTTTAAGGTTGACACGTAAACGCATTGTTTTAAAAAATATCCATGGAGCTTAATTCTTAAAGATACATAATTTAAAAATACTATTGAAGCTCTATTATTAATTATTTTGTCTAATAAATTATTTCATCTCCTTTTTCTGAATTATTTTGCCTAATAAATTATTTCATCTCCTTTTTCTGAGCTACCATCAGATGGTATAAAATTATTTTTAAAAAAGTCTCCATAATTTATCAAGAACAATAATTTACAATCTATTAACCAAGCATGAACCACGCTTTTAAACTTTTAACAACTTTCTACTCCTTAACCATGATACCGGTCAAATTGTGAACATGGTTCAACCATAACCACATCACAGTTTATTTTCGGAATATTCTAATCAAAATACATATTTAGTTGTTTTCCGCGGGCAAAAAAAAACCGCAAATATTATGATTTACAAACTGTAAACCGTATCTGAATCGGTCAGTGGCGACTTGTCCTTAAGTGCTGCAGAGCTGCAGAACCACCAAAAATTTTAAATAAAAATGCACATTAATCATATAAGTACATTATTAAAATACATGTGTAACGTTGAGATCGGATGACATATGAAAAAAAGAAGAATATGACAGAATTATGATCTGTCAGTCAGTTATTATGTTCATTTTGCTTCTCATAGTTTCTTGACATATTTTTACTTTGTTTGGTTAAACCCATTTATTATTGTAACTACAATTATATTGAATAAAAACAAATTGCGTTACAAATTGGCGCCCAAACGTGGGACCAAACAAAAAAGTGAAATTAATAATTTTCTGTGAGTAAAATAGTGTGAACGAAAGTGGAAATCCCTTTTGATGAACACACTAGTCCAAGAAAAGAAGACACGAAGCAGAAAAAAGAACGACGAAGCCAAAATGGTTGACCAAAATAACGCGACAGAAAGCAACAGTAACCCGTCTTTCATCACTTTAACCACCGAACAGCTAAATCAACTAATAGTAAGTTTACAACAAACTGGCTTAAATGCAACATCAAATACAAGTATGTGTAGTAATAATCACGTGAAATCTGGAAATTTCGTAAAATGCAATGCGCGATTTGATGCGTCATCAGAATCAGATGTCGAAGCGTTTATCGATGCAGTCGAAATTTTTAAAGATTGTGCAAATGTTACAAATGACAACGCGTTACGCGGATTACCTATGCTACTACATGGTATGGCGTCATCTTGGTGGCAAGGCGTTAAGTCCAGCATAAAATCTTGGGAAGAAGCTGTCCAAGCATTGCGTGATGCTTATGGGAGAAAGAAACCAGCTTTCAAAGTATATCGCGAATTGTTCAGTATGGAACAGGATGATAATACGTCCACTGATCTATTCGTTTGTAAAGCTCGAGCACTGTTAGCAAATATTCCAGATAGCTTGTCGGAAAAAATTCAACTCGATATGATATACGGATTACTTAATCGACGAATCAGGAAAAGGATTTTACGAGATAAATTTAAGACCTTCAAAGATCTATTAGAAGCTGCACGTGAAGTAGAAAACTCATTACTAGAAGCGAAATCGAATCCTAAAATTAAAATAGAAAATAAAGAAGATAATTCAAAAAAACTTTTTCAACATCGTAAAGATAGAC
The DNA here is from genome assembly GCA_035578165.1 of Stenolophus ochropezus. Taxonomy (NCBI): domain Eukaryota; kingdom Metazoa; phylum Arthropoda; class Insecta; order Coleoptera; family Carabidae; genus Stenolophus; species Stenolophus ochropezus. Next base: position 36,001,705 of record JAQOWZ010000001.1, on the reverse strand, counting down.
CGCGATGCACATTTTGTAAAAAGTTTGGTCATGTCGTTGATGATTGTCGGAACAAGGAAAATGCAAATCAAATTCCAAACGCCAACATGAAACAAGAAACTGAAACTCAAAGAAAAGCCCAAAATTCTTCCAGTATTGCATGTTACGGATGCGGAGCATTTGGTGTCGTAAGATCTAAATGTACTAATTGCAGGAACGCTAATATATCAAAGGACAAAGATATTGTTACTCATTCTGTAGAATTTTGCCACACGTCTCTTTTAAATAAAAGTAGCGATGTACGTAGCAGACCTATGATTCCAATTACGATATTAGGAGCAAAAGGAATTGCATGTGCAGATTCCGGATCTCAAGCAAGTATCGCGGGTCACGAGCTGTATAAAATTTTGTTAAACAAAGGTTGTAACTTTTTGACAGACAGTATTCGAATAGCTTACGCAGATGGAATAACGAAAACTGAAGAGGTAAGAAAAACTAATGTAAATATTGAAGTTGCAGGCAGAACTGTGCCAACCACACTTATAGCTTTTCCAGAGCTAATAAACAATAGAACGTTGTTAGGCATAGATTTTCTTGAAGATGCAGGAATTGTTCTTGACCCTGGGCAAAGAATTTGGTATTTCCAAGATAAACCAGAAGAAATCTTCTCGTACCACAATCAATCAATAGTAACAAAATCTACACAAATAAACGAAGTTAACTTAAGTAACTTGGAACTCCGTGATGACGAAGGAAAACAGTTAAGCAACGGTCAAAGGGAACAATTGAACACACTGTTGACTAAGAATAAAAGTACCTTCGCAATAGGGGGAGAACCTACAAAGTATGCAGAGCACGTAATCGATACAGGTGATCACCAACCAATATATCTACCACCCTACCATTTGTCAGCCTTCAAAAAGGAACTACTGAAAAAGGAGTTGGAACAAATGATAAGTGATGAGATAATTGAAGACTGTGAAAGTCCCTGGGGTGCACCAGTAGTTTTAGTACCGAAGAAAAATGGAAGTGTACGAGTATGTGTGGACTATCGTAAGTTGAATGCCATAACCAAAAGCGATAGATATCCTTTACCGAGAATAGATGAGTTACTGCACACGGCAAAGAAGACTGCTTACATGACAACTATTGATTTACAATCAGGTTATTGGCAGGTAAAGGTACGGGATGCCGATCGCGATAAAACATCATTTGTAACTCCATTCGGAACATATAGATTTAAAAGAATGCCGTTTGGGCTGAAGAATGCGCCATCCACCTTTCAACGGTTAATCGACAAGTTCAAAAACGGATTAAGCGATGTAACTATACTCGCTTACTTAGATGACATTATTGTGTTATCAGAAACTTTTAACGACCATTTATCTGATCTCCAAAAAGTGTTTGATAGACTACAACAATTTGGTTTGCGCGCACGTCGTGAAAAGTGTTATTTCGCATGTGACACAGTTCAATATTTAGGCCATCTGATTACAAAAGATGGAATTCAAACTAATCCGACTAAAGTAGAAGCAGTTCGTGAAATGATAGAACCAAGAAACGTAAAACATGTACAATCCTTTGTGCAAACTGTTTCGTGGTATAGGAAGTTTATTCCCAATTTCTCTGAAATTGCTCGTCCTTTGACGAATTTGACAAAGAAGAACGCAATATGGAAGTGGGAAGAACCACAACGACAAGCTTTTGCGAAATTGAAGGAATTGTTAATCACAGCACCCATATTGAAACAAGCTGATCCTTCTAAGCCCTATATACTCCGTACTGATGCAAGTAACTACGCATTAGGAGCAGTTTTGCTACAAGGAGAAGGCGATATGGAACAACCGGTAGAGTATGCCAGTCGACTACTCACTGCAGCAGAGAGAAACTACACGACTACTGAACGAGAAGCTCTCGCAGTCGTGTGGGCTACAAATAAATTTCGTGGATACCTAGATGGAGCAGAAATTACTCTTGGTACAGACCATCAACCGTTACGATGGTTACTAACACTAAAAACACCAACTGGTAGACTCGCGAGATGGGCTCTTAGTATACAAGCATTTAATATTAAAGTAATATATACACCTGGCAAAGCCAATGTAGTGGCTGACACCTTATCTCGACCGGTGATCGCTGAAAATAATGAAAATAATGAAAATAAAATAGAAACATACCTTGTTACTATAAACATGCCTACCAAGAAGCCTCAAGAAATAAGACAAGAACAGTTACTCGATCCGGAGGTATGCAAAATTATCAAAAATTTTGAAGACAATGATCCTCAAAGTATTATGAGATGGACCGACCGTGGATACACAATGATGAACGGAATTCTATACCGCTACTCAGATGATGAAGAAGTTGAAGATCCTCTTCTTGTAGTACCAGAATCATCCAGAAAACAGGTATTAATGGAATATCATGATGCTAATACTGCAGGACATTATGGAATAGAAAGAACTCTACAAAGACTTCGGAAAAGATACTTCTTTCCAGGAATGCGGAGATACGTGGAAGAGTATTTGAAGAAATGCCCTGAATGCCAGAGGTATAAAATAACTAATTTAAAACCAGCTGGATTTTTGCAGACTCCTGCCCCAGCGCAAAGGTTCGAAACGATTGCAATAGATCTCGTGGGTACACTACCAGAGACTGAAGAAGGGTACAAATGGATATTTGTAATCGAAGATACAGCATCTAAATGGATAGAAATATTTCCATTAGTATCAGCAACTGCAAGTAAGTGTGCTCAAATACTTATAAATGAAATATTCTTACGCTTTGGAACCCCAAGACGTATAATCAGTGACAATGGCGTACAGTTCGTATCTGAAGTCATGCAAAAGGTTACATATTGCCTTGGAATAAAGCAAAATCTAATACCGGACTACCATCCAGAAAGCAACCCGGTAGAACGTAAGAATCGCGACTTAAAGACGCAACTTGCAATGTTGGTCAAAGGTCATCATAATAAGTGGGCAACTCATTTAGCAGCAATACGTTTCGCTATGAATACAGCGAAAACTTCTGCAACTGGTTTTAGTCCAGCTTATCTCACTTATGGTCGAGAACTAAGAACTCCTGATGATGTACACCATGATTTACGACAAATAATTGATACAGAAAATTTTGTCCCAGCTATAACTCCTTATTTACGAAATTTTGCAAACGTTTTATCTGAAGCAAAAGAAATGATTGAACATCAACAAGATATTCAGAAAGAAAGAATAGATCGAGGTCGCCGAAATTCTGAAGAATTCATAGTTGGCGAAAAAGTTCTACTGAAGAGTCATCTTCTAAGCAATACCGCCAAAGGAGTAAGCGCAAAGCTAGCTCCAAGAAGAGATGGACCCTATGTAATTACACGAAAATCTTCGCCCATATCCTACGAACTGGCAGACATTTCTGGTAAACATATAGGCAAATATCATGTTAATGATATTAGTAAATTTCAGCCAAATAGTGACCAGTCCAGCGCAGAACCAGTGATACCGAAAAGAAATAGGGGCCGACCAAAGAAAACAACCTCATCACAACCACCAGATCCTGGTCCACGCACGAGGGCGTCTATCGTGGCCCAGAGGGGGAGGATGTAACGTTGAGATCGGATGACATATGAAAAAAAGAAGAATATGACAGAATTATGATCTGTCAGTCAGTTATTATGTTCATTTTGCTTCTCATAGTTTCTTGACATATTTTTACTTTGTTTGGTTAAACCCATTTATTATTGTAACTACAATTATATTGAATAAAAACAAATTGCGTTACACATGTAAAAATCAAATAATAAACTTAGTCTTTATCAAACATTATATTGTGGCTTAATAAGAGCAAGTCAAATGATCACTGAATACTTTAGTCGCCCAGCTAAATCCATCACATTGCTGACTAATTACGGTGTTCCAGCTACGGTATTTTACGCGATTCGATAGACCTCATCTACAATCGGAACAAGTTCGGCGTAAACAATGTTATGCTCTATACGAGCTGCAAGAACTGCAGCTTACAAGCAGGTATCTGGCGCAATTCACGTAGTAGTAAATGTAGTTTCTTTAAAGTTTAAATACATATTTCAAAATGAATGTTATTCAATTACATAAAAATTAGTTTTGCAATCTTTTTTATCAGGAACAATTTGCAATTAAACAGTAAAGTCGTTCAAAACCTGAACTAAACATAGGAATTTCGGGTAAAAGCCGCGGTAAACTATATAAAACACAATTTAACAAAGACATATATAAGAAAGAACTGGATTTGTTGTTGAAACGAGAAAAATTATTTGTTTTGATTTCCGTATTTGCTGTTTGCGGATGATCGTGGTGAAGAAATATGAACTGAAACTAGGTAGAGATTTGTTGCATTTGACAGAAAATAAAGAACACGAAAATTTATTGCCACAAAAATATTACTCCTTTTGTTATGCAACGAACGACAAAATATATTTTGTCGTTGGATATTGAGAAAATTCACTGAAAATAGATGGCAGCACCATCAACATCGAGATAGGGAAAACATTCCATTTGAGCCTATGTAGTTATAAGTGCAACATTAAGTTTTTATCCGTATTATTTATTTATTTACCTGTTAAATACCATAGAATTATGTTTGTATCTTTAGGGGGATATATATTTATTTTTAAAAGGTAATACACGTCCCGTGAGTGAAGGAGATGCAGTATATAAAGGTAACATAAATAAAGTTTGGTTATGTTGATATAAATGTAATGTTTATAGGCGGATAATGTGACTAATAGGACACGAGAGCAGCACCATCGACCTCTCAGCTCATTTCACACCATTCCATAATTGTCTCAGTTCACACTATTCCAGGCGGAAGAGAAGAAATGGCGGAAATTTAAATCGACGTCATTGGCGGGTTTTGTATTCATTCCATTCTGCGGTTGGTTATGTGTGGTTTATTCATTGTAATCTTTAAGGGCCGGTTTTTCCACCTCTGGTTAAAGTGCTGGTTACCTTAACCGTCGGTTAATAGAAAAATATCGCATCGAAAAACTAATGTAAGTTGTCAAAAATATATGTTATTTACTATTTCGATGCGATATTTTTCTATTAACCGACGGTTAAGGTAACCAGCACTTTAACCAGAGATTGAAAAACCGGCCAAGTGTTTCTCGTGTCAGTATTTGTTGTTGTTGATTTTGTTATTGTTGTTGAGTTGAGCCAATGCCGTTTATTTAAATTTCCGCCACTTTTTCTCTTCCGCCTGGATTTGTGTGAAGTAAGGCAATCATGGAATGATGTGAAATGAGACAATCATAGAATGGTCTGAAGTGAGATAAGATGGACAAGATCGACATTCGAAAACAAAGTTTTAAATGATTTATTAAACGTAAAACAGTATAACAATGTTAGTGACTATTAAATCTGTATAAATACAACTTGTTTTCGCCGGAAGAGTATATTTTGACTTTTATTTAAATTTCCGCCACTGGAATGGTGTGAAATGAGATGAGAGGCTTGGGCAAAGTCGACGGTACTGCTCTCGTGCCCTATTTTGACAAGATACAAAGAAGAAACTAAACCAAATGTGGTGGAAATATTAGATCTCTGTTTAGACATCCAACATCCCAAAAGAATTGCCACATAATATTAATTTGTAAATAACATCAATGTTTGTTTAATTTTTTGTATAAATTTTCTGTTTGTCATATTAGGGCGAGCGAAACGAACAGGTTAGCTTAGTTTTTTTTTAATTTTTATTAATTTTTAGTACCATTCAATAGTTAATTAAACTACTGGTCCTAAACTATGATTTTATTTCGTTCTCTATTGTACGTCTTAATGGGAGGTTTTTACTTAGTATAACACCAAATTTTAATTTTTATAAATATTTAACTGTATTAAATAGTTTTAAACAATAAATAAACTGATTAAACTTATCTGGAAAAGAAGTCATTTGGCAAAAAATCGGCCGAACAAACATTCATAAATGAAGAAATCGTCTTCCCAATTTTTAAGACTGCAGCTAATATTTTCCTTCTATTTTTGTCTTTCGGAAAATAGTGCAATGCTATCCTTTTACCTACGTAATTATTGCATTGAGGATCAACAATATCATTTAGATTTAGTCGATATTTTGTTAATTTTAGCTAGAACTACACATTTGTATATATGATAACATAACCTGTTTTCCCTAGCCGCAGGATTATAAAAAAATCCGCCAGATGTCAGCATACTACCAAATATGTAACACGAGACGGCCAAAGAGAATATGTTTGAAACATTTTACATAAAAAAATATCTAATTTTTATAAGCAATATCCACATATGAGACGTATTGTAAAAATAATATAAAAATTTTGATATTTGAAAATATGTCCACGAATTAAAGTCTGAAGGTATGTGCGCACATGTAAAGTAAATTCGGCTAAACGGATATTAATGAAATAATATTTAAGTTTCTCACAATAAATTCACGAAATGCTAAACTTTTGTTAGTTGCTTTTAATATTTTTAGGATCTTTGCGAATATTCCCTAATAAATATGTCGAATAAAACTAGTTCAAGAAAGTTGCAAATAACAAACTTTATTTAAAAAAAAGAAATTTGAATTAGTGATATTTTTATCGTATAGCATACCGCTGTTATTAAGAAATAATTTTTAAACGCGTCTCAATAATTGCGGAATTTATTCTTATTAACATATAATTGTCTTACTTCAAAAATGATTTTATTTCACTTACCGTAAAGAAGGCTCTTCAAGTCTTCGTATCTGCCTCTTCACCAACAACTCAAATGAGACTTCTGGTACAAAAAGAGCCGGTCTTGGTCCATTCGCGTTTCTAATAGCCGTTAAAATATCCATCTTACTCAAACCAGTAAGTGGGTGTATCGAATCCAGAGTCCTGCCGAAAGTTTCGTGGAAAATATAACAAATACGAGCACCGCCACACAGTTCGGTTGTTTCTATATTGCGTGCTGTGCCCTCAATAGTTGAACAGTATGCGGACGCAAATTTTGTGATAATTTGGAGAAGAGTTTTACTTTTATCGGAGATGTCCTCACCGTAGGATGATAAGAGAGAGTTGAATTGAGAGATCATTAGATTTACGCGAGTCTACAACCGAATAATTTTAAATATTGAAAAAAAAAATAGTTGTTCGTACCTTCAAATCCGGTAAACAGTCCCTGATATGATGCATCAACAATCTATTCAGAGTTTTCGCTAAATAAGGAGTTCCATTTCTAGCTGCTAAAGTCGGATACATCTTCTGTAAGAATGCTGCTTCGTCTTTTAGAGCTTCTTTAATATCTTTTTTTTCCTGAATATCTTTTTGTGACCGGTTGACAACTCCAATGATTCCTAACTTCACTGGTATGACTCTACCGCAGAGAATATCAATAGCATCGGTTCCGGCGTCCATCAGGTCTAGTTTAGTGACGACGGCAAGAGTGCGACGTCCATCGGGATCTACCTCGCGTGCAAGTTTCAAGCTTTCTGACGTAGCCATATCTGTATTGGCTGTTACTACAGCTAGGACGATGCTGTTAGGGTTTGCGACATATCGAACAACTAGTTCACGGATTTGTTGTTCAATGTCTTCTGGTTGGTCCCCTACTGGTACCTAATAAAAATAGTTTAAAATAAATGTAGAAATCTAGTGTCCAATTTAGCGAAATTGATGTCATCCATAGCAACAAATAATAAACGAATTTGAACATTTAAAATTTTTAACAGATGTCCATAATTAATTATCAATGGATAAGAGTTGATTAACTTTTAGTAAAAATCGGTCAACCACAAGCGATGGTTATTTTTATGGTTTCTTGGTTTCGTAACAGATAAAAATTTTGCAAAATCTATTTGAAAAAAGTTGCTGTAAAATACACAAGCAATGATCTTTAAAAAGTTCAATTTAATGACATTTTTAAACATAAAACGTATATTTACTTACTTTCGTGATGCCTGGTAAATCAACCAAAGTCAGGTTGACAACTTTGGTGGAATAAATTTTTAAGTTGATTGGTTCAGCACAAATTCCCTTATTACTTCCAGCTAATTTTTCAGTTTCGCTTTCAATTTCTTGTCTAATTTCATCAAAATCTCTGTATATTTTTTTCGAATGTAAAAACACGCCCCAATCATCTAATTCTATAGTTCCTAAAAAATAAAACCAACACTGTAACATTTATTTGAAAATAAATATTTATGTATTTTACATAAAGAGATTCACAAAAGCGGGTAGCAAATTAGATTGCAAATTTAAATTACTGCAAATTATTATTATACTATAAATTAAAGCAATTTAAATAAAAAATTATATGTTTGTAAAAATATTATTGTAAATAAAAAATTATTGTATTATTTAGTTTTATTTTTCTAATCATATTTTTTTAATGTCACATTATTTTTTCTACTCCTGCTTTGAAAATACAATTTTCTGGTTTGTTTTTCATGTTGAAAGTGACTCTTTGCAGCACGCAGTGCTGCAAAACTTTGCAGCACTAATAAATGTTTGTTACATTGTTGCTGCCATGGATACGCATCACTTGCACATCACAATAACAAAATTTGCAATAAATGTCAAATTATGTTTAAAAAATAATTTTTTATTTCCTTATTTTTTATCTTGCAGGAGTAGGAAAAATAGTGTGTGTAACACGTGTTGAAAGTCCTTTGTCGAACACAAACGATTGCAGCGTTTTGGTTCGACAAAGATAGACTTTCAGCACTTGATATACAAATAACTATTACCGGTTTCAGGATATCTCAAGCCTTTGTTTACATAGACAAAAGTAAGCTGGGTAACTGTCGTAACTGTAATATTATTACCGTACTGACTTGTCAAAATAACAAGGTACAATTGGATAATATAACTGTAACCATATAGACTTGACCTCGATAACGTTATTGAGAAGAGAATGAAGAGAATTTTATAAAATAATATTTATTAATAACGTCTTTATTTTCTAAAACCGGTAAACTATTGAACAAACCATTGATGTTATGAATCATACCAGGTCTTAGATGTCTCGGAATTCAATTCAGATTTGCGGAGGTAATGATACTAATCCTCGGTATGTTAATAGCTATTTTTAGTGTTAATACGCAACATTATTACAAATGTTAAGAATTAGTAGAACACGATATTAATATTTGCAGACTAACCCGCTTCGTGAATCTGATTATTCTGAGTTTCGCTTTGCAAATCTGTTGATTTGAAGAACTTAAAATAAATGTCGTTTGGGAACGACCTTTGTGTGGGGGTAAGCGACGTTGGTTCTAAAATCGAAAAAGCTGCGATAATTTTGATATTAATGACAAACTTTTCAAGAAATAAAAACAACATATTTTCAGTTCTACTACATTAAATATTATTCAAAAAGAGGGTCTTGCATTTAATGTAGAAATATTAAATTGTTAAATTATGAAAGCATTAATCTGCATTTATAAATAAAATCGTTTGGAAGCAAATCAATAAAACAATATATTAAATTTCAAGGTTGCCTACAGAAGTTATCACGAAATTTGTCACGCTCACGTTACTGTTTAAAATTGTATCAATTTAAAGAAAATATAAACAAATAATTAATATTGTTATGACGTAATATTTACCTTCCATGGAACTTCTATGTTCTTTGTCTTCCTTTGGGCAGTAAACTAATTGTAAAATAAGTGGTCTTCTTGTAACTATCCCTGTCCCTCTTGGCAAAAAAGACTTCCCAACTAAGCTCTCAATTACTGAGCTTTTTCCAGAACTCTAACATAGAAAAATACAAACATTCGCTTTACAATATATAATACAAATTACATATACGTATATATAATATAAAATATTATTAAGAAATTAAAACAAAATAGTAAAAAAATATATTGTTTCAAAGGTTAGAAACGATGATTAATAAAACAATCTACCTGTGACCCAATAACCACAATTTGTGGTAAATGAATAGCGTCCGATCCGACGGTATTAAATACATCTTGCAGTTTATTTATTACGGGAATTAAAGCCTCCATGGTCAAAAAATAACCGGTAGGTCTCTGCAATTGTACAATAATAAACAATTAAGTTTTCATAGAAAATAACTACATCCATAAGTACAGCGTAATCACACTCACATTTAAAATAAGTACTTCTGTTAGGTAATTATTATATACCGACTTAAAATGATGAAAATTAGTACGAAAATCAGCAGTTGACTAACTGCCAATTTGAAGTTTTTGTTATGTTGGTAGTCAGATATTGTTAAAATGGCTTTTCAAATGTTAAAATATTTTCTGTTTAATATAAACTGATTATATGATCTACATTTGATATGAAATTGTGCGGATCTTCTTCAAAGAACATTTCTTTGTTTATTTCCCAGTTTAAATTACACTTTTGGCAACACTGATTTTTTTTGTTTTTGCATACTGAATTGTAAACTTTATGAAGTTTGTAATACTGTTCGAACGGTTTTCTTGAGGCTTGTTGCTTTCTTATTTCCTTTACGTAATTTGTTGCCTTGAGATTCACTCATGAAAAATGATCTGCAAGAAGGATTAACGTAAGTTTTCTGTATTTATTGTACAGAATATATATAAAATATTTCATATTAATCACGTGTAAATGTTTTCAAATTGTTTATTTTAATTCGAGACTAGTCACCGGTTTACTATTTCTTTGTTGAATTGTTGCTACAGTTACTCGAAGAATAATTTCGGCCTTTATGCTCTGGTAGAAACTATTTATATTTCTTTCAGGTATTCTTTATTAGTACAATATTATACTTCATGTTTATAATTAAAATTCGGTAAAACTATAGTTTAGGACCAGAAGTTAAATTATCTACTGAATGATAGAGTGAATTTATTAAAATTTAAAATAAATCTGGGCTACCTGCTCACTTCGTACGCCCTAATATGATAGACAAATGATTTATAAAGAAGAACAATGTCATTCATTGTAAATATATAAATTTCATTTCAGTCGTAAACTACGGTTTAACCTAAAATTCTCCTTAAAGTAAATCCACGTGGTATTCTACATAATAATTGTTTTGTTATGTACCTTCCTACTGATCGTGTTATATGTAATTCTGCTTTCTTATAATGGTAAGTTTTACTACCAATAAAATTATATTTATAGTTTTAAATAACTGAGGCTAGTGACACCGGTTTAACTGTTTCTGTTATGTTGGTGCTACAGTTACACGAAGAATAAATTCAACCAGAGTGATTCTTATATTATTTTAAAAAATATTTTAACATTTTATCTCATAGTTTCGGGATGCATTATAAAAGAAAAATTTAATTTAACTCGCCATAGTAATTCTTCGGTAGAAAATTGGTTCAAAATAGTAAAGAAAGATACTTTTAGGGGCAAGTTAAGAAGGCAAGCTCCAAGATTCATACGAAAAAACGAATCATTATTAAGAGGTCGCCTAAATAAGCATGTTTTCTGTCTTCATGCTACAAAGAAGAAGAAATCGAAACAAATGATTAAAACTTAAAACAAAGAAAATTTGTTCAGGCAAACAAAATTCAAACGATTCGTTGAATACTACAAATTCTTTAGAAATTTGGAAAAAAAAGAAAGTCCTGTAATAAAAAATAAATATTTTTTCGAATTACAAAAACCTCTTAGTAACGAGAAGATGAGGGATTCTCAGTTAGAATTTGTTATTTCGCCTGATAATAGTCAAAAACGAAAAAGTTAACCAGACTGAAGAACTGTATTTGAAACTAATTCAAGATGGTAAGTGTACTTTATTAATCTTTAATTTTCGGAAATTTCGAGGCTAGAGTCACCGGTTTAACTGTTCCTGTGTTATGTTGGTGCTACAGTTACTCGAAGAGTAAATTCACGCCCTTATGCTCTGGATTGAATTAAATTAATATTTTCTTCAGATACCTCTGTGTTGAAACATTTTTACTAGAACAATGTATTTAATAAGCATTTATATTCTACATTAATATTTTACTTGTGTTACATTTTTACGAGTTTTTCTTTCATTTCAGGTAGAGAAACTAGAAGTTAACCAGACTGAAGAACTGTATTTGAAACTAATTCAAGATGGTAAGTGTACTTTGTTAAATCTTTAATTTTCGGGAATTTCGAGGCTAGAGTCACCGGTTTAACTGTTCCTGTGTTATGTTGGTGCTACAGTTACTCGAAGAGTAAATTCACGCCCTTATGCTCTGGATTGAATTAAATTAATATTTTCTTCAGATACCTCTGTGTTGAAACATTTTTACTATAACAATGTATTTAATAAGCATTTATATTCTGCAATAATATTTTACTTGTGTTACATTTTTACGAGTTTTCTTTCATTTCAGGTAGAGAAACTAGAAGTTAACCAGACTGAAGAACTGTATTTGAAACTAATTCAAGATGGTAAGTGTACTTTGTTAAATATTTAATTTTCGTGAATTTCGAGGCTAGAGTCACCGGTTTAACTGTTCCTGTGTTATGTTGGTGCTACAGTTACTCGAAGAGTAAATTCATGCCCTTATGCTCTGGATTGAATTAAATTAATATTTTCTTCAGATACCTCTGTGTTGAAACATTTTTACTATAACAATGTATTTAATAAGCATTTATATTCTGCATTAATATTTTACTTGTGTTACATTTTTACGAGTTTTTCTTTCATTTCAGGTAGAAAAACTAGAAGTTAACCAGACTGAAGAACTGTATTTGAAACTAATTCAAGATGGTAAGTATACTTTGTTAAATCTTTAATTTTCGGGAATTTCGAGGCTAGAGTCACCGGTTTAACTGTTCCTGTGTTATGTTGGTGCTACAGTTACTCGAAGAGTAAATTCACGCCCTTATGCTCTGGATTGAATTAAATTAATATTTTCTTCAGATACCTCTGTGTTGAAACATTTTTACTATAACAATGTATTTAACAAGCATTTTTATTCTACATTAATTAAACATTTAGTTGTGTTAGATTTTTACGAGTTTTTCTTTTATTCCAGGAACAGAAACTAGAAGTTAACCAGACTGAAGAACTGTATTTGAAACTAATTGAAGATGGTAAGTGTACTTTGTTAAATATTTAATTTTCGTGAATTTCGAGGCTAGAGTCACCGGTTTAACTGTTCCTGTGTTATATTGGTGCTACAGTTACTCGAAGAGTAAATTCACGCCCTTATGCTCTGGATTGAATTAAATTAATATTTTCTTCAGATACCTCTGTGTTGAAACATTTTTACTATAACAATGTATTTAATAAGCATTTATATTCTGCATTAATATTTTACTTGTGTTACATTTTTACGAGTTTTTCTTTCATTTCAGGTAGAGAAACTAGAAGTTAACCAGACTGAAGAACTGTATTTGAAACTAATTCAAGATGGTAAGTATACTTTGTTAAATCTTTAATTTTCGGGAATTTCGAGGCTAGAGTCACCGGTTTAACTGTTCCTGTGTTATGTTGGTGCTACAGTTACTCGAAGAGTAAATTCACGCCTTTATGCTCTGGATTGAATTAAATTAATATTTTCTTCAGATACCTCTGTGTTGAAACATTTTTACTATAACAATGTATTTAACAAGCATTTTTATTCTACATTAATTAAACATTTAGTTGTGTTAGATTTTTACGAGTTTTTCTTTTATTCCAGGAACAGAAACTAGAAGTTAACCAGACTGAAGAACTGTATTTGAAACTAATTCAAGATGGTAAGTGTACTTTGTTAAATATTTAATTTTCGGAAATTTCGAGGCTAGAGTCACCGGTTTAACTGTTCCAGTGTTATGTTGGTGCTACAGTTACTCGAAGAGTAAATTCACGCCCTTATGCTCTGGATTCAATTAAATTAATATTTTCTTCAGATACCTCTGTGTTGAAACATTTTTACTATAACAATGTATTTAACAAGCATTTTTATTCTACATTAATTAAACATTTAGTTGTGTTAGATTTTTACGAGTTTTTCTTTTATTCCAGGAACAGAAACTAGAAGTTAACCAGACTGAAGAACTGTATTTGAAACTAATTCAAGATGGTAAGTGTACTTTGTTAAATATTTAATTTTCGGAAATTTCGAGGCTAGAGTCACCGGTTTAACTGTTCCTGTGTTATGTTGGTGCTACAGTTACTCGAAGAGTAAATTCACGCCTTTATGCTCTGGATTGAATTAAATTAATATTTTCTTCAGATACCTCTGTGTTGAAACATTTTTACTATAACAATGTATTTAACAAGCATTTTTATTCTACATTAATTAAACATTTAGTTGTGTTAGATTTTTACGAGTTTTTCTTTTATTCCAGGAACAGAAACTAGAAGTTAACCAGACTGAAGAACTGTATTTGAAACTAATTCAAGATGGTAAGTGTACTTTGTTAAATATTTAATTTTCGTGAATTTCGAGGCTAGAGTCACCGGTTTAACTGTTCCTGTGTTATGTTGGTGCTACAGTTACTCGAAGAGTAAATTCACGCCCTTATGCTCTGGATTGAATTAAATTAATATTTTCTTCAGATACCTCTGTGTTGAAACATTTTTACTATAACAATGTATTTAATAAGCATTTATATTCTGCATTAATATTTTACTTGTGTTACATTTTTACGAGTTTTTCTTTCATTTCAGGTAGAGAAACTAGAAGTTAACCAGACTGAAGAACTGTATTTGAAACTAATTCAAGATGGTAAGTGTACTTTGTTAAATCTTTAATTTTCGGGAATTTCGAGGCTAGAGTCACCGGTTTAACTGTTCCTGTGTTATGTTGGTGCTACAGTTACTCGAAGAGTAAATTCACGCCCTTATGCTCTGGATTGAATTAAATTAATATTTTCTTCAGATACCTCTGTGTTGAAACATTTTTACTATAACAATGTATTTAACAAGCATTTTTATTCTACATTAATTAAACATTTAGTTGTGTTAGATTTTTACGAGTTTTTCTTTTATTCCAGGAACAGAAACTAGAAGTTAACCAGACTGAAGAACTGTATTTGAAACTAATTCAAGATGGTAAGTGTACTTTGTTAAATATTTAATTTTCGGAAATTTCGAGGCTAGAGTCACCGGTTTAACTGTTCCAGTGTTATGTTGGTGCTACAGTTACTCGAAGAGTAAATTCACGCCCTTATGCTCTGGATTCAATTAAATTAATATTTTCTTCAGATACCTCTGTGTTGAAACATTTTTACTATAACAATGTATTTAACAAGTATTGTTATTCTACATTAATTAAACATTTAGTTGTGTTACATTTTTACGAGTTTTTCTTTTATTCCAGGAACAGAAACTAGAAGTTATCCAGACTGAAGAACTGTATTTGAAACTAATTCAAGATGGTAAGTGTACTTTGTTAAATATTTAATTTTCGTGAATTTCGAGACTAGAGTCACCGGTTTAACTGTTCCTGTGTTATGTTGGTGCTACAGTTACTCGAAGAGTAAATTCACGCCCTTATGCTCTGGATTGAATTAAATTAATATTTTCTTCAGATACCTCTGTGTTGAAACATTTTTACTATAACAATGTATTTAATAAGCATTTATATTCTGCATTAATATTTTACTTGTGTTACATTTTTACGAGTTTTTCTTTCATTTCAGGTAGAGAAACTAGAAGTTAACCAGACTGAAGAACTGTATTTGAAACTAATTCAAGATGGTAAGTGTACTTTGTTAAATCTTTAATTTTCGGGAATTTCGAGGCTAGAGTCACCGGTTTAACTGTTCCTGTGTTATGTTGGTGCTACAGTTACTCGAAGAGTAAATTCACGCCCTTATGCTCTGGATTGAATTAAATTAATATTTTCTTCAGATACCTCTGTGTTGAAACATTTTTACTATAACAATGTATTTAACAAGTATTGTTATTCTACATTAATTAAACATTTAGTTGTGTTACATTTTTACGAGTTTTTCTTTTATTCCAGGAACAGAAACTAGAAGTTATCCAGACTGAAGAACTGTATTTGAAACTAATTCAAGATGGTAAGTGTACTTTGTTAAATCTTTAATTTTCGGGAATTTCGAGGCTAGAGTCACCGGTTTAACTGTTCCTGTGTTATGTTGGTGCTACAGTTACTCGAAGAGTAAATTCACGCCCTTATGCTCTGGATTGAATTAAATTAATATTTTCTTCAGATACCTCTGTGTTGGAACATTTTTACTATAACAATGTATTTAATAAGCATTTATATTCTACATTAATATTTTATTTGTGTTACATTTTTACGAGTTTTCTTTCATTTCAGGTAGAGAAACTAGAAGTTAACCAGACTGAAGAACTGTATTTGAAACTAATTCAAGATGGTAAGTGTACTTTGTTAAATCTTTAATTTTCGGGAATTTCGAGGCTAGAGTCACCGGTTTAACTGTTCCTGTGTTATGTTGGTGCTACAGTTACTCGAAGAGTAAATTCACGCCCTTATGCTCTGGATTGAATTAAATTAATATTTTCTTCAGATACCTCTGTGTTGAAACATTTTTACTATAACAATGTATTTAATAAGTATTGTTATTCTACATTAATTAAACATTTAGTTGTGTTACATTTTTACGAGTTTTTCTTTTATTCCAGGAACAGAAACTAGAAGTTATCCAGACTGAAGAACTGTATTTGAAACTAATTCAAGATGGTAAGTGTACTTTGTTAAATCTTTAATTTTCGGGAATTTCGAGGCTAGAGTCACCGGTTTAACTGTTCCTGTGTTATGTTGATGCTACAGTTACTCGAAGAGTAAATTCACGCCCTTATGCTCTGAATTGAATTAATTAATATTTTCTTCAGATACCTCTATGTTGAAACATTTTTACTATAAAAATGTATTTATTAAGCATTTTAATTTTACATTAATTTAATATTTTTAAATGAATTATTTTATGCTTGAAATTAGTGTCACCGATTTATTTTTATATTAATTGTATTGGCTGAAGTACTTAAATAATAAATGTTTTTTTTCCCCATTTCATAAATGGTATTTTAATAGTTAATATAGTATATTTAACTATTATGTTGCAAGAAAAGGAATTTAAGATTAATTTTATTTTCCAGATATGGTGAGGATATATTGGAAACTGCTTTATTTATTAATGAATATAATGTAAATACAAAAAAAAAATAAAACAATAAAATCAATTATAATTCATTTTATTTATTTTTCTTTCCTCTCAGATAATAGAGAATTGTGGAGTTTGGTCACTTCATTTTCAATTAAATCATACAATATGATTCCATTTATATCAATGAAATTCGCAACAGATTTTATAAAAGACCCTTCTCTGGTTTTTCCAGACTTTCCATCACGAAAACATAGTTGGAAATTGTATTTATCGTCATATCTATACAAAAATAAAAATTAAGAAAACAAAATAAGTTTAAAATCTCATAGCTTACTTTTTTAAGAAAGAACTAGCTTCCCAAACATTGTCTGGGTTATAACCAGACGGATCTCTCTGAATTGTTACAACGAAAATGCCCTTTTCTTTATATGTGGTATAGAGAGTTAATAATCCCATTAATACAAAATATGTTGACACGCAAAATATTAATACTGGCCTGTAACAATAATAATTGTATCACAGCAAATAAAAAACAATTTCATAAACAAATGATCGATATTACTTACTTTGATTGAGGAAACGGATTTAAATGATCCCACAATAACGCAAAAAGAGCTACAGAAACGGCCATTCCACACATAGCTAAACGGCCGTCAATTAACGCAAAATTCTCTACATAGTTTAACTTTTTAATTAAAACCTGCAATACATTTTCATATAGAAAAACATATGTAAAGACAAAACATTAACCTTACCTCCTTAACTGCATCGTCGATAGCATTTTTTACGGCTGATCCATCCCATTTATCTATTTTTACAGGCTGGAATTAAAAATTTAAGTAATTAGAAATAAAAAATATACAATTTAATTTATATTTACTTCATTAGAAACCAAATTGTCTTTGCTCTCTTTAGGTGCCATCGTCAATGCTTTGACGTGGAGTTAAGAAGACGTGTTTACAATAAAAAAATACAATAATAGTAAAATTTTCAAAATATATTATTAATATTTATTCACAGAAATGAGCTAAATATAACGAACCAATAAATACAAATTTATATATTAATAAAATTAATAATTATTTTTGCTATGCAGTTAGCGCTACGGAAAATTTGGTAACTATCAGTTCAAATTTCTGTCAGTTTTAAACTGTCACTCTTTGTGTTGTTTCAAGTTTTAAAATGGATCATACAAATATATTAGACGTTACTTACAAACAAAGATTAGAAAAATATAATGAAATTTTGCCAGAAAATATTACTTCAGATAAAGTTTTTAGTGAGTGGTCGATTTATTTGTCATCTACATTAGATGCTTTGGGATGGCAAGCAATCTGGAAAATTCCTCGTGAAACCTGTGAATCTTTTAACATTTCATTTCCTACAGAAGCATTAGTACTTGTTGATCAAATAGACCATGCAACTTTAATAGTTGATATTCAAATTGTGTCAGTTCAAAATGGTATTAAATTACCAAGCTCTACTACTACTTACTTGTATTACTTATGGCCTACAGAAGAACAAGATGAAACAGCTCTTTTTAATATACATGAGACTGCTGAGGCTTTAGATGATCTGAGATTTTTTCACAAATATTTGTGGCGACCTTGGGATGAAGAATATTGTGATGAAATGTGGTTTCAAAAACATTTCGTACCTAGATTAAAATTATATTATGACTTAAAACAAGGAGTAATTTCCAAAAAACTAATGGATTATTATCGGTTACTATTAACAGAAACTAAAGAAAAATATAAAGTATTTAAACAATTACAAGAGGAAGATGATATAAATTACGAAACCAGTAATATTCCGCAAAAACTTCGAGATCTTTTTAAAATGCGAAAAACTTTAGATTTGTTTGAAGATCCTCTATTACGAGAACAAGTCTTTGGTAAAAGTAGTAATAATAATAACAACGAAAAGTCGAATTTATGGGTAGTCATACAATCTGACCTAGAATTAGATGATTATTGTGAATTTATGGAAAATTTAAAAGCATTTTCTAAGTCTTCAGCAGAATTTAAAGCTGTTGAAAGCTTACAAGATGCCTTGGACAAAGCTGCACCTAAAGATACTATTTATATTGGAAGTGGAAAGCACGTTGTGACTTCTTCTGGAAATTTCATACAAGGAGGCAAAATCGTAAATGTTAATTGTATGTTTTATTTATTGAATTGGGTGTTCGAAATAATCCAAAATTATCTTCTTATTTTTCAGATCCAAAAGAGGCAATACTAAAAACAACTAATGAACATCTTTTATTTTACTTTAATAACGGAGAAGTCGTTTTTGAAAATTTAAAATTTGAATTAAACACTACACATTACGGATTTAAAGTTCGAAATGAGGCTATTTTAAAAATGGAAAATTGCATTATTGAAGGTTCTCCAGGTTTGTTTTATTCGTTTTGTTTTTTTTTTTTCTTTTTAAACAAATCAAATATTTCAGATTATATTTCAACTCAACAAGGTATTATGTCTGAAAGAGCACAAATTCATTTAACAAATTGTGTACTATTTAATTTGGGTGATGCTATTCATGCAAATAATAGTATTATTATTGTAAATAATTCGAAAATTCATAATGTTCGGTGCGGAATACATATACATCAATCTACAAACCTTACTCTTAATTTTTGTGAAGTAAATAATTGTATGTATTCCGCAATTCAAGTTGTAGTTGAAGAAGACGGTAAAGTGAATGAAGAAAAACTTGTGGGCGGTCTGAATTTACTGGATAGGTAAGACATTAATAAATTTTGAAATAAAGTAATGATTAATGTTGTTTTTAGTCTTCCAAATATAAAATTGTTAAATACAAACGCTGATAATGCAACAGTAATCATCACTAAGAAGATGCAGTTTATACCGATGAAGGATATTTTATCCAACCCAAAATTTAATAAACTACTCTCAAAATCATCAACGTTTTATTAACAGCGGCAAAAGTACATATTCCTGGTGCCATAAAGTGATATTAAATTTTTAAATGTTTATTTATATTTTATTTAGAATATGCACTGAAAGTTATGTCTTAAAGCAGTAAATGTATTAATTTCATTTATTTGTGTCGATTAAATCACCTTCCACCTGCAACTCGCTTTGCTCGACCTAATGGAGAATACAGTACCGTAAATCTGACCAAAATTTGTCAGATTGATATTCATGTTTTTATTATAGAAAATCGTAATGTGCCAGCCACATCAGATCTGCAAAACTAAACTTACTAATAATTTTCCTGTGTACAATACGCATGCGTAGACAGTGCTCGCACATGTCATTTGCTCTTTGACATTAGTTTAGGTTATTAGTCAATTTTAATTTAAATTTACTTTAGTTTATACAAATTAATTAAACAAAATGGATTGTGATACTGTAGAAATGAAATCCGATTTTTTCTTGCATGAAATACCAAATGTAAAAGTAAGGTAAGTAAAAATTTTCAATAAAATTTGCATAAGTGCAATATTGCGAAATGTGGAAACGTTAGATAACTATTATGTATTTCTTTTAGCCGGGATAAACCTCAGGTTTCAAAGCCACCCCTGAAAGTGGAAATGTTAAGTTTGCGGTTAAGCGAAACTTCTGAAAAATTAGTTATGGATACTTTAACTCACATTCATGGATCAGTATGTTTAATAATGTACAAATAATTTGTTATATAATGATCAATTGTTGTTAGGATTTTCATTTAACTGATGCTTCAGCATATAAGGATCAAAAATCAAATTTAGGGCATAGGTATTGGATGGATAGGGGTAGTCTTATTGTTAAAGGTGGTAGCGATAATTCAGAGGCAAATTCCGAGGAAGCTACGGCTGATAAGTTCAGAACTTTTGCTCTTCTGCGATTAGAAAGGTATTTGTCATTTTTTATATATATGTGTAAGAAGTTCTACAGTTTAATATTTTTAGTTATGGATTTCACAAGTCGCATTGTTTAGAAGCGTTAAATCATTGTAATGAAGTCGATATAGCTTTAGAATTATTATTTTCAAAATATTACAATTTTACTCCAAACAACGTTCAACATGCGGCAGAAGAATTATTAGAACAACGAATTGATGAAAAAAATGTTTTAGAATCAATTTATGAATCTGCTTTTGAAGAAAAGATAGCAAATCAAGTTTGGATTTTAACTTTCCAGCTTAACTATTTAACAGAAATGAACAGTAAAAAAACAAGTGAACCTAAAAAAATTGTTGATATTTCTAAAAAGAAACCATTATGTAGAAATATTTTAAAAGGAATTCCCTGTAAATTTGGAAATAAGTGTAGATTTTCTCACGAAATAGAAAAAGAAGTGAAGAAACCAGACACTGAATATTTAAACCCAACAGAATTTGAACTAGAAATTAGATTTTCAAAGAATAGTCAATATCCGTATGAACCACCTTTTATATTTTTAAAAACTGCGGCTGTTATGCCTCCTCAAGTTTGTCTACATATTTGTAGAAGACTTTTTAAAGAAGCTCAGGAACTTGCCGAACATGGTAAAAATTAATTTTATAATCTTTCATGTATTATATATTAAAACAATTATTAATATGAAAAGTAGGTATATACTTTACGCATAAATTTTTGAAGGTATGGTAAGCGTCTACTCCATAGCCGAACTCTTACAAAATGAAGATGAAATGGTGCGATATCTAAAATCACATTTGGAGAAATTTATCAGCGAAAATGATTCTCTTTTCAATGTAAATCATACGAAGGTAGGGCCAAAAAAATCTTTGCCTTCACATTACAGAAAAGGAACGACTAGTAGAGACAACAAAATTATGTTGACATCTGAAGAAATTCTTAGAGAAGATAAGTATTTAGTACAAGAAATGATGAAAAAAGTAGAAAATCAAAAGTATATAAACATGTTGTCAAAGAGAAAAGAATTGCCAGCTTGGGGGTTGATGAAAGAAATTCTAAATACCATTCGATCTTCACAAGTAAGTTAGAAATTGAACCAGTTTCCTACATTTACATAATTATTTTATTCAATATATCGTCTATCATATTAATGCGATGATTATTTCAATTTAAAATTAATGAAATTTACTTATCTAATAAACATTTCTGCTTTTTTTAATGTAGTTCTTTGTGAGTAATTTATTTTTTTACAAATATACATATTAAAAATTTATTCAACATTAAATTGTTTGATTTTATTGAGAATTTAAATTCAATTACAAGTTAATTAAAATTAAATTTATTGTTATTTGAAATTATACTTAAAAAAACAGCTATGAGTGCAGAACTGACCCACGTAATATGCAAATAATTCGAAATATTTTTTATTACTGAATATGAACAAATATGTTTAAAATGACAAGAGTGAAATGTCATTGGTTTACCAATTTTACCAAAATTAATTACTTACCATTCATTGAAACTTAAATATGACTTTTTCTTAAAACCCGTGTAACCGAATTTGCTCTACACGTTCACACATACATCCTGAAAGACGGACCGATAGACATTACACAAATAATAGTGAAAACGTATTGCAAAGACCTTAATTCGTGGACATTCATTAGTAGGAGTAATTTTTATTTTATAAACTAAAGTTATTTTAAATTTTTCAATATTACTTTTAATTATTATTTAGTCAACAATGTAATTTTACTGAGGTAGTATATTTATTTTGAATATAATTTAACAGGGGATTAATTTAAATATACATACATAAAATACCTATAGTCTTTTTCACGAAAATGTGATCGTACGTCACACCTAGTAATAAAATTGTAGCCAAAACAGCAATGTTACTATCCCTAGCATATACCCAGTAAAATACACGGAACTTAGTGTCTTTTACTAATAAATGGTTGGTAATCCTGTACAACGTTGCCATTCTCGAAATGTCAAAAAATAATATTAATTTTGAAAAATGTCAAAAAATCGAGCAAAAAATTTAGGAAGTTGTACACAGAATATGGTGAATTCTGTAATAAGGTATTTCGAACAAGAACGTGACAAACGAAGATACAGAGGGGGATGCTGAATAAATTTAAATTATTTTATGTAAATAATTCACAATATGATATATACACACATGGTATACTATGCAACCATCAACACTTGAATGTACCCTTCAAATACTTGGCAACGTTGCATCAGGGAACATTATGACGTACGATCACATTTTCGTGAAAAAGACTATAACTGAATTACTTCACTCGCACCTATAGTACTTTTCATTACAAATATATAATGATGTCAATAAATGCGCATTTTGTTTCACTGCTCATTGATTTTTCATTTTCTTAGGTGTGTGTTATTAGTGGAGAGACAGGCTGCGGTAAAAGTACTCAAGTACCGCAGTTTGTTCTGGATGACTGGATGTTAAACTACAGTGGAGAACATGTAGAAGTTGTTTGTACACAACCCCGACGAATTTCTGCTATTGGTGTAGCAGAAAGAGTAGCTGATGAACGTTTAGAAAAGGTTGGAAAAACCGTAGGATATCAAATTCGCTTAGAAAGCAAAGTTTCGTCCAGTACGCGTCTTACATTTTGTACAACGGGAATATTATTACGTCGTTTAGAATGCGATCCATTATTACAATCTGTTTCACATATAATCATTGATGAAGTCCATGAAAGAAGTGAAGAAAGTGATTTTCTTCTTCTTGTATTAAAACATCTTCTTCCTCAAAGACCAGATTTAAAAATAATTCTCATGTCTGCAACTCTAAACGCTCATATCTTTTGTGATTACTTTGGTTCAGCTCCCGTTTTGGAGATACCAGGACGAACTTTCCCTGTTGAACAGTTTTTCTTAGAAGATGTTTTGGAACAAACTGAGTTTGTTCTAGAAGAAAATTCTCAATATACTCGACATATTAAACGTCTAGAAAAATTACAGGACGAACTGGAAAGTTGTGAAATTATTGCTGACAATTGTATGCCGAAGGATAATGTTAAAGATGAAAATTGTACTTTGGCGCAGATTTTCGCCAGATATAGAGGTATTTATATTAATAAGAATACAATAAAAAATATATTTTTTATTTATTTTAAGAATATTCAAAACTATCGTGCAAAAATTTGTATTTAATGGATCCTGAGAAAATTAATTTAGAATTAATAGAAGCATTATTGCTATATATTGTATCCGGAGATCACGAGTTTCCTAGAGAAGGTTCGATATTAGTGTTTTTGCCCGGATTTGCAGAAATAACTGCATTGCATGATCAGCTTGCTGATAATCCAGAGTTTTCTCCGAGACAGGGGAATTATGTTCTTTTACCGTTGCATTCAGCGTTGACTAGTGAAGAGCAGGCCATGATTTTCAAGTAAGTCAAATTATAAATAAAAATATTGCCTGTAAATAAACTACTACTGACTCCAAGAAATATGACAACACACCAGGTGGATTATTAATCCAAAATATATGTTCAGATATTATTAATTCGTGCTTTGTACTCAGAAATGGGTAGAAGATAAGTAGAGTAATTACTGGGAACTGTAACAAATACTAGAACAAGAATGTGCAACAGTAAATAGATCAGGAATAATGAAAACTTCAAATTCTTAGGGTAAATAAGGCAATAAATAAATCAGGAATTAGATAAACTGGGGGACAAATTTTGTAAAGAATCCTAGGGCAAACAAATATAATAATAATCGAGAAATTAGAGCACATTCTGGGGCACATTAGTAGAAGAATTGGGAAGTTTAGCGTATTTTTTTATTTTTTTTATTTTATCAAAATTGCCCTCAAAAGTGATATTCTACATTTTATTTCATCCAAAGATGCCTACATTTCTGAAAAATTGAAATTTTATACAAAAATGACGTCTGTGTGGCTCGCGGAGAACGTATCGTCTATCTTAACCAGCGCGCGCTGGGTTCTCATGGCAACAAAGAAGCGTGTGGTGTAATGCCTCAAAATACAACCTACGTTCAGAAAGTCCGGTCTCACCATCTCTTCTGCGCAAGCGCATAACTCACTTGTGACATCAGTGTGGCTCGAAGATAAATCATTAATTATAAATAATTGGCAACATAATTTTAATTTTCAATTACATTTTAAGTTATAATTATTCATATACTTACGACTAAAAGATATTTCACATGTAATTTCAACCACGCTAAACTTCCCCATTACTGGAAATTAGGACAGCAAGTATTTGGGAGAATAAATTAATCAGCAAATATAATAAATAAATGGGAATAAATAAGTAGAGTATTTAATGTATTATAAATAATAAATATAGATACGCAATTATTTTATCAATAAATAAGTAATTATGTGAAGATAGCGAAATCGTAAAATAATTTTAGGAAGCCGAAGAACAACGCCCGCAAAATTATTCTTTCCACGAACATCGCGGAAACCTCCATCACTATAGATGATTGCGTGTTCGTGATAGACGCTGGCAGAGCGAAAGAGAAGCGTTTTGACGCCGGACGAGGCATGGAATCCCTAGACCTAGTGTGGGAATCTCGAGCTAATGCCCAGCAACGGCGAGGACGCGCTGGCAGAGTCATGCCAGGAGTTGCTTTCCATCTAGTCACTCGACATCGATTCCAACATCAAATGAAGGCACAGCCCGTACCAGAATTGCAGAGGGTGCCTCTGGAGAGGCTCTTACTCAGGATAAAGGTGAAGTAAAATAATTGGAAAATAAAAAATTATAATTCTTCTTGCAGGTCCTTCCAAACTTCTCTTCTCGCAGTCTCCATTCCGTCCTATCTTCGTGCATTGAACCGCCATCTTCGGAGCACATAGACTCAGCCATCACGCGTTTACAAGACGTGGGGGCGTTGGATTCTTCTCAAGAATTAACCCCTTTAGGATTGCATTTATCTGCTTTGCCAGTAGACGTCCGAATTGGAAAATTGGCTCTATTTGGGGCCATCTTTTGCTGCGTAGATGCCGCACTTACAATTGCTGCTTGTTTGAGCTACAAGTCACCCTTCGTGGCTCCATTTGGGAAGAAGCAACAAGCTGACAGCAAGAAAAGACAATTTGCAGTAGCAAATAGTGATCAACTGACAATATTGAAAGCTTATAATGTAAGTAAAATTAATAATGATTGATTCAAAGCTAAAAATGTTGTGTGTAGAAATGGCGGGAAGCTGTAGGAAAATCGCGACAAGCAGGATTTGTTTTTGCAAATGAGAATTACTTATCATCAAAAACTTTGGAAACGTTATCGGACATTAAATATCAGTTACTTGAACTTTTGGTGAGTATTGGGTTTGTTCCGGTTGATCTACCAACAGGTGCTCGGCCCCGATCTGGACAAGATAAGGTACTACAACTCACGGGGCCTAATCTGAATCTACACGGAGACAATCCAAGACTTTTGGCGGCGTTACTCTGTGCTGCCCTTTATCCGAACGTCGCTAAGGTATTAATTATTTGCTTTTATTAAAAAAAAAAAAAATGTTAAAATAAACTGCTCAAATACTAAGACAGAAAATACTAAATGTCATCTACATTTCACAATAACCAAAAGATAAACGGAACACTGAAGCAAAAAAATATAGTTAGTTTCTGCGAAATAGCACATTTTGAGACAAATAATTAGAACAGTTACTGATAATTAGGTAAAAGTATATAAGATACATACAGACCGATGCCCTAGACCTAGAGGATGGTAAGATTATTATTATTATACATTTTCGCTTAAAAATTGAAACATTTTATTTTTGTTAAAATCGGAATTATAAAAAAATGAATATAACTGTTGATTAAAAAAAATTAATCAAAGATAAAACCAAAAAAATAAATAAATTGAACTGAATTAGACGGTTATAAAGTTGTGCTTTAATAACTTTAATTATTGTCCCATTTTATTACATAGCGCATAAAAGTTTTGTTTTCTTTCAAGGTGCTAACCCCCGAGAAATCCTTCACGGTGTCGTCAGCAGGGGCAGTGCCGCGACAGCCTAAAGCGGAAGAACTCCGCTTCAAGACGAAAGCAGACGGTTACATCGCTCTACACCCGTCCTCTGTCAACTCTACCGTAGGTCACTTCCCCAGTCCATATCTAGTATACCAGGAAAAGATAAAAACAAGCCGCGTGTTCATTAGAGACTGCTCGATGGTTCCTTGTCTACCTTTAGTGCTCTTCAGTGGCTTCACACTCGATATCCAGGTGCACAATGGAACTACGGTCGTTTTACTAGAAGATGGCTGGATTATGTTTCAAGTTGATAAGCATGAGGTAAAAACATAATTAAAAAATAATCTTAGTTGTTAATATATTTGTTTTAGATTGCAGAAATGTTAAAACTAATGCGAATTGAACTATTTCAATTGTTGGAAGAAAAAATCAAAGATCCTCTTTTAAACTTACTTAATCATGAAAATGGAAAAAAAATAATTTCTACAATTGTACATATAGTTAGTCATGACTAATTTTGTACGAAAATATAATTTATTTTTTAATAGTAATTTGTGATATGAATATAGTTTTATTTCAATATATTTAAATTTAAATGTTCATAATTTATTTTCATGTTAAAACTGTTTTTATAAAAATGTTTATAACATAAGAAAAATAATTCGTAATAAAAATTAATTCGAATATTATTCTTTACAAATAAATTGAGAAATATATTTAACAATTTCTCTTCAGTACAGCAAAGGATGAAGACATCAGTTCCTGATTATGAGATACATCGTGTCAATTATTTCTCATTACGGCATAGCGATTTATAAATAATGTAAAGTAGAATAAGTATTCATAAAAAATCATTACATTTACTACGTATATAACGGATTACAACAAATTTTCAAAAATTTCTCCATTAACAAATAAACAATAATTTAAACGATTATAAAAATTATCAATTACTGAATGTAATATATCGGAAGTTTTTGTAACTGAAGCTTCTCTAATTTTGAACTTAAGTTCTTATAAATTTTCAGTTTTTCCCGTATAAACGTTAGATTTTAAAAACTCTCAGTAAAAGAAGTGATTAGGAGAGAGATCTGGTGAACGCGGTGACTAGTTAATTTCTCTCCCACGTCTTTACCCAGCGATGAGAAAATATGCTGTCCAAATATTCTTTAACTATTCAATGGTTTTGAGCTGGGCAACCATTTTTCATCCATATTTAAATCCTAATTATTTAAAATATATATATTGTAATGCCGACATTTTCTTTAATTTTGTAGACACCTTTATTATTATACAAATCTCATTCTAAAGTGTAGCTGCATTTTTCTTTTTCGATATTTCCGATATGTATGCCAAAATAACGTTTTCTGAAATTTTCTTATCTTTTTTTTCTTTCCTTCTATTTGAAGAATATGTTGTAATATTTCTGTATCTTGATTTTGATTTCGAAGGTAATATATTATTATACGCTGAATTTGCAACTTCTACTAATTCCGGTGGAGTATTTGAAAGATAACTATCACTTTTCTTAATTATGTTTCTTGTTACTTATAAAAACCAAAACTGTCAGAATTCTAAATTATTTATTAAATATTTTGTTACCTGTTGCAATGGTTTCAGGAGTGAATATGAAAGGCACAGATCATACACATGATGAAAGTTATGAAAGCGACAGTTTTTTGTTTTACATTAAAAAAATTACTTTTTATCTTGTGCCCTACAGAAATCTCATTACGTTCGCTCGTGCATTAGAAATCTTCGGGATGTAATATGCCTATATCTTTCCTTAGGACGCAGTATATTATTGCTTATTGACTGTTATTTGAAGCTTTTTCACTTAAAATAATTAGGGAAGCGGGAAATTACGAAATTATGATTTAAATATTAAATCCCTATATTCCCTTTCACAAAGAGATGGAAGTTAATTCTTCATGCTCCCTATTGTCACATAATTCTGTAGATAATAAATTAGTTTTCTATGATAAAACTAATTTAAAACACCATATTATTGCCAGTACATCTTTTCCCTTATTAAATTTATCGCTAGTCCTGTCCATGACGTCTGTGTAAAGTTACTGCTACTTTCTCTACAACGGCCACATCATATATCATATACCTATTAGTACTAATAGGTATATGGGCCACATAGGTGCTTGGGCCAGAGCGACAACACTTTCGTGCCCTCTTCACGTTTTGGTGCTGCTATCTGTTGTGTTAATTCCGTTTTTCGTTTCCAGCGATGTGTCTTGTTCTACAAGATAAGCCCGGGAAGCGAAAAGGAAATATCACATTCGCAAAATATTTGTTCCTATCTTCATTTTGTTTCTTTGCCAAATCATTCTGTTCAAAATATACTCGGAGTCGCAAAAATACAGTCAAGTAATACAAATATTATTGTTATAAATTAATACATAACGAGTATATTTACTTTTAAGGATTTTTTTACAAATATCATATTTTTTCATAAATATCATGAAATATATTTAAGTACATTTGAATAATAAATACAAATCAAAAAATCTAAGGCACTAATATTACTTAAGGCACTATTCAGCTTAAAAATCACTAACCTAGTCATAAATAACATTTAATTCTGAACACGCAACTAATAAATAATGGTTTTATCGACTAACAGTGATCACATATCGATAAAAGTCTAAAAATTTTGCCATTTTGTTATTATTATTCAAATAAATATTTACAAAGTATTATTTTTATATACAACTACTATTTTACTCAAACTTAATATAAAAAGAAGTTTTGTATATAAAATTTTAAAATAACAACAAAATATGTACAAAATTTTCAAGAGAACAGCTGACGTTTGTATCTTTGGAAAATAAATTAATATCACTTGATGTCAGGACGACATTATTGCTACCGTGGCGCAGGTCTGGCAAGCGGCGCTTTAAGATGAAATGCTAAACAGTTCTAGGGGCAGTAACAGTGAACCACTGTTCCACAAATGCCAGAATGACTTGCAGGTGGAAATCAAAAGTCTTCGAATTGTTTTAGTTCGTTCTCTTCTAGCGGCCGCAGCGATTTCAGGTCCATTTCTGGGTAATCATCGAAGTTGCTTGTGTCCCCCTCATACATCACTTTCGGAACGATTGGTGGCTGATAAAAATATATTTCATTATTACTTATTTTTTATTCAATGTGAATTTACTCACCTTTAATTTTCTGAGGACGACATCTTGCCATTCAATGCCTTTGAACCATCTGTGTCTTTTGACGTCTTCTGCTCCACTCTACAAAACAAAATCATATATTTTATGATAAGTAATAAATGTCATTAATTTTTATTTTACCTTCATATTTCCTAATCGTTTTGTTCTGTCTTGGACTAATAATTTTTTGATAAGATCTTTGGCTACTGGGTCTATATGACGGGCCCATTCTATTTTACCGCTTAGAATCTTTTCATAGATGCCGAATGGATTATCATCGTAGAATGGAGGGTATCCAGCCAACATTTCGTATATTAACACACCTGTAATAAAAAGTTTTACTTAAATTTGTGATAAAAATTATAAATATAATATACACTGCGATTTATCAATTAACAGAATTTGTAGGAAAATATACTTATTTATACTGATATATTACAGATAAGCAAAGTAAAATTCTGTATTCCTGATACTAACATTTCACAAATATGTTAATATTTCAAAAAAAAAAATCTCGCTTAATTAATATGTAACCAAATATTAGAAAAATATATATTATTGTAAATGTATGCTCTAAATTTAAATGTAACAATTAGGGAAATAAACTACCTTTAACATTTATTATAGAAATGTCCAATTATTCAAAAATATTAAAGAGTTATTTTGTTACCTAATGCCCACCAATCGACGGCCCTATTATGTCCTTTGCTCTGAATAACTTCAGGTGCAAGGTACTCCGGAGTTCCACAAAGGGTCCACGTTCTATCCCTCAGTCGCTTCGCAAAACCGAAATCCGCCAAGACAACGTGCCCATGAGCATCCAACAACACATTCTCCGGCTTGAGATCCCTGTAAGCTACGGCTCGAGAGTGCAAATGTTCTAGGGCGCAGACCAGCTCGCAAGTGTAGAACATAGCGGTTGGGCCGGGGAAACGACCCGCGTTGCGCAAGTAGCTGAAGAGCTCACCTCCTGGGACGTAGTCGAACAGGAGGTAGATGGACGTAGCGTCTCTGTGGTACCATTGTCTGCAAAATAAAAATATTATAATATCATAAAAAGTTTATAGTAATTTAAGCTACAATTGCAAGGAATGTAAGTACATTATTATAACCTTCGAAGAGGTATGGACTGAGGCAAAGCTTGCGGAACCGAAGTTTATGTTACCGTACGAGAATAGTTGTATTAGGTACTTACATTCCGAGTTACTTATTATATTTTTCGCTCAACAGCAGCAGCAAATTAACTTCTAAAGTTAAAAAATTTGTTAAATGTAGGCCACTTGACAAAGTACAGATTGAACATACATACACTTCATTGATAATGGTAACCAAATAATAAATGTTACCAGAAACTTATAGGATTTATGTTGCTATGGAAGTAAGTTATACATACATCAACATGGTGGCGGAAAAAATATGGATATTATAAAGCCGGCTTCTCACGACGCGGGGCTCGGCGAATTTTTACCTGCTTTTGGCGAGCCTCGCGCCATGGGAATGGGGTGAATCGTGGATCGTTGGCTCGGCTCGGGCTTCCCATCAGTTGTCGGTAAATTTGACACAAGTCAAAGGAAATGCGCCGCTCGCCTAAGCTCGGCTCGTTATGTCCTTTCCAACGTTCCAACATGCTCATTGTTTAAAAATAAAACTTGCAGGTTATGTTTTGTTCAATTCTGTTTCATTAAAGTTTGACATCGTGGTTGAGGAACATCGAAAATTTATATTATCTGTTATTTTATTACACACATATTATATATCAGGTATGTATTTATAATTATTATTTACCGCATTATTTTAAACTACCTCAGCTAAACTATGTATCTTTGATCTATATCTTAATTATTATTATGTTGTTATTATTATTAAGTTTAGAAGTAGCTACAATTGAATACAGGGTGGTTGGCGAAAAGCTGGCAACGAGAATATTTGTCATCTACCAGCATCTTTTTCTTTTGCTCTGTTGTTTTTTTTTTTAAATAGTCACCACTCAAAATGATATAAGCAGCTGCACAAGCAGCAATCTTATTCCGTCGATTATTCTTTTTTAGCTGAATGGCTTGGCAGAGCTAGTACAAACGATCCAAAAACCCTCCACAAGCCACGAACCAGAAGCCGTGGGAATAGTGAAAGCGCGTTAAAGCTCGTGCACGTCCCAAGTCCACGAGCGGCGCGAGGCTCACCAAGCTTCAGCTTCAGAACTGATGTCGTGAGGGTCATAAAATTATCTAATAAATGTATATACAAGCCCTAACAACAATATATTTGGACGCTCAGTGATATATTATAAATAGCTGCTTGTATTAATAATGTCATATATTTATGATCAATTGTTGTCATATATACTTAAGATATATTTATAATGAAGATATTTTAGAGGAGAAATCATATATTTACTGACATAATTAATTTATAAACGGACAACAAGTATATAAATTCAATTTTCTGTAAAATAACCAAATTATAGATCACAGATTCATAGACATATAAAGAAACTAGCATAGTTATTTATTAGATATTAAATCATTTGAAGGCGATTTTCGACAGTAATTATTGCTCATGGTGGAGCAACAGCAAAACTTTAAACTTATGAGAATTATTATCAAAAAATATGGTCATGGTTATTCAATAACAAATATTGCCGAAAATATTGATGTAGCTAAGTCTCCCAGTGCATATATTTTAGAAAGATGTAGAGAGCTGGAAAAATTGATATTGGTGAGAAAAATCCAGGGGCGATTGAAGGTAGTAACCTCAACACAGAGTAGACCTCGTAAAAATTTATAAATGTGGAAGACGATCCACTGTCCACTCTACAAGACGTCACCACTTGTTGGAACATGGAAGTAGGGTTGAATATTTGCCGGGAATGTTGTAGGAAATGGATTCACAAGTCCGGACTTTTAGTTATTTATACTTTAATTTCATTTCTGAAATTGAGTTTCGCTAATCTAAAGACGAACCATTTCTTCCTGACAAACAAAAAAAGAAACGTTGGCTTGGACAAAGGAAAAGGTACTTAGGAGAGTAAACGGCTGAAATAAGGTTATTTTCAGTGATGAGTCAAAAGTTTGATGTCTGTGTGGAAAAGGAATTGGGAACACTATTTCATAGATGAAACCGTTAATGCTTAATAAATAATAATATTAGGTAATTCTGGAAACATTGATATATCTTCCATGCAAGAACTGAATACAGTAACCAATTTTATATTTAAGCAGGATGGCGCATCTTGCCATATTGCAAAATCAACTAAAAAAATATTTGAAGATCTTGATCTGAATGTTTTGAATTGTATGGCACAAGATAAAACAATGCGCGCCGAATGAACAATTCCAGAAATTAAAGTTACGCTACAACATATATGAGATAAATTTGCAGTTAAAGATTGTTAAAAGTTTGCTTTCTTATGGTTTTGAAACTTCAGGCAGTTATAAAAGCAAAAAAGAGGTGTTACTCGTTACTAAATTAAAAAAAATGTTGTTCGGTCATTTAAAATTTTAAAAATTGGTTTTTGCCCTCTCAAATAGCTTCATTATAAAGTTATCTTTAGGTGTATGTGACTACAATTAATAGTAAAGATGACATTATAATTATGAGCGTCCGAACATACAGATCTTAGGGCTCGTATATTGTTGTTAATTTAAAGATAAAAGTTAAAGGAGAAAATTTTATTATCTAAGATAATAAAAAATCTGGAATTGAAGTAACGATTAGCACAGAATATACAGTAGCGACACTCCTCTGCTTTTCCTTCCAAGGTGTTCGGCGTTGGGGGAATAATGTGGAGCGCGATATTTTAATCATATCTTATACGTGTTAAAGAAATTAGTATAGCTGCTAAGTAAACTAATATGATTAAATTAGTTTAATAACATTTACAGATATCTCCTAAATGGAATATAGTGAGGTTTATAATATATTGCCAGTTTTAACTATATTTAGATTATTCTTCAGGAAATAAAATAAATTATACGAATACGTTATGTATTTCTAATAAAAGATATAAATCTTATAATGGTTTTAATATTTATATGTTATAAATTATTATAAATAAATAACATATATTCTTATGTGTTTTCCTAAGAAGTAATTTTTAATAAGATACTATTTATTTTAAATCAATATCAATAGAAATTTTATACATAGACGTAATAAACGCAAACTAATTATTTTATGCAATGAGTACTTTATTTTATCTATAATGTTTAATTAACAATTGACCAGCGAAATTTGAATGCAAGAAATACCTAAAGTATTAAAACGTTATTTTTTGTAGGTTCTTCTGCAGGTAACAGCTCATAAAAATTCTCAAAAATCCCTTTTATGGATACCTTTATGCCTTTACCACAATATATTTTATAAAAACAATCATTTTTACATATTTTACCATATAATTGCCTGAATATTCGTTGTTCTGTTATGAAAAAATTACAGAACTTACTGTGATATCAACCAGTATCCCAGATTTTTTCAGATTATTTGGATTGTGCGCAAAAAATGTGGAAAAATGGTTTTTTATTTTTTTCACAATCCAAAAAAATCTGTAGTACTGGTTCTGAAATGTTCTGGGGTAAAGGTATTCATGAAAGGGATTTTTGAGAATTTTTATTAGCCATCATTATAACACGAGAAAAAAATTATTTGCGAAAAAACACATTTATTTCATTTTAAGGGAGGGTGAAGTGAGGTGGGGGTAAATCGTATAGTCAAAAAATATTTTCTATGTCGGTATAAGCATCCAATAGTTGATTCATCGGGGGCACTTTTCACCAATCTTCCTCGGCTATAACCTTTGTTACAATATAATAATTTAGTGAATATTGTTTTTGTTAATAATAGTATCTCTTAATACATATTACACAGCGTCAAAAGCTATATTTTCCAAATATTAAAAGCAACAATTTATATTTAACTTGTATGTTTTCATACGATTTAAGCACTACTTTCATTGAGCACACCTGTCTTTTAATTTACGTTTTAAACCTATGACGTACGCGTAGTAAACAAACCATTTAATAATAATCACATTGCTGCTTTATGCAGTTTGATCTACGGGGCAGAACATTTGGCAAACAATTCTAAATGGAATAAATTTAGATTGCCTAGAAGATTCATTGGAATAATGGACACGTATTATGTGATTTTAATTCATTACATATAATAAAAATACACATTTGGCACCAGCGAATGTTTTGAAGTAGTGCTTTACGTCATTGCTGAGCAGTAATTTGATGGATATGAAATCAAACTATAAAGAACATTTATAACTGGCTTGTCAAAAGGAACAGGCTTCAATCATATTTTTGGTTATTTATTTCAAAACTTTATACAGAAATAGAAGCTATATAATAAAATAAGTGATATATTTATACTTCTGTATAATGTACAGCCCAAGGCAAAAAGAAATTGCTATAATGAATCACGAGTCTAGTTTTTACTTTCAAGTAAAAATAAAAGATATAATTTTCGTGTCAAACTGTTATTTTTTCACGGGATTTAAAGTATAATTAGAATATGAAAGTGAAACTATTGGGCGGCAAATGAAACTTTAATGATGATCAGTTGAACGAACTTATGTTAAAATAATTTAAGTGTTTACACGTAGGTGCTTCGATTATAGATTTCCATTTCAGTTTTAGAACGGAGTAAACATTAGACGCGATTAAGATCGTCTAAATTAAGGTCAATTTATGAGTAAGAGGGTAAGAGTAATCATTCACACTCAGGTAAATGAATCTCTAAATTTAGCCAAAATAAAATGAATGAGATTCACTGCATAAACTTGAAAAGTTTATTTATTCTGAAAGGTTACTTCTATGTTTAGAATTAAAAAATTGTAATTACTATAAACATTAGCAAAGATAGTTTAATGTTTATTCATTCGTTAGCAGATTACAACAGAGGCACACCCAGTAGCAAATATTTAAATCAATGTTGGTAAATCCATTTGTTTATTATGTTGAGAGCGGATGTAGTGCAATTTAGCCGTCTGGCTGTGAGCAGCTAACAGCTTCAATTATTATTTATCTTATTACCGGTATCATCCCGCAAAGGGGTAGCCTAATTAAATATTGATGATATACTTCCTGTACAAAGGTCGACAAGATAACAAAAAGGCCCTACACTTCATTAATTTTCATTAAAATTACTTCTATCTAATCCATTTAAGCTGATAGATTTCAGATTAAATTTGTCCCAAAAATATATCTACAAACGACGAAATAAATACTTACAGATTAATGATGAAGGGGTGTCTGAGTTCTTGTAGAATGCTCTTTTCATTTTTTACGTGTTCTACTTGTTTGAGGCGAATTATATCTGCCATTGCCAAAATCTTCATAGCTCCATAAGCATCTGTGTTCTTGTTACGGACCAAACACACCCTTCCGAATGTTCCTGTGCCTGAAAAAATAATATTTTTGTTAATTATAGCTATTGCATGTATAACAATAATGTACTAATCACTGAGTAGTAAATATTGTAATAAAAAAGTAGCAATACAAATACAGATTAATTGTATAAATATTTTTCGAAATTTATTACTCGCGGTTTAATTGGAAGGAGCCAACAAGGTGCCCATCTGATGGCAAAAAAAACAGTAGGGAAAACTTCACCTCTTAGTATCTTTTAAACAGTATGGAAAATATAGTCACATATGAATAGTACATTAAAAAGATGTACTTCTTTTCCACAGACCAGTAATTATTTAAGTACAGAAATCCCTTCACTATTTACCTCGCTATTTACCAAGTTTTAAAAAATAAGTGGAAACTTATATATTGTTCTCATCATTTTGTAGAGTGATTTTAGTTCATACAAGTATCTTGTAGATGGTAATAGCAGGAGATACTAATTAAATATTCAGCGGTAAAAAAATACCGAAGATCCATTGCTCGGTGTATCAGGTTTTAGAAAGAAGTGTGAAGGTGTAGAAGATAGTAGATTACCCTTGTTTTTTGATTGGATAATACCCCAATGTTATCTAATCAAAATATAAGATCAAACTGCTCCTATCTTCTCCACATTTCGTTCTTATAAAAAATAGACTATACTATAGTATAAGAACATCTACCTGAAGTATTAAGTATTCTTATACTGTGGATAAACTCTAGTACATAAGTAGTTTAATATCATCCAGACCTGTTAACAACTAAAGTGATTTATAATTTTAGGGGAACGAGCTTATGGCGTTATGGCACATACGACAGTGCGTTTGGCAAAATTCCAAACAATGCGTGAAGTTATATAATTTTTGGCACAATTTTCAATTTTTCCTTTTGTTTGCAGTATCCAAATGGAAACAAGTGTTCGTAAACCTATTTTAGTAAGTGCACGGCTATAAATATCAGATAAATGACGCGAAACTTCTGCTGTTAACTCGTGCATAATGACTTGTTGGCATGCCAATATTTACGCATTTTATACTTTTATAGTTATTATTTAAAAAAGCTCCAAATTTAGTTCTTCATGTTTAGTAAAATTATCATCTCAAGAAAGAGTAGCTAGCAGGCTGATTACACTGATTACAAAAACGAAAACAGGAAAACATCGAAATATATTGTCAAAATCAACTTTATTGTATAATGCTATTCGGAAATATTAGTATACAATTTATTAGGCTATATGTGCGCCTAATATTAACAAATTTTGTATGAGATCATAACTGAAAGAAATTAAACAATATAAAGATAAATATTTATTTCATATTTACAAATGTAATGAAATTTGTTTTATCTACTCTCACCCTATAATGATTCCATTATTTTGCAAGTTATTGCATGTGAAGTGTGTCATTAATGAAATCGTTTAATAATGAAACTAAATCATGCCTAAAAGAACAATGTAAATTAAATGGGACTTTCATTATTATAACATTTCTTTTAACAAATGAAAAACATGTTTTTGAAAGAATGGTAATGTAAAACACCGGTTAGTACTGCTAACGCTATAGTATCGCAGAAAAATATAGTACAAATTATCGTATTTGGATTTTATGTAAGAGTTTTATCTCAAATTGGTGACATTGCATCGGTGTCATCTCAGAAGTATACTGAACGCAACCTACCATCACCTGTCTACCTGTCATATTATATAAATATAATAAATTATTACAATTCTATTTATTTTTCTAATTGGTTCGTAGATAAAATATTGTATGACACTCATGTGTGAAGTACTTTTATGCACTCATTACGGTTAAGACACTCGCTTTCGCTCGTGCCTTAAACTCCGTAATTCATGCCTAAAAGTATTCCTTCACACACTAGTATCATAAATAACTATTTTGCACATCCGGGCGTAAAAGTCGAACAAATAACATTGTTTTAAGGGCGAAATGACACTTTTTTTCGCCCGAGGGCGAAAAAGTAGTCATTTTCGCCCTAGAACTTTTCGTGCCCAGTTAAAATAATTACATCTATGATTATTACATCTATGTGGCAGCAAATTTCGTGATGCATTCTCTGCCGCTAGTTTAATTGCATCTGAGAGTACATTTTCTGTACTATTTTCACCCATTTTTATAATAAATTTTTGACGTGTCACCGCTTTTTTGCTACTTTGTTTACTTACTACTTGCTTGTTTTCATTGTTATCCATGACAACGTACATATGTCAAATAGACTACTATGATCTGAATTTGATTTGAACATCGTTTTACTTTGATCGCGGTGATGAAGTAATACTACTTCGGATGTGCAAAAAATATTGTATGTATTACGAGCGAAATATATTTTGGCCCTAGGTGCATTGTAACCCTCCGCTGCGCGTCGGGCTTCAATTTTGCACCGCGGGCCAAAATCTATATCATTTCGTCCTTAATACATAAATAGCTATTTCATGTGTGTAAAAAAATGTAAACTATTGTTTTGAATTTCCTCTCCTATACATCTACGCATAACAGAGTATTTTTAATATGTATGGATATGGACTTATAGTTACAATCAGAAATCATTTATTCTGAATAAATATAAATAAATGTATCACTCACGGTTTATTATTCATACTAAGTATACCAGATTTGCTTTATCGCAAAAAATCAGTAATTATTCATACCTAAAGATATCTCGTGAGCACATTAGCTGACGTGGACGTGCAAAGTGCACTAAGGGACTAAGGGATACGGAGGCCATTTTTATGTGAAAAAAGTTATCGTTCTATGATCTGTTATTGCCGCAAAGTTTCTTTTATTTTCATAATATCTATTTGCCTGTTTGTTGCATTATGCATTATGTGTAACTGGATATTTTCTTACTTGTAATGTTGGCCATGTGTGATATGTTTATTCATAACTTATGGCCGTTTCACTCAACATTTCATACACAAATATCACAACCACATCTCCAACTGTACTGAGTGACACTCAATGTCGCTAGGCAATTAGTGCTACAAGATTATTTTTTACAAAACTTTGTTTAGATACCCTTAGTCTAAATCTGTCTCAAAGAAAGTTGAAACAATTCTTTTACAGCCAAAGTTAATTAATTTTCTTGTCGCACCTCGAAGTGTTAAGATTTTTGTTGTTTCATTGTTTCCGCTAAGTTAAAATTAAAAACATTCTATAAATATTTTAGGGTCATTTTTTCATATACACAATGCGGGTGTGGTTTTGAGAACCTTAGTTCGAGTCTTGCTGAGTTAAATTCTTTACGGTCTATTACCCATTAGTTCCTGTAGTGCACTTTCTGCACCAGCTGGAATGTCCAAGAGGTGATATCTGGCTGACTCGTACTGCGCCGAGTGTGAGTTCCGAGGTTCAAATCTTAGCTTCGTCAATCTTTATTCAAATAAAAATACCACTGCATCCAAGTGGTTCAAAACCCACTATAATATTTACTTCCCTTGCAGCGCATGTCTACAACCTACACCATGGAAATGCAAGAAAAAATTGTTATAAAAAAAGTACCTACCTTAGCTATTTGAGGCCCTGTTCCATGTATAAATAAACTATATTTAATATGAGAAAAAGTAGATTAATATGTTTGAATGTGTGTTGAATTTTGAAAAATAGCCTAATATCTATCATTTTTTAAATATATTATTTAAATTATTTTATTATTATTATTATTATCACTATTTGTAATATTTTACTAGAAATTATTATTTAAAAAATATAAGGTGATTATATTTTTGATTCATCAAACTATCTCAATAATTAATAATGTAACAATAAATTTGTATAAAATCTTTCATAATTCCTTCTATATTGTACAAAATTCCAACATTTTGTAAACGAAAACATCCCCAAACAGTCCACTTCCGTGTTTACCCAAAATATCCTCGAATAGAAAAAAAGCGCTTTGGCCAAAAAAGCTCAAAATTTGATTCATAAACTTATTATTTAGAATTATTAAAGCGGCAGTGTATATTTACAAAAATGTTGAAATTCTGAGAGATGTTAGAGTATAAATAGTGATTTATGATAATGAATGTTGATGCAAATGATTGTGAGTTTCATTGAGAGATGAATGGAGGTTTGAAAGTAAATTACAAAGACGGATGATGAACACATGTTGAGTGTTGGCCCGCCTCTTCTACTTATGGTTCCTCCCTCACAACAACCAACTGTACACAACCTAACTACGTCCTACAGTCGTGACGTATCCTTATGATGTATGCACTTATTTGCTATGTAAATATTTTATGTTTAGGCATTTGCAATAATATTTACGTTTATGAATCAATAAAAATAAATACTAAGTACGTTTCGTTTTTATTGTAGGAAATAGGAAGGAAAACAAAAGTAACTGTCTATAATACAATATACATACACATATTGACATATGACTGTGAAACATGGATATTAAGAACAAAATGAAGACCAAAATAAATGTAGTAAAGATGAAATACTTAAGAAGAGCTTAAAGCATAATGAAGAGAGACAAAATCAGAAATTATTGGAGGATTTTGACATTTGAAAGTCAAGAGTTCAGGCAAAACGAGACCGTAACCGTGGCAGACCCTAGAGAACCTGAGACATAGAGAGGATCCTGAAGAAAAAAGAACGCGGATAGAAAATGCAAGGCTCGGAAGCGACAAGAAAAGGAGGACTCGATTCGTACAGAACTAAAATTTAATGCAAAAGACTCATACCCTACACCTCTAACTGTAGAAGAGTTTCTGTTTATATTATTGTAGAGTTAAATTGAATTCAATTTTTAAATTAAATCTAGACATACACAGGGTGTATTAGCGAAAACGAACCTCGTTTACCTAATTTATTAGAAACATATTCTTTATATAAAAGTGTTATTATACTAAAAATATACTATTTCATGAAATAGAAAAAAAATCTGATTTACTCTACTCGCAATGACTACCAATTTTTATTTTTAAATGGGAACCTACCATTATTTTGGTAAAATTAAAGCCGCCATTTTTTGCCTTTTCAATTATGTATTAAGTACCATTAGACAGTGCAAAAAAAATCGAGAAAAATTAGATAATTAACAAAAAACACATAATTCGGCGGCTACATATGTAAAATTGGCTATACAAAATTAACTAAATGTAACGATAAAATACATCTTTATTACTTGAAATAATAAACATAATACGGTAAATCACTTAAAACAAATGGTCGAAATAACGACCATGTTCTCTTATGCAGAATATTTGAATAATAGTATATTGCATTATTAAGAGTAAAAGTGATACTTTGTGTGGTGAGTGTGGAAGTTTGCACGACGAGTGCAGCGAGTAGATATTTAAAAAAATAATTTATTACTTGACGTTCAATTTGTAGTTTACCTGTCAGTTGATAATTTTTAGTAACTTTATTCTTTGGTTATTTAGTGTTATAGTGACATTTAGGACGGTATTACAGGTTTTTGTTGTAAAAGTTATTTCTTATTGGGTGATTCTATATATAGTTTCTATGGATACTTATTATATTACTTTTATTCCGGCGGCGTAAAAAGAAAAACAATAATTTCGTAGAAATTAAACTTCAATCGTGTCAATCACGTCGCAAAAGATCTCACTTTTATGACGTGTGAAGAAAAAAATTTTAGAGGTCAAATACCCTTAATCACAATTGCAAAAATAAATAATAAGAGAAAATTATGAATGACTGAAACATGCAATTAAATTAATATAATGATTTTATTCTTGTAATGCATTCTAACAAATAAAATTTGTCACTATGAATATATCTCAGAACACCAGATTTCAGCTCAGTAAAGGTAAGTAATTACATAGGTAATATATAATAATATATATAAGTGTATACCTTGGTATTGTTAACCAAATGTTAGGGATTTAAAAGCCAAATAATTGAACTGTACTCGACATTAAATTTTGAACCGAAACTATGAAAAAATAATTTATTAATTAAACATATTCTATTATGAATAAAGTTATTTATGAATCATTAGATTAATATAGTTTTGCTAGAAATTTTCTTGTATACCTAGACATAGCACATAAATCATTTTGGGTATTTAAAAATGTTGTTAAATTTGATAATATTACTCATATCAAATGAACGAAGCAACAAACAATTTGAGCTAATGTATCTTATGGTGCAATTCCCAATTTTATTGTGACAGTTATAACAGCCACATGTACGAGTGCTCAAAACATTCCAAAAACACCAACACTGACTCACTATTCCAAACTATTACTGTATTAAAACAAACAAGGGAACCTCATTTTTAATGTTTTTCATGTAAGTTAAATTCAGAATTAAAGAAAAATAACAGTTAGAGTTGCCAACGTGTAAACACAATAGTGTTATTAATATCAGAAAATATAAATATTTACAAAAGACAATGTAACATTTCAGACAATAGTTTCAACTATACATAAAAATTTTCCTTAATCGCTTTTATTTGTGAACAAACAATTTAATTTCATTTAAAGATATGTTTTGTACTACATATCCATAATGATACATTTACACATTAGGAGGTATCATCTTTCAAGTACCTGCTATAACTGTTCCCTCTTCGGTGTTTATTTAGAAATAGGAAGTAAAGAAGAAGAAGAGGTACAGAAGAAGACGGATTTTCAGACTCATAGCCCCTAACTCTACCTACCCTATTTATTGTTTCGATAAAAAATCTAAATAAAAAGAATATATAAATACATATTTTTTAAATTACAACTT
Organism: Stenolophus ochropezus; assembly: GCA_035578165.1. Taxonomy (NCBI): domain Eukaryota; kingdom Metazoa; phylum Arthropoda; class Insecta; order Coleoptera; family Carabidae; genus Stenolophus; species Stenolophus ochropezus. Next base: position 35,958,607 of record JAQOWZ010000001.1, on the reverse strand, counting down.
TTTTCAAAACATTTAATATATTTTAAAACTTAATAAAGAGTTAGACTGTTGATATTATTTGTTACAGAAAGTTTGTAGCATAGAATTGACCATCATGACATTTTCAATTTTAAACTGTATTAATCAGAGATATTTAAACTCAAATACTAATTGAAGTCTTAAGTTATTACAGGTCTGTGAGTTTGTTGTATTTTTGCAACAAAAAAAAACGTTATATTTTCTTACCTACGACAGTAATAAACTTTGATTTATATTTCACCCGTGTTTTATTTTTTAAATGACCGACCCACAAAATTATTGAGCCTTCCTGCTTTTGAACATGAATTTCTTGTATACAAACTTCTATTTTGGAATAAAAAAGAATAGAACCTATAAAAATCCCATTAATACACAGGCAATAAATTAATAAAAAATTGTGATATAGCTATCAGCACAATGGATGTCCATTTTTAGTAAACAGAGCAAATAGCTTTCTAGGCAGGGATGATACTTTTCTTAGATATGCTCAGTTTTTAAATGAAGTATTTCTTTATAAACATTTTATATTTCGCAATACAATAAATGTTTAATGTGAATTTCTTTAAAAATTGTTCCCTCGAAAAACTCCAATGCTGATTTAAACTAGAAATTGCCAGGAGGACACGAAATTATAAGCATAAGCTGAAGGTTAAATTAATTATCTTTCAAAATCTTTTCAAAAAAAGTTGTCTTGCTTAAAACAGTTGAAAGAAATGGTTATATCTTATTGATTTTATTGTATTTAGAATCCATAAACACCAAAAAAGAGGTAATGTATTCATCTGTACGTAAGTGCTGCCTACTTTTCTAGATTTTTCAGAGCAAGATTCAAGTATGATTCACAGTTCAAAAACGATTGCTTACCAAGACATACGTCACAGGATATTTGAATAGCAAATCGCTTCCATGGCTAGCGTTTTCCATTCCAAGAACGCGAATATTAAGTCGACGCCTACGTTGGCTCGTCGTTGATTTTATTATAATCATCCGAGTTCAAAATAACATGAGTTATGGTCGATGACATCTCATAAATTAATGAGAATAATAATCAATTAGCGATAAACTAATAAACATATGTCAAAATTTTGGAAGGAACAATAAACTTAGTTTTTATTATCTGACAAAGATTGAATACGAACTTTACATTTTTTTCAATTTTGCCTCTTTTACAAAGCTATAACAAAACTAGTTCGTTAATAGCATATTTGAATGCTGCCATGACGCAGTACAATTTATTTTTAAGATAGGTGGCTCTGTTGGAAAATAATGTCAATAAATATCAGATATCAAACCTAGCTAAATAAATGAACCTAAATGTTTATAAGTACTTTAGTTTTGAAGGTTTTAAATAATTATTTTAATTAATAGAATTAAAAAGAGAAGTGATAGGACCGTACTGAGAGCTAAAAAAAATTGTAAAAGAGGGAAAGGTTTCAGATAATTGTTGGTAAAAAAATAAGGTTAGATAAAAAAATGAATTTTCCAGTGTCAATTAACTATAATCAAATTTCTCAAATTTTAAAACTGCGATACTTTGTTTGAAAAAAGGATAAAAGATGTAACAGAATATGTATTACAAAGAACTGATTTCATAATAATAATTTAGTTCGAAATGATGAGCTCTTATAAAATAAAATGCTAAAAATAAAACTCATACTTTAATAATATACCGTTGCAATCCTGTGTTTACAATATAATGGAAAAGCAAAATTGTAACTAACGTCAATTGGATTTTTTAAATATAAAAACTTTCGTGCACAGCGTAAATTTACCCGTGTTGCATGTTCGACGAACATTGAAAAACTTATAATTTTCGATTTTTGACGCATGTTGTAAAAGAACCATTCATTATAAAGATATAAAATAAAAACTATGTATGACATATAATCATATGTGGCCATGAGTTTAGCTTGTAACGTCACAGTGAAACAGAAGACAGTGAAGATGCAGATGGCTGCCTCAAAACAAACGCATATCTGTTCAGGATGGAGTGAATTACAAATTTTTCTTTTGTTTTGTTGAAACAATATAGATATAAACATCGCCATATATGAATTTTTAACTGTTTGAAATTCATTTTTGTTTAACTTGTGTAGAGTAGAAATTAATTATAATTCTTGATAATTTATTTGGTATTTAATAAAAAAATACTGCCTCTGCAATATACCTACTGCATTTATTAAAATATTTCTTTGCAAATAATTGTTTAATCATATGTAACTGAAGAAATGTTGAATGCATTAATCTCATCTGCAAGATATAAATTTATTTACAGATTTGCAACATTTCCGCAATAATAAATTCAAAATGAGTAGCTATTCGTTATTCATAATAAAGATATAATTAGATCGAAGTCAAAAGCCGCAAGTCGGCAAGTCGAACGCAAGAATAATTGCGTAAAGGTTGCCATGTGTTTGATCTTAAGCTAATTTCTTTATTTAAAATTGCTGCAATCACAAATCTAACTTTGGCGAAGGCTGATGCAAAACAAAACACTGATCTTAATATTGACAAGAATAACAATACTGACACATAAAAAACTTACAAAAACCAAACCGTTATTTAAAACATTTTTATATATGTACATTATTACATGCATACCAGTATTTTATCAACTTTAAATATTATTATTATATAAATACAGACAAATGTATTGTATGAAGGCCTAAATTTGTAGATTCCATTAATATAACTAAATGTCAAAATTAATATATTTTTCCCAGTTTTCGTTATACACATTTTAAATTCTAGTAGCCTTTGTAAAATTTTATGTCATGGCAGTTGTCAAACAAGTTCTTACATGTACCTATGTATAGAAGTATATACACTCGTATTTTAATTTTGAAATTGTAACTATTACTTCAAGTAAATATGATTATTCAACAGTCTACACACTACATTTTCCTATAAACAGAATGTTGCATTTCATGAAAGTAGGCTATTTTTTGTGAAGAATTTAATAAAACCACAGTAGCATCTTCATGAACTGCTGTCATTCGCATATAATCAAGCAAATATATCTAAATGGCATTTTTGATCCTCATTTGTCGACGTAAGAACTACAATTCGTAAAGTTTCCCGATAAATTCATGGCTCTCGTTATATTCCTCATGAAAAAAGTTCTATTTTTATTTGATTCGTAATGCCTATAATAATTCATTTCTCACTATTTTTCTGTTTTTGAAAACGTGTTCATGAGGGTGAACTGAGCAGTCGATTTAGCTGCTTGTGAACAAACCATCCAACGTGGATTGAAAAGTATAAAGATGGATCAGTGGCAAATGGAATATACCTATTGTTACATATGTGACATTGAGCTCTTACGAGTGAAATATGAATTTTCGCCGATGTATTTATAATAATTGATATTAACAATTCTAAGAATATGTGTCTGTTGTAGTTCATATTTTGTATATGTATATTATCTTTATGATTACAATTATAATTGATATTTATATGATCTCTACCTATCAACTGTTATTTATTAATTACTGCCAAAATAACAAATGTATGTAGTTCATATTTTGCCTATATTGTTTTTGTATATAAGTATGCAAACAACCTGGGTATTATAATGACTTGACGTCCGTCAGGACAATAAGGATATATGATTGAAATTTATATCATCTCTACGTATCAATTATTATTTATTACTGCTAAACTAACGAATGTCTGTTGTTCTTATTTTGCATATATTATCCCTGTAAGTAAGAAAACATAAACTAGATATTATAATGACATGAGGTTCTTCATGGCAATAAGGATATATGATGGAAATTTATATCATCTCTACGTATCAACTATTATTTATTTTAACTAACAAATGTCAGTAGTTTATATTTTGTATAGATTATCCTTGTAAGTATTCAAACATAACCTAGGTATTATAAAATGATCAGACATCCTTCAGTCCAATAAGAATATGATTGAAATTTATTTCATCTCTACGTATCAACTATCAACTATTATTATGGATATGGAATTTATATCTCTCATAACGTGCATGTTCTTTTCGTGAAAAAATATATTAAAATATTTTGCGAACAAAACAAATGTAAAATATAATAAACAATATTTTATTTACTACTTTTACAACCACGTAAATGCATCACGAAAATATTTACTCCGCAAATAAATCATTAACGTGTATAAATATTTATATCTTTTTACTGAAAGATATTGGCGCTCAGGTACAAGCAAACCTTATGGGACATCTGTTGATGATTGTGCAGGGTACATTAACAAGTGTCCTCCTACACATTCGGCCAACATATGCACGGACTATTTTAGTCTCCGTAACACGATTTAGTCAAGAGAAATGTAGTTTTGCATGTAAGTGGACTAAGTCAATTCAAGGTACCTTTTAACTAGGCCTAATGTTTGTCAAGATGAATTTTCAATATCATTTGATAATAGTTCTTAAAAATTCTCAACATTGTTTTCTGAGGACTTTATTAAAGTACGCGCATAAAATATATTTGTTGTTTTCCATTTTTCTTTTAATTCATGGTTTAATTATATATAAATGTGCAAAAAAAGAATTTTGTACGTACTACGTACGTCGTTGTTTCAGTCAAAACGACTAACCGTGAATAGACATGAAATAAGTACCTATTTAGTTGGCTCCTAAACCACAGTATGGGGCCGTTCAAATATTACGTAAGCAGATTTATTACAATTATTTACCCCCCCATCCCCCTTGTCAGCAAAAGTAAGCAAAGCTCTTACCCCCTCCCCCAATACTTACGTAAACATTTTTCAATTATTTTTTTTTTTAATATTATAATTAAAATGTTATAATTATAATTTTAAAAATAAGATAATAGATTTAGAATGGAGATTAGATTTTACTGATACAGTATTCAAGATCGATTTTTACACGATTCGGAACTTAGCCAATGTGAGGGTTGCCATTCGTGTTAAAAAGTTAATAGCTACCGATGACGTAATTATCATCTAGACTCCCCTACCCCCCATGTCATCCAAAATAAGCAAAACAAAGACCCCGCCACCCCCCTATAGTGCTTACGTAATACTTGAACGGCCCCTATAAAGCGTATATATAGGCTTTCACTTATGCATTCAGTTGATATAAAAAAATATGTATTTATATGTACTCATAAAAAGCAGTACTACAAAACGTTTTTTAATTATTTTTTCAAATAGATAATAATCATTCATTTTCTATGAAAAAAAAGTTACAGCCATGAATTTAGGCTTAAATGCTCTCATTGATTCTTCGTTTAATGCATTTCGTAGTTTCTTTATCCTTGAATCTAGATCGAGAAAAATATGATTCAATTTTTTAGTGTAGGCATTCGTACTCGATTCAGCGTCAGCTAGTGTTTAAATTTTGCATTTTTAAACATTCATTTCTCATATAAATATCGTGAAATTCAAATTTTTATTTACAGCATCAATGTAATAATAAAGTTATATAAAAAATATGTTTGCTAATTTAAAAATTTTATGCAATTCCCCTAATATGAAAATCAAGTCCAGCCAAGCTGTTTGGCTTGGCGAAACTCTACAGAACCGACGGCCACTTCCGAATATGTACGCTGTACGATCAAAATGACGCTAAAGTATTTTTTAAATAATATTGTAACGAGCGAGACGCACTGTAGATGAGTCATCAAGGCTGACTTGTCTAAGCAGGTAGTTGCGTTAAAGGTCAAGTGGGATAGGAGCGACGCCGCTATTGTTCGGGAATATTATAGAGTCCAGAAGGTTCTGGATTGTTCAAGATTAGCTGTCTGCAGGTATTAAAGGATCGCATCGGGCGGAGTAAGAAATTAGTATCGTTCAGAGTGTGCAGAGAGTCACTGAAGAAAGTCAGTGTCGGTCAGTGCAAGTGAGCGACATATGTAAAGTAGAGATAAATAACTAGTTGGTGATATAAATAAATAGCTGGTGATATAAATATCGTACAAATAATTATTGCGTAGTATTAAGTGTTTAAATAAATGTTCTTAGTGTTTAAGTCGTATTAATACTTTTAACATTTATAAAAGGTATTATGGACAGACATAATATGTAATTGAATAATTAAAATACAATTTACCACAAAATGCTGAAATATAAGTAATAAAAATTATTTTAAATTTTATTAAGAAAACAGCCCGATACATATTTTGTATATGTAGTTAAAAGGTTAAAAATGTTTTCTCTAGAATTGTTTTGAAGTTATAAAAACTCATCCTTTATCTCCTGACTTAAATATCAAGAAATATTATGTCAAAATTGGAAACATCCGATATCTAAAAAAAATGATATAAAAAAGATTTAATGGAATAATGGTTAAAAATTAATCCTTTCAATTAGTCGGGAAAATCTATTACAAATCTATTACCTATAACTGAAGTTAGAAAATAAAGAAGATTCAATTAAATATTAAGTCTATGTTAAATGTTAATGCATTATTTGTAAATGTATCATTTTCAGTGTGCCTGTAAATTTGATGGTTCTGTAAACATTTATTTCTGTGTAGAGCTAAGGATGTAATATTTTAAAAGATAAATTATATACATTTTTGTGTTGAAAACTGTTTGTTTATTACTTATATGGAAAAAAAAATTGAGAAATCATATGTATCATTTTGACTGGGAGTTACTGTATATGTATGTATGTATATATATATATGTATATGTATATGTATAAAAGAAAAAACCTGTCAATTGTACTTCTAAGACTATTTTACATCATATCATAAATAATTATGCACCATAAAACATCATAAAAATATATAAAGCACGCACATAGTCTATTCAATAAGGTAAAAATTAAAACAAAAACTTTTTTTATATACCGTCACCGTACCAGGACGAATTGGTCCCCAAAACATTGACAATATTTGAATCCTTGGTTGCCAAGGACTGTTACGCTATATCAACGATTTCTATTTCTACAAATCTAGTTTATTTCCTTAATTTTCTTTTTACTCCCATTTTTATTTTTACTGTTGTCAAAACTATAAATAGAAATAAATCTTTATCTTGCTTCAACCATAAATAATACATTTAAAATAAAAAAAAATGACAAATTAAGTGCTCTTAATTACGAAATGTCAATGCCAAGAAAGAAGTAAATTAAAAACATATGAGTTATAGTGCGAAACAAGCGAAAGGCGAATACTGCTTTTTGATGAATGCAAATTATGAAATTTATCACGTCGAATCAGAATAAAATTTATAAACACTTTCACAGTGATAAACAAGATTATGTACCTGCTGAGATGAATTTATAATAATATGTAAATTTTACTTTTCTCGTTTCGTACTGAATATTATGACCCAAATATAAAGATTATTAAAAATATGTATATAAACGGTAACCCATCATTTATTAACTGTTATTAAAATAGATTGAATGTAAATAAGTATTATGGAATTCGTAGTAGTTTTGAGCAGAATTGGTAAAAAATCATGATTTATTTAAAAAAATAAAATATCATTGATTGATGATTGATCAAATAAATCATGTTTTTTTTTATTTTTAAAGATATTTAAGTGTTACAACACTTATTTAATTATTTTGAAAGTAATATTAATATTTTATTTCATAAACAAAAACGAAATATGTAATAAAATCAAAATTATTCATCTGAATAAAACTAGGTAGAGTAACAATTTTTTTTTACTTTTTTTGTTATACATTTAAATACTTATTTTTCTTTCTTCTATGATGACAATTAAAGTGATATAATATATAATGTAAAGATATTATTAAATACAGAACATATTTTGGTTGTTATTAATAGCTTTGTAGCAAATAAATAAATTTTCAATATAATTTGCATTTTTTTATTTTTGATAAAAATCAATGATTTTTATTATAAAAATCAAATGATTTAAATCAGGATCAGGCCAATACTGGTTTTGAGAATCAGAGTTTGAGTCCCACCGAATAAAATTATTTCCCACATCAAAATAATCCCTTTGGTGCATTCTGTACGTCATAGCTATATAGTACCGGCATATTGGGTGCTGTGATATACATATCTGTGATAAAGCAGATATAGTACAAACATTGAATAATAAGCCGTGAATGATATTTTTTTATATATAACATCATAAATTTTCTATAGTTTTGAAATGTTCTGAAAAACCAGATGTGGGAAAGGTCACGAATTGATATATTAAATAACGTTTATTTGGAACCCGTTTAGTGACATTTGAACTTGAGTTAGAAACGAATACATGTTGATGTCGTCTTTTATATATAGAAACTCATACGTTCCGAAAGAGGTTACTTTAGAAAACTCTCAAGTAAAAATAATATTTATTGCTTCTAAACGCAGGAAGTAGAGAAATCATTGACAACGAACTTTTAAAAATGTCTTATTAATATTACTACTTTTACACGTTTCAAACGTATACTCATAAGAATAAGCTATTAATATTGATGAAGACTTTATTAATTTTATGTTTTAAATTATACTTTCTTCGTTATAGTTTCAAGGAAGTTTACTTAATTTTTTTCCTATTTTTATATACTCACTCTATAAATACTTAACCTTTACTAATAAATTTAATTATCAAAATCCAAAAATATCTGTGAAAGTACCGAAAATACACAGCAGTATCGTTTACATGCATAGTGAGTGATCTAAATATATTACAACACTCACACTAGGCCGAATCACTGGAATAAATATTTACAAAATGTGAATCAATGGTTGGTGACAGTTTTATGCATTATTCGTGAATTTAATTCACTACGAATCACAAGTTTTATTTCATTATTGTGGTCATATTTCGTCAATAAATTGACACGTTCATATGGAATATACATACATAGATCTAGGCATATTTTTATAGTAAATAAAAAAAGCAGGACTGCAGTCAAAATTTTTAATCACTTAATCTTAGGCCAAAGTTTCACTGCCACTTAAATGTTCATCAAGGCAAAAGACCAAGATTTTAATTAATACTATATTTTTTTACATCATTAAAGTTAGAAAATAAATATATCACTTTTGTGAATTGTACCGCCTACATAAGTAAGAAAAAACTAATTTATTCTAATCTTTATTATTGCCAGTATATGTAAGTGTGAGAAATTAATTCAAAACTGAATAAATTAAGATAATAAGATTAAGTATTCAATGAAAATTCAAATAAATATGTAAAAATGGTTTTTATTTTTGTTCGAAACTACCAAATATTGTTATAATCAATTCAATTATGTTTTTATAACAGTGTATAATTATTTTATAAAATAATAGTTTAATAAATATATTATTTCGCATTACATCTATTGTTATTTTTACTTCGGAGGCAATTAATTTTATAAGCATTAAATACGAATTTTTTATTTTGGAGAGAATTTGTGAATTCTTATACTAAATACTATTATTTTGTTACAGGAAAATGTAATATTATTGGATGTAATGTTAATAAGTATAAAAGAAAATTAATCATAATTTTATAATCCAGAAAAAAACACTCCAAATGTTTCGCTGGTGCAAACTTGCTTAGATTTGCTGTGCTGTATTTGTGGAAAATATAAATAAAAAATAGACTATAGATATATAATATTTGTTAATTGTTCTGGACGGCTGAATTTTTTTATATTTTTTTATATTCTTTGAAAAAAATATTAGACAGATATTTAATACTTAATTTACTTTATCAGTACAGTTCTTATTAAATTCGTTTTTAGGATTTTTAAATCCCTGACAATAGGTCAACAATATGCCCTACCAAAAAATGCAATTTTAATACGGCCCTAGAAATTGTAAAGTTTAAAACATCTAGTTTAGATTTGTATTCCTACAATGCATTTATAATACGTAAAAAAATTTACAATGAATTTATCTATGTTCAACAATTTTAGATCAAAGAAGTGAACTTGACGAGATCTATCTATAACAACTATGAATCGGAAAACCTGACTTTGAGTCGCGTCAAGTCAAATTTCTTCCTATATACAATGCCCCTGTGGTGTACTCTCCACGCCAACTAGAGTTTGAAAAGCTCTCTACCATGATCAATATTAACGATAAAGCAGAATTGACACACCCATAGTTATGGGTAATAAGCCGTGAGTGATTTGTTTATATGTTTAATGTTACAATCAAGCATGAAGTGTGTTACATATACATTGCACATTCGTTCCACTTAACAATTTCTTTAATCTTGTTTCAATCCACTTTGAGTCTTTTTGTGCGTTTTATTGTTATGCAAACAGAATGGCCAGTGGTGAAATGTGTATCAGAAGGTCAAGTAAAAGAGCATACATGCTCCAAGAGTATTTGAACAAGAGATAAAGGTTGTAGACTTCGCAAAAGTGAACGCTATGTAGCACACGTAATCTCGAGAGTCGAGACATACGAACAAATAACTAAATATACGAGTGGAAGAGTAAATATGAAAGTTCACAATCATTTTTCGCCAAAATGAGATATTATTGCGTAATTTTAATTATAGAAAAAGCAATATACGATTGTATCTTAAACGGTTCAAAGTTTTATTTAAAATTAACACGTTTTACTTAGAGAACATATCCACAAAAGATTAGATATAAATTAATATATTCTTTCTAAAAACTCTATTAAAATAAACTTTCTATATTTGTTATGCTAAAAATATAATTTTATTATACACCTGAGTGTTATTTATTCTTTCTGGAGAACGAATGACTGAACACTGATCCGAAATTATAATATCAAATTTAATTAAAACTATATTACAGTTATATTACCTTCCAACATTTTATTTCTGAGAATCACACTATGTCAAATTCTTTATCATTACTTAAATAATGGCAGCTGTAGCACACTCTCTAAGTCAGCTGAATTTCTAGTAAACGTTCTCTATGATATATAATAAATTATTATCGATATATGCTGCTATAAACCAGATTAATTCGCTCACCAACGGCTAATAACATAAGCCATGTGTGATATATTTATTTATATTTCTTTTAATTTTTTCAATTTTGCATTTTTACCGATCTCAATATTGATTTTGTAATCGCATAGATTTTGACGTTTCGAAATTTTAACAAAGGTGTACGCAAGACATTTTGATTATATTGATTTTACCATACATATTTACTAGTGGCGATTTTTTTTATGGTCACAAGTCTGATTTTATCAAATGGTTTTAAAAACATTTATTTCATTCATAGTACAATATATATTTATTTCTCTCCCAATTTTAAAATATGAATGCCTAATGGTTCCACGAAAAATTTTCGAATCTATACTTTCTTACTCACTTGAGAAAACGTCCCGGTACTTCTTTTTTGGCTTTTCTCATTCTCCCGAAATAGAATCACGTGATTAAATTTTTAGTCTCTTTCAAAATACCATAAAATTTTGAATAAGTTATAGTAATAAAAAGTTGATATTCCATGACATCTCAATCAGCGTTTGTAGGTCAGTTAGTGCCCCGTTTATCTACCGTGGTTTCTAACAGCTCTGGTTTCTCCTTTCGAATCGCTCGGCAGGACAGACTGACCGGTTCGGCTTCGGCTTCGACATCAACGCAGCTGGCATCTCAAGTGCTTAGCACCACAGCCAACGCCTGTCGTTTGCCAGAGAAAGTCAAAGAGAGTGAGAACTGTTGCTTTGATTGATTGGCCCGAATTTCAGGTTGGACCATTACCATATTATCTCTTTTATAATATTCCCTAACTTTAATCGACGCAAAAATCGCGGTCTCAATTATTTATACCGGCTGTTACATATAGGGAAGTATTGTCAGAGTTGCCTGGTCTTCGGCTTCAACCCGGAGACTCCAGGCTCAGGTTTTATGAGATATATTTCTAGGTTGAGTAATAATTTGGTTTTATTATATGCACATATATGTGATTATTTTGTATCTAATTTGTCAATTTTTAGTATTATAATGTACTTTTCTATTTAATTTTGTAGTGATTGATATAAAAATAGTATATTTAGTATTAACAGTAAGGACTTATCGATCGAAGAAAGAGAGAAGATAGGGCGACGACTACAATTATTCGCTGAGATCTGTATTCCTTCCCGTTAATAATGTTAATACTGTTTTTTACATCATAAAAATTTAATTCTTTCGTGAAAAATGAAAATCTGTTTCCAATAAATAATTCGTTAGGTACCATTATATATCAATTGATAGATGGATGTATCAAGTCATTTTTGTGCATTTATGCTAAATTTGAATTTACTTACCATTTTGTTAGACTTAGCAACCAGTAAAAGCAACTTACTGCCTTGGAATTCCAATCAATAAAACTTTTTAATGCTCGATCGTACAAAAATATATATTACTTTATAATTAGCAACAAAGTTCGTTTTTTTAAGAGCGACATTTACTAAGAAACATCAACCATGGATTATAATACTGACCTTTAACCACGAATTAGTGTCTTTACGATACATTTTGATAGAGTAAATTCGGTTGAAGGAATTTTAAAAAACTTCTTATTGAATCTCTTGGAGTTAATAGCTCAAATTAATTAACTATTGGTAAAGATCGATCAATCAAAAATGGCATTTATAACTCTAGTCATTTGCAGATTTTTTGCAAATATTTTGTAACAGATATCTAAATAATTCGAAGAAAGTTGCTAGAATATATGTAATTTAATTGTATAACGTACATATTCTGTAGTTGGATTGGTTCTGTGGTGCCCACAAATGATATTTAAATATAAATAAATCAATATATCACTTACGATATATATTACCCACTGCTGGGTGTGCCAATCTGTCGTATCGCAAATAATGGAAACGATTGTAAAAAATGAACTCACTGGAACCTGAAGTCGTACTTTCAGAACCACAACCGGTCATTAAACGCACAATTTTTGGAGGAAATTAGTTATCACGGTATCATTACCATTCATCTCGTTTTACGCAAACTTTTAATAATTTAACAAAATTAAAACCACAAATTTATCCGTTTTTTGGACGGATGTGATGATATTTAAAAATGACAAATAAGGATATATAAAAAATAGTTTTTTCCTGCATTCCAATTTAAGAGGATATAAAAATATATACTGATAAAATTTATTTTAGTAACTCTATCTAAAAATGCCGAAAATAGTTGAAGGTCTATTTAAATTATCTTTTTATATAAAAGACATCTAAAAATGTCACAAACTATCATTCTAATTTTGAAGCACTTATATTTCGCAATAGTTGAAAGTATAAATATAAAATGATCTACTTCACTTTTATATGAATAAACAGGTGAAATATAAAATGATATTTAACAAACTGTGTTTTATATGAAGAAACAGTTGAGCTTTTAGTAAATTGAGGTGATCTAATTTCATAATATTGTAAATAAACAAAATAATGTACAGCTGCATTCATACAAACCTCATTTTTAGTGTTTTAATTACTCGCCTATTAACGCAGAAACTTGCTCTATTTATCCTTTTTTCTCACCTACTTATTTACACCATAATATATGCTAAATTTTCCACAGAATATATTATATTTTTTCCGGTAATTGTTTTAATTATTTACTTCTGATCCAGATCTATTTACTAATTTACTGTATTATATACTTGGTCTACCTAAAATTTGTTCCAATTAGTAATTTTTGTACTTATTTCCTCCAGATTGTGATTTTATTGTTTGATCAATTTATCACTCCAGTAATCCAAATTATAGTAGGAAAAGTGATATATTTTCGGACGGTGGTTGAAATTGCGGCACGAGTCGAAGTGGAGGCCAGTAACACCAGAAGTCTGGGAAGTCACTTTTCCTACGTGGTACACATACTAGTATTTTTTTTTCATCGGTTTATATTCAATAATAATGAAATTAATTTGATTGTACTTTTATTTATGGTAACCAATGGACTCCGTTCTTTACGGGATTACTTTGTCACCGGCTGGAAAAACTCCCGTTATTTTCGTAGCCTAGCAACTAAACTAAAATATAGGAATAATACATTTTCCGGTTTCAAAACACACCGGAAAAGTGTCAGTTTTCGTCAGATCGAAAAAAAAATTTTTTCCTAAAGCCCAGGTTTTTTAAATTATATTTTCTAAATAATTTGCCTTCTAGCTGGGAATAAACCTCTACTTTTATTTTTTAGACACAGACGTGACTCCTAAGATACGAAATCAAATAGTATAGTTAATATATAAATGTACTTAAATATATAACAACAATATTTTTACAAAAATATTGAAGAATGTACATTTGTCGTTATTTTTATCCTATCTCCCACTCATTATTGGGTGTGGAACATAAATTAATTATATTTTTATGATTAGTTTATTTTACGTTGTATTGAAATTCGATTTAAATTATATAATATTTTATATACATGGACACAGATCTGATTTTTAAAATAAAATTGAAGGTAATTATATAATCTACAAAAAAACCGCAACAAATCGTTTGTAAAACAGTATCTTGGAAGGCCATGATATTAATAGGTCCAAGTAATAATACAAATTACAAAAAAATAGTATTCTGTATTAATTTCCATAAAAAATAATCTCGTTGGTGCACTCTTCATCCAAAAAAAGTGCCCGACAATGGCAAAATAGGTATATTTATTTATTTATTGCTAGAAATATAGTTATGAGGGTGCTATAAACGTTAATATATAATAAGGTGCAGACTGCATTGTTGTACAATGCGCAACTAATTTTATTTTTCTGCAGTTTGGTGTAACGAACTGCTCGTGATTGCAACACTGATTCTTAGCTACTCCAGTTTCCTCGTTGCAACACTTAGTTATTTTGGAATCTTTCATCATTTTACAACTTGCACTACAGAGGTTTTTAATAAAAACAAACCTACGCACAACAGAGCCTCTGACACCGTTTCTTTAGCCAACTCTTTTCGCTGAGACGAGCCGCATTTGTTGTGCGACTGTCAACTGTATAGTATACGCAGACGGAGAAAGTAGACGCTGTTTTGTTTTTAATATTTATGGCCCCACCGGAACAGGTATTTTTGTTTTACATGACATACGATATGCATTTTAGTTTCGTTTGACACACTTTAGGTTTTTCCCTGGAAATTCGAGCAATTATTTTAATTAACAACAGTAATGCGCACATTTAAAATAATGAAGTATTTTACTTCCTATCTACAGGGTGAATACTGAAAACCTTGACATAGGGAAATAACATGGGAAAACAGTTTTTTGCTGTTTCCATCTGTCCCGCTAAATAAAATCGGGTGTATATGGTATCGTTAGTTAGATTACTTAATTTTGCATCTAATAAAACTAAATGTTGTGTAATAAGACCTTTTCTAACTGAAATATTTGATAAAATAAATTGTATTTTGAAGTTTATCCTTTATATTTTCGAATAAGAAACGTCAAAAACAAAATGCTCCATAGCCGAGTGGATACGAGGGCTGTTTCATAACATAAATAATCTACAGGACCTGGTTCGAGACCACCTCGGCCCTACTTTTTTTTAATTAAATTATGCTTAAAATATCTTTATTATATCAGACTATTTTAATAAAATAGCAATATTCATATTTTTATAAATAAAAAAAACCAAATATTTAATAAATTATTATTTGCTGTCTGTCAAACTTAACAATTAATTCGAATTTAGTTTTTGGTGTATAATTTTGTATTTCATGTTTCGAAACATGATATTTTAAGTATAATTTAATTTTAAAAAAAATAGGGCCGAGGTGGTCTCGAACCAGTTCTTGTAGATTATTTGTGTTATGTAACAGCCCTCGTATCCACTCGGCTATGGAGCATTTTGTTTTTGACGTTTCTTATTCGAAAATATGAGGGATAACCTTCAAAATACAATTTATTTTATCAAATATTTCAGTTAAAAAAGGCCTTATTACACAACATTTAGTTTTATTAGATGCAAAATTAAGTAATCTAACTAACGATACCATATACACCCGATTTTATTTAGCGGGACAGATGGAAACAGCAAAAAACTGTTTTCCCATGTTATTTCCCTATGTCAAGGTTTTCAGTATTCACCCTGTATAAGGATCGTACTAAAAATCGTTATTTTGATAATATATGTGTAGATCTTGTATACTCTAGTTCAATTACTATTAAACAGAAAATGATGGAAATTTGTATTTAAATATTTTTCCGACTGTAAGAGTGATAGCTTTTTGACTTGTTTTCATTCCAAACAATGCGTAATTCGGATATGTTAAATCGTTGCTAGGCAAATAGAAATAAGTATTCTCGACGCGTTCGGGAATATATTCCTGTAAGGTTTTGTGTAAATATCCATGGTTACGCGAGTCGTAGCTTTTTTTTTAATTAACAAAATTTACTAAAATAATTTTCTGAATTTAGTCGTTTATAAAATGTAATTTAAAATAATTAATCTTTCGATCGGAGAAGAAATTCGATTGGCGGCTTAAATGCTACAGAGCAGCAAAACTACCAAAAATTTAAATTAAAAATCCACAACATTGCTATCTTAATTATGGTGTTCTGTTACAGTATTTTAAGATTCAATAGACGACGTCTACTATCGGAAAAAGTTCGGCATACATAACGTTATGTTCGATACGAGCTGCAAAAATTGCAGCTCACAAGCAAGTAATCTGACGCAATTCACGCTTACTTTTTATTTATTAAAATTGATTATCATACAACATTACAACGGTAGGAATACGAGTATATAAAAATAGAAATTGACCTTAAATTACTTTTGATTTTAAAGTTTAAATACATTTTTCAAAATGAATGTTGATATTCAATTATATAAAAATTAGTTTTCTAAACTTAGTTAATATGTACAATTGGTAGTTATACAACAATGTCGTCCAAAACCAGAATCAAACATGAAACATAGGAATTTCGGGTAAAAGTCCCGGTAAACCATGTAATAGACAATTTGACAAAGATATTTTTAAGAAACAACTGGATTTGTGGTTGTAACGAGAATAATGCTTTGTTTTGTTTTCCGTGTATCTGTGAGCTGACTATCGTGTTAAAAAAATGTGAACTGAAGTTTCAGTGAAAGATTTGTTGCATTTCACTGAGAAAAAAAAGACGTTTTCCTTTAAAATTTAAATTAAAATTACAAAGAAAATTAAATTCTTTTGATTAATATTTTACTTCATTTTTAGTTTGATGTAGCACACCCACAATGTAAGCCCGAGCCACCACTGAATAGGACATATAATTCGTACGAAAAGTGAACTTTCCGGACTCATTTGGTTGTTGGTCTCGGTTAGCGCCTCATCCCCCAATTCATCCAATATCATCCAGGAATATATAACTTTTTCTACTAATTTGGTACACAAAATACTATTGTTGTATTTCAAAAAGTTGATTAAATTTAAAGTGGTAATGAAAAATAACTTCAAATTATTATTTTTTAATTGTTATTATTAAAAATAATGATAAATTAGTTATTTATAGGCCAGTTTACAATTTTTTACCAACAGCCCCATATACAAATAACGGAGGTATTGTAATCATATCAATTTTTACATTTCGAAGTTTTAGAACACATTATAACTATTTTTAGCAATGTCTGTTAGTTCGTTCGTGATATAGAGTTGATTAGCTATTGGTAATTATCAGTCAACCGGAAATAACAGTTTACTCTCGTCATTTTTACGATTTTGGCGAATATTGAAAACAATTATTTTGTTAATTTTATAGTACTACGCACATATTCGGTATTGGAGGCTACAGCTATTTTTTTAATACTTAATTTAAAAGTTAAATAAAGTTAATAAATGAATAGGTAATTTAAAAGTGACCCCTTTAGTTGAAGTAGTTTTGAAATAGAATTTTGTCTCGCTTTGGTGGAAGTCTCGTTTAGATGAATGACTTTTCTTCCTGTGTCCTGTTTCGCGGATGAAGTGTTTAGCGGTGTGATGTGTGTATTTACGGGCGATGCGAGTTGCCAAGGGCTATATCCGCATATGCAGAGCTGCCAACACGGTCGGAGCAACCACTGAGCGACCTGGCGGTCAGTGACAACGACCTCGCACAAAGAAACATCCCAAGCCAGGGCACACCAAGGATTATGCTCGCACATCGCTAAAATATTTCCATAAACTCACCCCGTTATCCAATCATAAAATTTATGTTCTGTTTTCTTTCTTACTTACGGTATTTCATTGAAATTAAATAATTTCTTTTTTATTTAACATTAATATATTCCAAAAGGTGAACCTAACAAAAATATAATTATACAGCTGATTTTCGGCAACATAACTAGGCATATTACACATTCATTTTCTTACGTTCAGTACGATTAATGCAGAAGATGATGTGCGTTGCTGCAATTGTGTTTATCCGCTTATATTAAAACTTAACGAAACTCAGATTTATTTATTTTACACGCCTAATATACCATATTTATTTGATTTGATGAATCACATTTAACCATTGACCGAAGCAGAGTTTTTCTGCCTACCTTAGCTCTCTTTCATACATGAAGGATCATATTAACACTTTCTTTACAAATTATAGGTAAGTATAAAAAAATATTTTGCAACTTCTATGAAAACAATTTTCTTTTTATTGTCTTATATAAATAAGGCGAAATAAAATTCGTACAACCCTGAAAACAGAGCTTACTTTGCTTACCATGTCCGTTCTTTGCTATTATCTCACTAGAGACGTATAGACACAGTATAAAGCTTATAGGCGTTATACAGTGATATAGACTTCAAAATCGAAGTTCAGATGAATTTGAACAAATAATGGCTATGCTATGATCATCAGAAAAATGATTCCATATTATCAATCCATTACTGAACAAGAATTATGCTCCATTGCAAAAATTTTTCCGTACGTTTTACTCCGTTATATTCAAAGGACAATTCAAGTTCAGATGAAGTTATCACGCTTAATTGGCGGCTTCTTTTACGTGATGTAATATTTCATGAACAACATAAATGTCGTACACGATTACAAATTGTGATCTTATTTATTGGGAAAAATCAGTAGACATGTTTATCGCACATGTGATGCGGCTATCATTGTATCATTGTCCCATTCCCATTTGTGTTGAAAATAGATATAATCAATAAAAAACACAAAAATAGAAATAAATTATAACGCACGTATACAAATTCTAAGGGTCTATTGATTATTATAAAAATGAAATAAAAAACATAATTAGTTGGAAAGAATTGAGAAAGTATTATAAACTATTTTATTTACAATTAGACTAGACGTAGGTATCCTACATTCATTCAAAGCATGAAAAGTGCAAGAAAAAATAAATATTAATATGAAATTATTTCTGAATAATTGTCCACGAATTGAGGTTTCCGTAATTTGATCCGATTCTTTTCATCGTGATATCTGTCAATTCGATCGTCCAGAGATAAGTGAACATACTTTGCAACCAATTGAAAAGTGTATATAATTACTGGGGATTATATTATCAAACATGCCGGATATTACGAATAAATTACTATAGTATTGTTAGGTTAGGTTAGGTGCATTTAATAAATTGCTATCACTTCAGTAAATTATCTAAAACTGGAGGAGATTATTCAAGATAAGTCAATATTTTACTGTATACAATACACATGTAAGAAAATTCGACTGGACAAAATTTATTATTTAAACTTCTAATATTAAATTTTCAAATTGATTACTTTTGGTAAAAATTAATTAACCATAAGGATATTTTTTTGTGAATATTTACTAAATTTGTTATAATACATGAAGTAACAACCTTTATTCGATAAAATTATTAATTTAATAGTTTTTATCTATACGGTATATTAATAATTTTTTCACTTTATAATTTGTACTACTTATTAACATTTCATTCCAAGGGCAATCACTTAGAATGTTTAGAAATTATCAGCCGTTAACTTCCTGTTAATAGTTATTGTTACACATTTCACTTTCTATAACAACAACAAGGATATAGATAAGTTTAAACCGTTTGTGTTTTACTTTTTATTTATCACCTGCAACATTGTTTTATCATTACACTTTACAATCTTAAAGTTCATTCGCTTCACTTTCTTTGATCTCAAATTTCGTATTCTCATTCATCACAATATGCAAAACTTGCAAATTTCTTTTCGCTTCATCGTTCCTTTCTTAAGTTCATTCACTTTGCATTTATATTTCAAATCTTACTCATCGCATCACCTGCTATATATGCAGATTAAATTCATGAAAATCTTATACTGAAATTTAATACAAGAATACTATGGTTTACGGTTGGTTGAATAGCTAGAATATTTTTATTAAGAACTGAAAATAAGATTTACTATAAGCTGACATATTAAAATAATAATTATTTATGTACATATTGTATACAATACTTCAAATCTTACTATAATTCCTTAATAATCTAGTTCATAGATTAGAAATTTGTAATAAAATATGAGAAGTAGTCTAAGAATGTAATTGTTTCTTTTCTAAACTTTATCTTACTGTCAATATCAGTTTGAATATTACTAAAGCAACTCGTAATATCCACAAATCTATAATATACTCTATAATGTACGTCGTATACTAAAGTCAATAGCAAATAATAACATACTAGTACGGCATAAAATCATTGCTGCAATTTTAATAAATTTATGTTTATGGCTAAAATTTACAACCCTGTGGCACAGTTTATAAATGATGTATGCAAGTAAAATAATAGGAAATAAGCGTATACCGCAAGTAAAACAAGCTGGCATTTTGCAAATACAATTTCCGCGAACAAGTAGCTCTTACTTTTACCACAAAATTAATTTGCAGATTTGTGGAGCAAGTCTAAATTCAGATCATCGTATTTTCTCCAACTAATGAAAAAGTAGGTGTATTTAAGGTAAATTAATAAGTGTTATGATTAATCAAGAACGTGTTTCCGTATTTCTCCACGCGTTTATGTAGGTGGGTTTTTGCTTTGGAGCAGTCGTTGAGTAACTAGAACAAGTAATTTAAAGTAAATCATTTTTGCTTTCTTTCATTTACGAGAATTTTAATGAATGTAGATTTTGTTCGGTGGTTAAATAAGTTACCTTTGATCCTTACCGTGAAATTATACACTAAAGTTTAAGTTATATAAATAATGTTACTCAACAAAATAAGTAAATTATACTACTAAATATATTATTTTACTACAAATACCACAAATATAGACTTTTTATTGTTTACGAATCATAGTTATATCATAACGTCATATACCTACTAAATTCATATTTTTTATATGATATCTTTAAAAAAGTAATATATGATTTTTCTTGTTTACTCATACATCGTCCGATTTTTTCGTTTCAATATTTATTCATATTTGTCACGATATATTAAATCTCGTTAATTTTGTAAGCGAAATGATACATAATCTTACATTTAATATATAAACAGTTACACAAAATCGTTTTGAGAATATTATTATTTTTGCAACGGACAGAAAAGAAGAAAAAAAAATATTTGAATACGAGACGAATAAACCAATAAATGATGCAAGCTAAATAATACTTTAAAATCAATTTCTTTTTCGCAATTTTAGACAGCACTATGTTATCAATTCTATAATGTGTGAAGAACGATTATTTGATCAATTATATTTATTGAACATGATATTCTAAAATAAAAATAAATGCTTCTTGATTTTTTTTTATTTCTACTTCTTGTATCATGGAACAGAGCGCTAATGTTTAATTTGCACAAAGACGTCTCTTACCCAAGAGGCGGCTCTAATGATTAGTGTTAAGAAAATAAGGTTAGAGTTCAATTGACAATTGAATTTTTGAACGTCACATTAGCAATAACACCATTTTTAAAGGGTTATTCAAGAAATACGTACAGGCTATTACGGGGAGGTAGGGGGGTTTTTCATTTTGTCACGAAATCGTACAATGGGAGGGAGAGGTGTAATAAAAAAGTATACGTAAAAAAAGTATCATTTGAAGACATTTTGGTAGAATAAATACAAAAAATGTCACAAAAAGATGTTTTTACCGAGAGAAAGCAACAAAGATGTTTAAATGCCTCAAGAGACACTATGGAGAGCGTCCATGAGAATAATAATAATATTTATTATGCCTTTTTTGATACATACATATTAATAAAGCGCTGATTTTAGAATGGATGTCAATTTTCACATGAATTTTATAACAATCTGTTCCTATACCTACCATTTGAAATGATGATTTTATGTACGTATTCGAATGGCTCCTAACATAAAATTTCCTAAATTTGAAACTGCGATTTTTTATACAAAAATGGCATAAATGCGAAAAATAGTTTAATTAGTTTGACGAACTTATATAATAAAAGTCGATTATTTTGTTTGAAGGCCAGGGCCACTTCATTGCGTATCATGTTTAAATATCTTTCTCGCTAAATTAAATTACAATTATGAAATACATTTTTACATGATTGTTATTTAAAGTCTAAAGCCATACGATAGTTTAATTAATTTAATTTTGCATTTTCACAGAAAATAGTGGATATATACACCCATGTTATACTTTTCACACTTGTGACTTGTATCATAATAAGTAACATTATTTTTTATATTTATAAATTGTTTCAATGTTTTGACATTATTTTAAATAATTAATGGTTGTAATTTGCTTTTATGAGTCTGTCATTATTTTTCTAGTTCATTAATTTTTATAGTCTAATTAATTGACTTGTATCCAAAATTTTAATTTTCCTAAGTCACGCTATCGAAAACAAAACGACAAGTAACCTTAACTTAATTTAGATTTACCTCCAAAATATAAAACAAAAAACCTTATCTCTCAGAATGCCTTGCGATCATTTTGGCACCAATATCCAAACTTTTCTTAGAAATATTAAGATGAAAATTGTGATAATTTAAAAATATGATGCTTCGCTGATGTACGTTTGTTGGCACGAGTTGATATAGATTTAAAAACACTTATTACGACATTTGTACAAAAAGATTGTGGGATTAATTTATAAGTTAGCTGTCAAAATACTACGGAGGCTACAAACAAAATAATTATATCATCAAACAATATGTATTTTTTTATATTTCATGAATAATAATATATTATATTATTAAAAGTGTATTACACATGTAAAACATAATTTAAAAATCTACAATGGAGATTTTTTTAAGAAATTCACATTGAAAATTAATTTGAATCCCCAAAAATTTAAATTTTAAATCATACAATACCTTATTTATAGGCAAAATTTTAAAATGGAATCTTCGGTCTGATCCTATGGTTCTAAGAACCCAAGATGGAGTACTGCATCATAAATATATTAATACCAATATTCAGCGCTGGATTTAGCATTAGGCGGGTGAAACGGCAGCTTCAGGCCCCCAAATATAAGGGGCCCACATTTTTCTTTTCTATTCAAGAATTTTTTAACTAATAAGAAAATAAAACGAACTAAACAGAGTGACTATTAACAAAATGAAGCTGTATGGTCACGTTTTTCTTTGAAATCAATAAAACATTCATCTCTCAAACTTACAGCTGTATTACAATTGTTTACAAAAATGTGTCACGTATATTCAAATTACATTAACAAAGTTCAGATCATGTGAAGTCCACCTGCTTATTAAAAACTAGAATAAGGGTCGATTTTTTCACATCTGGTTAAAATGCCGGTTACCTTAACCAACGATTAATAGAAAGATACCGCATCGAAACAGAAAATAACATATTTTTCTATTAACCGACGTTTAAGATAATCAGCACTTTAAACCAGAGATCAAGAAGTCAGCGAAAATAAAATTGATACAACAATGGCAAATGCTGTAAGTAAAACAATATTCAAAAGAAAATTACTTAACTTGCTTACATATATTTTTTTTGTTCAATTTCATACTAAAAATACATAGGTAAATCTAAAATGTATATCATAAATAAATAATTAAATAATAATTGCAAGTTGATACATTTATATCATTGTAAATATATAATGCATTAAATTACATTTTATATTAAACAGTAATTTAATTTAAATTTAAAAGAATCGAAATCTGATGAATGCCGGTACCGATCTTCCCCGCTGAGTTATACCGGCGTAGCATAATCGAGGGGTATACCAAACGATTAGAAAGTTAAAACCATAATTTTATAGATCCGTTCATATTATACTTCCTCGTTATATTGCGGTGATGCCGAAATTTTGAGTTTAATTTATCAAAATTCGGAAAGAACGTAGCACGTAGCTTTCTCGGTTGTCGTGTCACTTTTAAAAGTATCCAAATATCAATAAATTTGTAATATTTGCAATCCTAGTAAAAGAGGGTTATATTTTTGATGTATTTATTACCAAAGCAAAGACAAATAATTTTTCCATTAGTAACCATTTTGTTGCTGAATAATATTTTCTAAATCTTCAGTTGAATATTGGTATTTCGTGCCATTTGAGCTCAAGCAAACAGTCAGACGGTTTCATATTATTTATAGGAGAAAATGTCTGCAAAAGTACATAGAAGAAAAAGCTCAAAAAGCGAAGACGCATGTCGCCCAAAATGTCTTGGTGGGTCACCTTTGCCATGCGTATCAGGTCCGCCACCACTGATCTATTGTATAATGCTTTAATTAAAAGTTGTACTGTTTTCAAAGGTTTAGGTTCATTTACTTTTGTCTTCAATAATACTGATAGAGATATCATGAAAATTAAATTAGTTTATTTCATTTACACAATAAAAAAAACATTTAAGAAAAACCCAAAAATATATTCGTAATTATGATTTTCCTAATTTATATTAGTTTGAAGAAACAAATCTATATATAATCATGTATATCATTATTAGAATAATACTCAATGATGAATAAAATAAAATTTATTAATAATCTGATAAATATAATCAATTATTAGTACAAATAAATAAATAAATAACGAACTTTTATTTTCATATAATTTTGCACGTATGACAACTGTATGAATTCTATTTTTACTTTCGGGTTATTTTTAGCAAAAATTGATTTAGCTATTTTCATATACTGCATAATTTGCACTGCAATAATTTGTTTTTCTACTCGATTTCCTATGTTCATTACACGGTTTTTGAAAACAAATCATAAATATTTAAATACCTAATTCTTACCTTTCATTAATTTCATCGCTTATTTTTACTTTACTTTACGTTCCATGACGGGTTAAGTTAAATGTCACAATTGAACAATGATAAATATTACTTACCAATAGTTTTTATGAATTTGAAGTCATCAAGACTGACATCTTTGACATCTTCATCAGAATAGTCTTCGATGTTTTGAGACGAATCTAAGCTGTCAGAGCTTTCTTGACGAATTCTGAGCTTTTCTGTAGCCATCATCTTCAAGCTTTTCAACAGCTTTTTCTGAAAAAATAAATGATACATTTCTTGTTAATAAAAAACAATATAGGTATTTAGATACACAAGAAAGGCCTTTTTGGTGAACTTTTTGCAAGAGCTAGACCTTTGATAAACGTCCTCTACGGTATAAATATCATTGCCGATATCTACGGTACAACAGACCTAACACACCCAGTAATGGGCAAGAATCCATAAATGACGTCTAAATATTTATTTATTTAAAAAATAAAAATGTAGTGTTATAATGTACCTATTTACTATGCATATTTATAGAAATATTAAATAAGAATATAATTATGATGATTACAAATAAAAAATATGTTATTATTTTCAAAATCGTCAAAATCGGCTTATATTTTATACAAAAAATATTTGACAAATCCTAGAGTCGAACTTGTTCTACTAAAATTACAACCAGATATTAAATGACCATTTATAAAACTATAAAAATAAAATTTCATATTTTGGCAGGTGTAAAAACGTTCTTTAATCTTTTTTCTATGCAAATTAAAATATTGCCAAAATAAACATGTTGGCACAAAAATAAACTAAAAGATATTTAGAAAAAGTTTTAACCGAAAAATTAATGCTGTATTATCAATTTTGCTCTAATTTTTAATATTACAGGTTAGCTTAAATAAAACAATTTTCAAACTAACAAGATATAATAAAATTCAGTAGAAAAATAAACTAGAAAATTATTTTAAGTGAAACAAACATTGAAAATTGTTATCCCAACAAATAGAAACATAAAATGAAAATGAAAACAG
Source organism: Stenolophus ochropezus (assembly GCA_035578165.1). NCBI lineage: Eukaryota > Metazoa > Arthropoda > Insecta > Coleoptera > Carabidae > Stenolophus > Stenolophus ochropezus. The sequence goes on along the minus strand of JAQOWZ010000001.1, from coordinate 35,932,622 downwards.
AAAATAATATTTAAAACAAGATCATATTAAAAATATTGAACTAACCTTTGAGCACAATGACAACTATAGTAATATTCTCAACAAATATCTTTCACAATTCACTGAAATTATAATATCGCAGACACCAGCAGCAAGACAGCGCGTGGTTTCCAAGCTCAGCGCACGCGAACGACTGAGCGAGCGAGCGAGAGACTCAGCGAACACAACAATCAACAACTGCGGACGAGGAGCGACTGATCCAAGTCGGGAGGCTGTAAGGACCGACCGGCCGGCTTCGGAGAGTCACAGGGATTAATCAAGGTGATGACAAGATGTGAGATGATGAGGGTTACATCTGGGTGGGTGAAAGAAGAAAGATGAACTTGTAAATGATTATTATTACTTCAAAATTCTAATTAATTTCACAATTCATGTTTAAGTGGGTAGAATGACCAGCGTTGGTTTTGAAAATTCTAAATCGAGTCGCGTCGAGTAAAATTTTTTATGGTTTAGATATATAATTGTTTTGCCAGTGACGGGATTTGGGGGATGCAAGAAGTGGCAACTGCCCCTCCAAAGTTTGAACAACCAAGAGAAAATTATAAGAAAAGATTATACTATAATTAACTCTTTTAGTCACTATTTCTGTCCGTGGGCTAAATTTCATTTTTTATCCATGATTGTACGGTATTTGCTGCATGATTTAATTAAGTATTTATTAAAACATTATATTATTTTAAAATTGATATAAAGATTCAATTATTGCCCCTCCAATAAAATTGCTCATATCCCGCCACGGTTGCTTACTTGCCTTATTGAGCAGAAATTTGTTGGCTTTAGATAGATTCATGGTAAAAAATAAATTGCAAGAATAAAATTATAAGCAGGGACTCGAACCAAAAAATTTTGGGGATCGGTTACGGTTAACAGTTTTTACATTAATAAAAATTCGGTTTCGGTTACCACTAATGGTTTTTTGAAAATGTATTGGTTTTCGTTTCGCTTAAAATAAACAAATTTTCGGTTTCGTTACTGTTTCGGTTTTTTTCGGTTCGGTTAAAATTATAAATTGTTTTAAATAAAAGTTACTTTAATTTTAAGTTGTGATCTAAAAATGATAATTGCGTTTTAAAATATAACTACATAATCATTTTACATTAATTACACTATACTTTTATAAAAATACGTAAAATTTATGGTTAATATTTTCGGTTTATTACAATATTTATGTTTATACTGGTTTTAGTACCGATGTTTTTTCGGTTCGGTTATGTTTTCGATTACAGAATAAATTTATTTTTCGTATTGGTTTTCGGTTTTCGGCTAGTTTAATAAAAAGTCAAATATCGGTGTGGTTTTGGGTTATGGTTTCGGTACGGTTTGGATCCCTAATCCCTATATATAAGAATGTAAAAAATATACAAAATTTAAAAGTACTAAACTTTTTGGTAAATGGTGTTGTTGACAAAATATAATGCATTTAAAAGGCAAAAACAATAACGATTTCCCACAAAAAATGGTCCCTGTGGTGAACTCTCCACTGCCGCTAGAGTCTATAAACGCCTTCTAAATAAATTTTTATGAAATAAATGATATATTTATCATGATTTATTACTTATTATTAATGTAATTTATTTTTAGAAAAATTGAATCATATGATCTATAAAATAATGGCTCCAGTTTTTGATTTAGTATTTTAATGAGTAAAATTCCAAATTCAACATAGATGTTGTATAAGATTTAAATAAATATGTGCACAGCATATGATTTAAAACACATAAAATCAATGAAATTAACTATATAGTCAACATTTGAGTAGATTATTTTATCGTTACTTATAAATAAGAAAAAAAATCTTTTGAAGGATTTATAATTCATCCTACATATTTTGTGTTAACCGGTTTAGGATCTGGTAGGATTTTAAATCGTAATATTTTTGGTTCAGTTCCTGCTTGCGATTCATGAAAATTAAACGGATTAGTTGCGGTTTATGTTCCGGTTCCTGTTTGGTTCGAATCCTTGATTTTTAGTAGGTATTTTATTTGTCAACGATAATAGCGAATTCACATCATTGTTTTTAGATTTTGTTTTATATCATTTTACGATAAAAATAATGTATATTATGAAAAGAAGTAAATAAAACTGATTTTTTTTTTACACTTTTTTCAATGGTACTTATATAAATCAGTTCCGTCTTGTCTCATATAAATTATAAATTGATAGAAAAAGTAAAACTCATTAATTCAACTTACAATTATTAGGTATAAAAATTTCAAAAAAATAAGGTCTAAGCTTCTAGATTAAGCCATTGGTAAGAATACCGAAACCCCCTCCCAAACAACGTCTAGTCACAGAATAGTTACATACAGAAGCGACACTCCGTGTCAGTACTTTCCATGTTACCCTGTTCAGTTCTATGACCTTGAAGCATTGTGTAGACCTTTAAATTTGTTCCCTTCCCCTATCACTTTCTAAGATGTGAGGAAACTTTCCGATTTTAAACAATGAGCCCTTTAAATTTGTTTACATTCCCCATCTCTCTCTAATATTCGTTTCTCTGTCTTACTGTCGCTTCTGTACCTATAAACCTATTCTGTAGTCTAGTTACTATACTGTCGTAAATGAACTTATTTATCAATTTATTTATAACATCTGTATCAATGTATTTTTAAATGAATACAAAGTATAGATTAATTTAATAATTTTAATTAAGTATCACTCCGAATGAGATCATTGAACATGAGCATAATATATGATGAGCCGTCACCATCAACTCGCCATGTAATATAACTGGGAGAGAAAGTCGTAAAACGCAGAGACCAGAACAGAACTCTTCTTATACTGACAGTCTCTATGACAACAAAACATAACATTTGAAGTGTGTATGTTATTGTTGCTAAAACAGCACACCTTTAAAATGAAAGTTAGAAACTTACAACGAAAATAAATTCTAAATTTAAAAATATTTGACAGATAACATAAGCAATAAAAAAACAATGAAATAACAAATTTTGTTATATTTTACGTGACGAACAACAAATTTGTTTATTAATGAGGAAATTTTTTACACTTTGTTCATTTCTATAAACAAAAACCGTTGGAATATTTCGGTAAACCTTGTCCCACTAAATATCATTATAACTGCAATAAGTTAATCCCTGTCACAGATCTACTATGATATATAGCCTAATATCAATAGAAAATCAATAAATTATTTTTTCCGGCATAACTGCAAATTGAAATCTTAATATCTTTAATCGTAAATATTGTCGCTAGGCCTCAGAGATAAAACTTAATCTGGTAATGTCTAGAAATTCCGTTAACGAAATAAATATATGTCGTGATTCTATTTTTGGTGAATCACTAAAATATATTGTACTAATTTTTCTGCAATAAATTTGAATTTTAATGGTACCATAAAAAATGTCATGCCTATTGTTATCAATTTCATAGAAACTTCTATTTTTTTAAGATAACCTACATTCTTTTACTTGATGCCAATATATATAGAAGGAAATGTATCTTAACATAATAAAATTTTATTTTATTTTATTGCTGTCAAATAAACATGATATTTCTTCATTGTTTTCGATGCGCAAAAAATGTTTTTTTCTAAACAACACTAATGTTTCCCAGGCAACGTGCGGCAAATTACTTTGCGACCTTTAATTCACTCTCACAAGTCAAAAAAAAATTGATACTAAAATGGGTGTTATATGAAATAATATAATCATAATAAAAAAAAACTCTTTATTTATTTATTACAATATTAAAATTAAATATGACCTGTAATGTGACATATCATTGTTAGCAAATAAAACATATTAGAATATTTTACTTATGTCCTTTTAATTCTTTTATTTTAATATTTAAAGAAGCTGTAGAACAAATCATGTGTGTACTACGAGTGCAAAATAGCATCCGCTTTAGCATAATTGAAGCTCTAACCTGCGCTTCGAGTTTCAATCTTCATGTATGTATGTGCGGCAGTATAGCATTTTGCACCCTTGGTACACAAATAACTATTGTACAGCCTATTACCCATTTCTGGCTGTGCTAATCTGCTTTATCATAGATACCAAATAACATATTTATAAATTTAAAAAGTGTGCTTACCGAATGTTACCTCCAGACCACTATAGCTGGCGTGAAGAGTGTATTCCAGGGCATAATTATATGAAAAGTACCTAGATAGTAAAAAAATTGATTCAAAGAGACTCCAATACAAATTTACAAAATCACAAATGCTTTTTTACTACAAAAATATGTTTGTATATATTTTGTTAGAAAGATAAATGATTTTAAGTGAACTAGAATTGTCAAAATCTTGTGATAGTTTCGCCATATGATGACATCAATTTTGGGGCAAAGATGACGTCATTGGAGCCCACTAGTTCAACGTCTCCAAAATCTTCGCCCCAACACTGTATCCCGGTTATTGGCCACAAAATATTCCATGACAGATCCGTCAAGTAAATAATAATTAAACAAATGACATATTTCCTTTATCAACGCTACATTTTTAGAGCATTTGTTTATGTTTGCTAAATGAACAATAATAGTTGCATCAGATTGAGTATTTATAAATGAAATTATTCCATGTATATTTTTCCTTATGTCAACACAGTTTATTGTAGTGTATGTAGTGCATGTTAATTTTATCTTTGTTGGTTTACAACGTACCTATTGTGTGCTTGTCTACATCTGATAGTTTATCGTATCCTATTTTCTACTAATTTAACAATTATATTGTTCAATTATTTTCGTTGCTATTTTTTTATTTTAATCTATATATTAATTATGATTTCATGCCAGATGGAAATTTCCTTTTACTAGGAAATTTGTAATTTGAAAGAAAAAATTATAATATTTGTATTGTCATCTAAATTTATCTAGATTTGGGACAGTAATTTCTTGTGAAATCCAGTATTCCATATCTAATAAAAATTTACATAAATAAAATATAATAGAAATACTGATATCATTATTTAAATAATTTAAGTAAGAGTTGTATTAAAACTATTCAAACACAGTATAGTTTTTGTATATATTTTTCAAATAACGGTTTTATTCTCCACCTATTTTTAATAATAGACATTTAATACGTCAATGATTCTTTTGTATTTTATTTAAAGAATAAAACAAAATATTGTACACATATATTTAAATTCAAATCATTCAAATAATGCAAATAAAAATTACTTGAATAAATTCATTTGAAATTTACAATAATTTCTATTTAATAATCTTCTTTGCAATATAATTTTTATGTGAAAAATCTTTATTTAATATTTGAATCTATTTTAAATATAAAACATATCTATATCAGAATGAGTATTGATGTAGGTACATAATTAGTTCATGTAAGTAAATGATAAAGTCATTTAGTTGTAACTTACACACATTTATGGATTTGAATTAATAAAATAAAATATGATTATTTAAAGCAGTTATGTATTACAGTTTTACAGTGAATATCAAAGAGTACGTTTGTATATGTACATATGTATATTTTAGTTTAGAAATTTTGATTTTTTCTTTTGATTTATTATGGATTTTTATTTCCTAAATTTAGCCACCCAGAAGATCCAAGTTTCATTTTTTGGTTCAAAATAACAAAATTGATCCACATACATTGAGAACTACTGGTGGAAAAAATTGTACTCATTGAAATAGTTTTGTAAAATAGAAATTGTATATATTTTTTATTTTTTGAGAAAAATGTACGTTAGATGTTAGATATATAGTGGTTTTCTTCAAATATGGTTTAAATAAACCTGCAATATAGGAAGGATACTGACATTTTCTCAAAAAAAAAAAAAATGTTGTCCAAGAGTATACGCAAATAATATATCAATTAATTCAAAATGAAATTATCTATCAAATAAGGAAATAAAAAGATATATGTTCTGATTTAAAATAATAAAGTTGATCCCTACAGTATAAGAGATACTGATTGGAAGTAATATTTTTTACTCATTAAAATAATCTTGTGAAATTAAAATTGTTTGCTAATTTAACCGACTTCGTAGCTCTTAAGCCAGTCTGACACGGGACTTAGTCTCGTGCTAAATACAGGACAAGATACTATTAAGTATCGTGTAAAATAGGAAACTAAATTCATTTCTTATTTTAGGACAAGAAATTAAAAATATTTCTATTTCCTTGTACTTAAACTGCGCGATAAAGATGCACATTACATTTTTAAACGATACTTTAATATTATCATGTATACTGAATTCAGGACGAGTTTAAGTCCCGTGTAAAACTGGCTTTACATTTCTCGAGATAACAATAGTGTATCACTTAAAATGAACAGACTGTATATATTATATTGCAAATTTCCTTTGGTTTCAAGTGTTTTTAAAGAAATATATTTTAATTTTTTAAAATAATCTAAAATGGTAACTGAACTGTTTATATTTACATTTACTCGCTTATATAAACAAAGATTTTACGTCTTTTCTCAATTGAATGGTACAAATAAGACTTGCGTTCAAGGATGCTCAACATTAACAATTAGTCACCTTGTAATTAAAATCCAGTGAAGCTTAAAACAACCCATTGCGTACACAAGCTGCAGTTAAAATAACTAACATGGGGTAAACCTACGGACCTGCAGAGTGTCGAGAAACCAAGGATACCATAACAAAAACATGAGAGAATCGAAACTCGACTCGGAAATCAACGTTTATTTTATACTCCAGTGATTGTCGATTGTCACTGGCTTATTGCTTAGTTACGTAAATCAAACAATATTGTGAAATTGTTTCAATTTCAGAGCTTCCTTCATTTTCTCAGTTCTAATAATGAATGATCAATATAATATTGTTTTTGTACTCTTACAATTAAAATCTATTGATTCGCGTCATAAGCATCGGAAACATCAGAAATTTCAACTTTCCACGACTCCCCCAAATTGTGCAGACGAAATTACATATTTCAAATAACTGTAATCCATAGAAATAATATTCCCCAATAAGCATACAAAATTTCAAGTTAATATCTTTCACTGGGGAAATACTATTCATAATTAACTGATTTCCCATGTAAAACTCCCATGTGTCGGTCGAGCTGGGACACCCGGTATATACTGAGTGGCGCAAAAGTTGTCACCCGATGTTCTTTGGCTGCAATTTTTTTTATGAATGAAAAACTTTGGTTCTGCTTTTTGATTATGTTTAGTTGATGTCTTAATTTTTTTCCTACTAAGTCGAGAAAATGATATCGGCCAATTGGCCGCCGCCAGAATGGATGATCATACAGGCCCGATTTATAGCATTTTCCATTACTCTTGCCAGTACTTCCGGCGATAGGTTCTCGCATTCTTGACGGATATTCTCTTTGAGGGCTTGAAAAGTCTGAGGCTTATTGACATAGACTCGTGACTTAACGGAACCCCACAAAAAGAAGTTTGGAACGGTTAAATCGGACGATCTTGCCGGCCAGTGCAAATCACCAAAACGAGAGATTAGGCGACCCGGAAATGTAGCCCTCAGAATTTCCGTTGTTGCTCGTGCAGTATGCGCCGTTGCTCCATCCTGTTGGAACCACATGTTCTCCAGTTCAAATTCATGCAATTGAGGAAGAAGAAAGTCGTTGAGCATGGCTCTGTAGCGCTCGCCGTCCACAGTAGTCGTCTTCAGCCACAGCCGCGATATTCTGAGCAGAACGGCTCCTCCGGGGCCGGCCGGACCTGGCAGCATCTCATGTTGTACCATATTCTTCTAGGCGAGCGGCTAAACGCCGCAGTGTTTGCCCAGTTGGTGTCAGGCGACCGGGAAATCTGCGCGTAAATTCACGCTGCGCCAACACCAACGACGAATTATTCCGCGAAAAAATCGAAGTAATTAAACCGCGTTTTTGAGGAATATAGCGATTCATGTTTTATGGACATGTATTTTGCATTTGTTTACTTCACAAATGTCAAAGCAGATTTGACATTTGCCGCTATTTGCAAAAATTATAGCATGTTTCAATAGGGTGATTACTTTTGCACCATCTTGTATATAAATGCTGAACATTTCATTAAATATTCACCTAAATGATAATCTTAAAATGAATTTCTTTTTCAGTAAAATGTATAATGACTTCGGTAAGGCATATTTTTTCTAAATTTATCACATTTTCCTAATAGAATAATAATGACACTGGTATTTTACTCATTGTAAATTTTTGAACAGATGACTGAAATGAAGATTAAATTTTCAGTATTGCACATTATTATTTTCAAAGATTCTAATTTTAAATATTACATTATTAAAGATTTTATCTATATGTGATTATATGTTAGAACTATTATAAATTTATTATATTATATTATTATTATTATATTATTTTAGTACCAAATATTGAAAGCAAGTATTTATCTATTCTAAATAATTAAAAATGTTTTGTTTTGCAGAATGGACTTTTTACTGTGAAGTCCAAGGAATAATTAGAATAAGGACATTTCGGCCGAAAAGAAATTAATATTTTTGACGAATTTGACGACATACATTATTAAAGCAAATTTCGAATGTAAAAAAAATTCTGCAATTCATTTACTTAAAAAATTTTGAGAAAATACCTATATTTTTTTCGTTTACTTACGTTCTAACAATATACAGTGGCGGACTTGGGGTTGGGGGGGTATCAACATTGTGATCTCTTAGACAGGTCACTTTTGGAATTTCGAAAATATATAAAACAGCGCTACAGGCCATTTAGGCCCTCGGCTTATATTTTGTTTATTATTTCTTTCCATCTTCTCCTATTCTTGGCTACCACAGTCCATTTCTCGACTCCTTGCTCCCTAAGAGCCTCCTTTACTGTTTCTAGCCATTTCTTCTTCGGTCTCCCTCTCCGTTTTTTTCCTCCAACGCCTCCTAAGAGTGCTTTGCATTTCTGTTACCTGGCATTCGTACGACGTGACCCACACATCTACTATTTGTGTTCTTATGAATCGTGTGATGCTCGGATCCCCATACATTTCTTGCACTTCTTTATTGGTTCTTCTTCTCCATATGTTACCTTCTTCGTTAACACCGCCAAATATTCTACGTAGAACCTTCCTTTCCCATATCTCTAACCTTACTTCATTGATCTTGTTCAGAACCCATAGTACACTTCCATATAGAACTACAGGTCGAATGACAGTTCTACATATTCTTATTTTAGTCTTTCTTGAAACTGCATTAAATTGCAACATTTTTGTGAACATTCCGAGTACTTTGCTTCCTGTTGCTGTTCTTGGATTCGTTTATGAATAGGCCATACTCCCTTGCTTTTGTTTCAAGTCTTCCGAATATTCTCCTCTTTTGACCTTGCTAGAAGAGCAATATCATCCGCGTAAGCTATACATTGGCTATTGTTGTGATATATTATCCCTTTCTCTCTATTTTGCCTTCATGCTATTGAATAATACCGTTGATAATGGGTCTCCCTGTCTCACCCCTCTTTGTACGGTGAATAGGTTCGATAACTCCTTATTTATTACTACTCTGCTTCGTGTATCTTTTAACATCATTTTAATAAATTTTATTAGCTTTTTCGGAACTTGGAGATTTGCAGTGCTTCGTAGAGCTTGCTTCTTATTACCTTGTCATAGGCTTGCTTAAAGTCAATGAACAGTATGTGTAAATTCAGATTTTGTTCATAACTTATTTGATTGTGAATATCTGGTCCATTGTAGATCGTCCTGCTTGGAAGCATGTTAGCAGCCTCTTCCTTATTACACTCGCTAGTACCTACTTATATGTTACATCGAGAAGAGTGATCACTCTGTAGTTTTGACATAAATAATAATAAAATAAAAATAAAGCTTAAATCTCTTTTTTTTTGGTATAGGGTACAATACTGCATTTTTCCATTTTATTTTATCTTCATCATAATATTAATTTTTAATATTTTTTCTAATTCATTGATTTCGTATTAATTAATAGATTTTGTGGTTAACATTATTATAAACTTAGTTGTTTGTGGCTACCTAAAAAAATTGTAATTCGCTCCCCCTGATAATATGTATTAATTAAGATCACAGAGGTAGGACGTGTATGTCAACTTACAAGTTTCTATCATAAGTTGACATGGTTGACATTTTTAAAAGAATATTTGGAAATAGTTGCTACAGCTACCACACATTATGAATTCAGCTAAAGATATTATTTATTATCATGTTTACGCAATAATGACAATAAAATAATTAGTCATGAATAAATCTCTCCATAATAATGGAAACCTTTAATTATCATGGTGAATTATAATTTATTTTATTTAATGAATAAGTCATATTGATTCAATAATTATGAATAGATTTATTCACTGTTGGTGATGATACGGGCATAAAACAAATATTTTCATGTTTTTATTTTGTATATGTGACTGCCATAAATCTAGTTGTGCATTTCTCTTTTTTATTTCAATCGGCAGTGCCAAAAGGGCACTTTGCACATAGAATTTTTTTAATTTTTCTCATAACTGAAAAACAATTAGCCTTAGAATACTGAAATTTTGTTTATGAAATTATTATAACATCTAGTTTTTTATGTAACCCCGGGTTTTTCTCAACCTTGTTTCTTTACAAGTTTTTAAGCGATTAAAATAATTTTGTGTGATGCAATAAGGAATGTGTAATAAAGTTTACAAAAGATGATCCATTTTGAAAGGAAAATTTGAAACAAATGAAACTTGAAGAATAATTAGCCATAGAATGATCTTATTTTCAAGCGAAATAAGTTTAAATGAAGTGCAGTAAAAAGTGTATAATTTAGCGTACAAGGAAGTTTTGTGGTGTCCATATCAGATTTTTTTATTCAATTTAAGGGTTGTGATAACTAGGTTCATATCATCGTATCTCTCTCTATCCATTTTCCGACTGTAAACCATAGAAATTGGTGTTTTGCGCATCGAATTATATCGTTATACACTATAATTAGAATTCAAAAAAAAAAAATCGAAATTTTAGCTTAAATGGATGCAAATTGCAATCAACAAAAAACTAGATATATAAATTTGTTTATGTATTTGGCTATACTAACCGGTTCTTTACGTAATATTATGTTTGTATTTATAGATTTTTAATTAATAATTTTAAATAACTCGAAATAAGTAACATTGAGTTTTCTTTTGCTTTATATTGCTTAGTAACTAATAGCTTATTAGAATAATTGATTAATGAAATATGTTATGAATTTCAACCGCAGAATATTACCCGAACAACTATTTACGTAGAATGGTTAACTTTGTGGCTAAGAAAATGCAACACTGATAACAATGTGGACAAATTTTCCTACTTAATCGCCTTTATTTACGAATTGGCGCCATGGTTACGTTTGTTTAAAAACCAGAAGGTCTTATAGTGAATTACTTTTTCAAAAATAAGAAACAAAACTTTACCACAAAAATGTTTTCCAAAGATATTTTTAAATGATCTTTGTTGAAAAAAGGATTATATTTTTTTAAACCATTTTTATGTAAAGTACAATAAAGTTTAAGTAAACTTCAAATACTGTAATTGTATTTTTACATTTATAATACTTAAAGATCATATATACAGTTTAATTTTAAAGACTGTTTTTTAACTGTTAACAGTTGAAGAAATATTTTATAATTTCTCAATATGCGTGCATTCGTATAATACGCGTATATGTTGATTTTATATATTTCTGTAATTTAATATAATATGTAAATACAGAATCAATCTGAATACCTCAATTGAAATAAATTTGGTATCCAAAAGGGAATACTTATTTAGCTAACTAGAACATGAAAATTATAGGTATATTAGAATATATTTCAAATCATACTAAAATTTACGATGAAAATACACAGATATTTGAAACGATTTCTTGTTTCGAATTTATTATTCGAAATAAACTTCGACGTATTTTTCAAATAATTGGCCACAAAAATTATAAGAGTTTTGATTTTTATCCATTAATAAATGAGTATAAATTAATAAAATGTTTGTGAAGTAACTATGCGCACTTGAAAGAAAAATTGAAATAAGTGATGTATATATACTCTTATATTAAAAATAATCGTAGGACAAACCGTTCTCCAACCGGGGATGCGACGACACGCAGTATGCTCAATTTTTTAAATATTCATATATTAATTATTTATACTTATAAATATTCATCATTTTATAATAATGTTTATATTATTATACTCTATATTTAATTCTCAATTTTAGCCGAAAATTAATTTTCAGCTATAATATCCAAAGAACATTGATAATTACGAAATAATTTTGACAGTCGCCGAAAGCACGTTGCTTGCCGAGGCCGAAGACGGAAGGCTGTTATCTACAAGCAAAGTGCTTGAGGAAGTTTTCATAAAATTATAAGTTACTTACCAATTATCGAGGGATATTTGGTGAGATTTTTTTTTTGCATTTTTTTATTTCCGTAACCTAAATATGACATTTTGAAAGTAAAACAATAAAATAATTTATGTTTGACAGATGTCAACAAATGTTATTTTCTTAGCAACCTCATGACAAAAGTGATAAGAGTCTTAGGGCTCTTTTCAGTGTAAGTGCATGAATTTGATTGACTAGTTTCGCTCAAGTGATCAGAAATACAGGGATTCGATTGGATATTTTTTAGGCTAAAATTTTTTTGTAAAGCGATACAAGCTGCCTCAAATAATTTCGATAGTATTAAAAAAAAATGCCATAAGACAAACTTGTAGAAGACCAGGGGGGGCATTCGACTAAAGAATAATAGTTACTTGTATATCAAGAGTATTTTTTATTACTCACATGCTTTATTCTCTTCGGCTATCGCCTTGTAGAATAAATTTCATATACCTACGTAATAAAAAATAATTTAGTCCTTAGATATACGTTATATTTTTTCCGAAATCGTTAAATTATTAATTAAAAACATTAATAAATAACATTATGTATTTGTAAAACGTCAGCTATCTATTGAAACGGAAATGGCTGTGATAACAAACGTACTCAAATATTTCTTTATAATTTTTATTTATTTCTACACCTGCTTAGACGTCGTCTGCATGAAGTCAGTAAATTATTATCAAAGGTAAATATTAAATAATAAATAAATTCACCAATAACATTATAGAATTATATGTTGGTTATTTTAGGTAGTGCTAAAATAAACTGCAAAAATTTAATACTATTAAATTATAGGTTAATTCAGTTTGACCGATGAGTCCATAAAGTTAAATTTTGACATAAGAGTCTGTAAAGTTTTACTTTAGCTACTACTTTGGCTAACTTCGCGGAATAATATAGTGTACTTTAGTATCAATTTCGAAAAAAAAAAATAATTTTCACGACATTCTTAGAAAGCTCTTCTTTCTTCTCGCAAAATAGTGAGAAAAATTACTTTTCCCTCCATAGAGAGGAAAATGTACAGTGTTACCAACATAATAACGTTCGATGGAGTATTTTTTCTGACTTTTTAATTTGTTAGAGCAATTATGTTATAACAATACCTATAAATAAAAATATTTTAGTTTAAGGTTATGATGACACCAGAATCAATTTGAAATAAGTAGTAGAATAATATTATGTTTATTATAATTTATAGTGCTATAAATAGAGTAAATTGTTGAACAGTGTGTATTATGATAAATAAAGACGATGAAATTATCCATGAAAACTTCATTGAAAATTATTTTTATCTGATCTTGTCAGGCTTTGGACCATGACGTAGGTCCCGCGCAGTTGATATTTTGTATTTTTAAAATGATAAATCTGCATTACCCGTGTGGACACTTACAAGACTCCTGTTTGTCTACGACATATTATTTGGGTTTCGCGGATTTTTCAAGGCCTAGGAATCAGATAGCCTCCTCCACAACTAATAACTTATATTTATCGTGGGCTATTCTTACCCATTCTGATGCAATTTATTAAATTATAAGCTTAAGCCAAAACATTATTAAACTGTTATTTCCGTAACGAATATATTTAATAAACAACTGCATATTTTGACATGAACAAATGACAAAATATTATTCAGCTACGTAGAATACAAAATATCAAATTCATTTCATGTGCAATCATATAATTAGGAAATAAAAATATTTATAAAAATCAAGCATAAATATTGCAATAATGAAAAACATAACCTTTGTTCATTTTACAGAATTCATATTCACTAAAAAAAAACAACATAGCTTTGTTTATTTATAGGAAAAGTAAATTATATTACAATAAACTTTTTATAGTGTTTGTATTTTAATTAAAAATGTGATTAAAAAGTAGAACTAATCAATTTTGACAGGTTCATTTGACATTTCTTTCCTATATTTTCTATTTAAGTAGGAAATTGAATTATTGCAAACTGGTGTTTTGTTTCTAAATTTTGGCGACCTCAGATTTTACATAAAACAATAAATTTTAATAAGTTTTCTCCTACATCTGGTAATAGTTATAGGTGTATATTTATACCGCTGACGCCAATATGTCTACTAACTTTTCGCTTTTCTGAAAACTCAAGGATTTTATTCCGTCCTATGCGGTGGTCAACGTACGTTGATAGAAATATAACAGTTCCGCAAATAATCGTTTTTCACATCCATACTCACATAAACTGTACTCTATTTTTGCAATAAATATTATAATTACGAATTTATATTTCATTTAGAAAAGCTACTTTACTTATTAAACACTTACATAAAATATTATTTATAACTGCTTACTCTCTCAAATTACAGAATATACAATAGAAATCTCACCTTTCCACTAGGTGCAAAACATTGTGCACGCACCCGACTCATTATGAATCACTAAATAAACTTTTTTTCGATCGGACGAAAACTGACATCTCTCCGTTGTGAGTGTTTCGAACCGGAATGTGCTATATGCCGGTATATTAGTGTAGTTGATAGGCTACGGAAAATAACAGTCCGGGAATGTTTTTTCAGGTCTGTGACAACGCATTCCTGGACAGTTCATTGTTTTACGTAAATAAAAATACAATAATATTTATTTCATAATGGGGAAGTTTAGCGTGGTTGAAATTACATGTGAAATATTTTTTGGTCGCAAGTATATGAATAATTATAACTTAAAATGTAATTGAAAGTTAAAATGATTTTGCCAATTATTTGTAATTAATGATTTATCTTCGAGCCACTCTGACGTCACACGTGATTTATGCACTTGCGCAGAAGGGATGGTGAGTCCGACCTGACTTTTTGAACGTAGGTTTCATCTTGAGGCATTACACCACACGCTTTTCTGTTGCCATGGAAATCCAGCGCGCGCTGGTTAAGATAGACGATACGTCCTCCGCGAGCCACTCTGACGTCATTTTTGTATAAAATTTCATTTTTTGAGAAATCTAAGCATTTTTGGGTGAAATAAAATGTAGAATATCACTTTTGAGGGCAATCTTGATAAAATAAAAAAATAAAAAAATACGCTAAACTTCCCCATTATTGAATACAACCGGATCAAAAGAAAAATAGTATGTGTACCACGTAGGAAAAGTATCTTCCCGGATTCCTGGTGTTGGTGGCCTCGTCACTTTTCCTACTAGATTCACAATGTCCTATTAACAATCAACTCAAAAAGAAAAGAAATCATCACTTGCGCAATAACAAAATACCGAAAGCCATTCACAACCGTACAAAAATAGAAACAAGTGAATATTGACATAGTTCTGTTATTACAAATAAGTCAGCTGATTAAGAAAATTTTAAAATATTACTTTTTGATTTTCTATAATAATACCACTAAAAGGGTGGGATTCCAAAACTCATAACAACTACAAATAACAATTGTTCTTCTTATAATATCAATTACAAACGTTAAATGTCACTATGGTGGAAATTCAAATTTGCAATGAATTTAGAACATTCCCTTATCAGTGTAGACTTGTAGAGTGTTATTTATATGTATATGTATGAGTATATGTACCATTACTGTTATAGAATAGCAAGTATATTTTGTAGTTGACATTTGCAATTGATATCATAACAAGTCCAAATTATAGCAACCGGAGTTACAGAATCCCACTCCAGGTTTGATTTGGCCGGATATTTTTGTTATTTATAAGAACACTTGGTTCCTTATAAATTCATTGAAAAGATTTTGATAGGACAAATTATTGAAACAAATTGCCATCAATAAAACAAGTTCGAATATTTATGAATAAAAAAAATATTACAATCAACCTTCGAGTGGTATTTGTCACGATAATTCCATGATTAAATAGCATTTGAACTGATTGTTCAGTATTAAAACTGAATTGAAAATAATTTTATTTATTTGACATATCAAAAATATTGAAAACAATGTGTTAATATGAAGAAGATAAAAGAAATATTCAATTTATCCTGTCTTTCTTCCTAATAGTGGAATTATCAGCTATAATATCCCTAGATCATTTATAATTACGCAATAATTTTATGACAGTTCCCGAAAGTACGTTGCTTTTGGTAACCGCCCGACGCCCGAGGCCGAAGGCGAAGGGTTGAAATCTACTAGCAACACGCTTAGGAAGTTGTCATAAAATTATTATTAATTATTTATCAATTATCAAAGAATAATATTCGGTTAGAAAATCTTTTGCGATTTTTTTTCATTTCCATAACTTTTTTATGACATTTTGAAAGTTACGGTAATAGTTATTTATGGTACAAGTGTGTTACATTACAGATAAGTCACGTGGGAAAGTTTAGCTCACGAGGCCGTTAGGCCGAGTGTGGTATTTTTTCAAGTGACTTAGGTAATTAACACACGTGTGCCATACAACATTTTATGCAACACATTTTAATCATTGATATAAAATACATATAAGATTTTTACAGATGGAATTTCGAAATGACATTTAGGAACAAAATTAGTGTAGAGAAGGTTTTATAACGTAGTTACTATGACACGAACCAAAAAACAGTGAGCTAATATATTTAGCTCACTAGTGACTTATGACCTACTTTATTTATCTAAAAACAGCATACTTATATCGTTATATTTACACGGAGTTGGATAATAGTTATTTATGATATAAGTGTTAAAAGTGACATTTTATAAGTGAGTGGGGAAGTTTGAAACGAGGCGAAGCCGAGTGTAACAAACCTCACGAACGAAACAAAATCACTTTTAACACAAATATCATACACTATTTTTCCTACGACCCTAGTTATATATTAGTAAATAAAAAATATAGAATGACATTTATGACAGGTCATGATGTATTTGTTATGAACAACTGAACATAAGTGCTGTTAAAAGTATTTACTTGTGACTGACTTGTAAACTATCATTTATCTTAACTCTTTGTTGCCAGGTAAATTAATTTTTACAAGCTACTACATTGTAAAAATGACAGCTGTCAGATTTACTAGTACCTAGCATGTTAAGATGACACCTGTCAGTTTTACTGGCTAGTAGTTCCATTGTTTATTGTCTTCCAAGGCTTACGATATATCATTTAAAACAATTTTTGACACAAAATTAGTAACTGTCAAAATTTGGTTTTAATTTTAATTTTATTTACAAGTCAATAACAAGTAAACTATTGTACATTATACGCCAGGTAACAGTTTTTACTGGTTCAAGGAGATGACAGGCTCGCCTAAACGGCTCGCCAGTCAATTCCTCCTATCACCAGTAAAAACTGTTTTACCTGGCTAATATTGTAAAATACTATTACTGTGTTATAAACTGTTATTTTTAACATGCTAAGCAACCGTTAAAAAGACTATTTTTAACAGTGGTCGTAGGAAATAGTTATTTATGATATAAGTGTTAAAAGTGACATTTTATGAGTGAGTGGGGAAGTTTGAAACGAGGCGAAGCCGAGTTTAACAAACCCCACGAACGAAATAAAATCACTTTTAACACAAATATCATACACTATTTTTCCTACGACCACAGTTATGTACCTATTAGTAAATAAAAACTAAGCATTAGAATGACATTTATGACAGGTCATGATGTATTTGTTATGAACAACTGAACATAAGACGTGTTAAAAGTAAATTTGTTTTTTACTTTTAACACGTTGTCAATGGCAACGTTTTAAAAGTATTTACTGTGTTATAAACTGTTATTTTTAACTTGCTAAGCAACCGTTAAAAATACTATTTTTAACAGTGGTCGTAGGAAAAGTATCTTTATTGCTCTACCTCGATTGTAGCGCTCGCTACGCTCGCGTTTCAATTTACGACCACGAGCAATAAAGATTCACTTTACGTTCTTGATACACAAATAACTATTACATAATATATTACGGCAAGTATATACCTACATATACCTATATTTGTACTTTTATAACCTGTATTTTTCTAGTAAGACCTTCATACTTTTCGTTTATCAACTAGTTCAGTTTCACCGAATTTATTGCACAAGTGGACTTTCCTTTCAATTTTTTCGAAAACAAATGAAAATTGATTATCAACTTTTTGCCCTCTTTAGAGTGGCAATTTCTGTTTTTATACTTTACTTTTACTTTGCTCATCTTAATAAAGGATAACAATTCAAGACAGGAAGATAAAATTATAGAAAAATTCTATAGCCTTTATAAAGACTGATATATAAAGCGGTAAAAGCTCTATGCGACTATCAGCTGACGACTACTACTTTTTAAGTTGAGTCATCCTTTTTTTAGTGAAAAATCGTCCTTTTTGTCTCTTATGTCCTTCTTTTGTGATGTAGAAGTTTGGTCACCGTACTTTATCACATTTGGAATTAAGAAAGCAACTTAGATTACTTTTTTCGTATGTCAAATTTGGGGGCGTTATACATCTAGGATCTTTACATAAACGCACAAACACTAACACTACAGCCATCTACAAAAAGCCTAAAACCTTTTGGTAGAACAAGTAATCCAAGTAGTAAACAGGTTAAACTTTGTTGAAACTCAATTTCAGAACGAGTGTAATACTTCAGACAATAATTATATAATAATTACTAATATACGTAAACATGTTTGTCTTTTAGTAGGTTTTATTCAAATACATTGCTTTACTTCACAAGTTATAATTTCCTGTATCAAATGTTTGTTTCCCCGCTACACAAATCTGTAATGCAGACATTCACGATTTTACTGTTGTGTCAATCTAGCGGCAGATGTCACTAGTATGACTAAATTATCCTTAAAACTGGATTGTTTATTTACAATTTTATTTATTATTATTTTATGTTCCCTTTATATATCTATAAATTCAATTGAAATAATATATATGTTTCTTTTATGTCCTTATTGTAATGTAGATTGCACAGGCAAGTAATTGCGTACGGGGTAAGTGTACTTGCAATTGCAATTGCACTCAGTTTGCATCGAGTCGTCGACATCGTAACATGTGAGTGCAATAATTTCATTTATATTAAATAATATAAATATTTTGCTACATAGTTTACTTAGTAACTCTTAATAACCATTAATAGTAATGATTTTTCAAAATATAGTAAAAATTTATTCCCTAAATTTGAATTTTCGTAGTGTTGTATGAGTTCGTGTGATTACCTTGAACTCAAAAACTCAAGTATAACTAGTATTTTCCTTTGTTAAGCTAAATATAAAAAGTATCTTCCTGAAATACTTATGTAAAAATAAATATTCTGGAAAATAGAACATCACATATAAGAATAAAAAAATAAAATTAAACAGTAGTCATTAGTAGATTCAAATCAGTTATGTTTATTTCTACATTAATAGTTATACATACATTCATTTTAAAGGAATACATAATAATAATAATTGCTATAATAAATTATCATAAATTTTATGACAATTTAATTCAGACTTTATGACAGTACATTCGCAAATACGATTCAAAGTAAGCCAAGGTGCATTGTTCTAATTCATATTATAAGAGTAAAAATCATGATTCATTACCTAATTTCGCTACGGTCACGAGATACATTTTAATTTCCCTTATTTTTATTATTGATATAGTTTTATGACTTTATGATTTAATTTGCGCTAGTTTGGAAAGTACTATGAGTTGTGACGTCACTTTTTGGACTTTAAATGTATTCTTTAAGTTATAACAATTAATATTACAAACGATATGTTTGCATTTAGTAACAATTGATTGTTTGATGGTATAAGAATACAACATCTACATTGTCCAAAAATAGTTTAAGTCACAATATTCGAACAGATTGCACAGAGTGCTCGTATTGCATGGGTTCGAACCCGAGGCACTGTTCTGAGGTAAGAACGGTTTCAATACATCTGACTTCATGCACAATTCACTCAAACACTTTATTTCAACTATAGTCCATCCAGTTTTCATAGGACAAGTAATAGTTTATAATATAGTACTCTCTTAACAACTTTAACTATTACTATCCTTATAAAGTAGGATTGAACTATAGGTCATATTTTATAAACCAGTTATGAATATTGATAATGTTGTCTTTTAAATTGAGTGAAAGAATATTTATGATTTAAAATATTTAAAGTGAATTCTGCATAAGTTAATATGAATATAGATAATTATATAGTAATAACGCTATAATAATGCAATAGTTATTATAAGATATAAATATGTTTTATGATTAAAGTACAGACAGTCTCATATCACAGAAATAAAACGGTGTTCAATACATCTAACACTTTCAACGCAAATCCAACGATACTGACGACACGAGAACTACTTGAAGAGTAAAGCCACATATATTCATCAAGAATCCTATATGAGCTAACCCATCCACTATACCATTTTAATTTGTCATTTCGTGGTATGAATATAAAAAAAGAATACACATTTTAGTACTAAATAATCACAGTATTACTAAAATTCATTCATTCCTAAAGTACGGATTGAAAATTCATGATTAATACGAATACATACCACAAAAATCACAAACACATCGAGAAATACGCTTCTTCAAACACTGATCTGCATTCCGAATCCTATCTCAACACCGATGTAACATTTCAGCCATAGGGCGATCACTAAACAGCCTTGGCATATTGGATAACAGAACTATATCTAACGTTTGGTTCCATCTGCATGGACTTGAGGATCATTTTCGACCTCTTTCTGGGCGGCAAACTGATTTCAGCTCTGGGAGAGCTCATTTCTGGAGATGCCACCGCATCGCTTGGTTCAGGCGACGATGCCGGTGACACCGACGTGGAATTTGGCGGGGTAATTACTAACAGACTTTGCGAATCTATTGTGGAAGCTAACGCGGCCTCTACTCTTCTGCGGATGTCCGTTCCGTGATCAATGTCCTTCAGTTCGGTAGGAACTCGTGTCGGTTGCAAGGGAAGGTTCAAGTTTTGCAAATTGTGTGTATAGGATGACACCAAAACTGCTTCAACGCGCTTGCGCACATCTGACTCATGTGTCATGAATGGCGGGTTATTCGAAGCCTTGGATGCTAGTATTGTCTCAACGCGCTTTCTGATCTCATTGTCTGGAGTGAAGTACTGTGGTGAAGATGTTCTTTCCACAGAAGAAAAATGATGAACTTGAATTGGCCGACCGCTAGGCGAATGCACAATGTGAACTGGATGTGCGGCTTGGATTTGAGGACTGCTGACATGCTTTCTGGAGGAAATGAGACTCAGAACCTCTTCTGTGGATGTTAAATTCAAAGTAGGATCCAAAGAGGTAAGATTTGAAGCGACAGCAGCAGCTGCTAAAAGATCCACACCAGACTGGTGTGTGTAGGGTCCATGGGAGAGATAATCTCCGTAATATTTCTCTTCCATTCTTTCTTCTACCAAGTTGTTTTCTTTGTCGCTGCCGGAGCCAGAGCTGACACTGCTCACAGACATTGGTCCCGGAGAGCTGACACTGATGCCAGAGTCGGATGGCGTCGACATAGATGATGTGGACGCCGCGGAACTTGTCGATGCTGTAGTGCTAGCTGGTGACGTGGGGTTTTCAGAGTGAGATTTGATGTGCGCTTCCATACACTTCTTGGAAGTGAAGGTGTCGTTGCAAATCGTGCATTTGTAGACCTTTTCGCCGTAGTGCGCCACCTGGAAAATTAAGACTTAGTGTTACTCGTTTATTAAAAGAAAAAAAAAAGTTTAACGTGATTACCAATACATGTGAAATGTTTCTTCTCTCATTTTTTAAATGAAAGTAGATTGAGTCTCAACCATTGAACTATGTCTCAACATTAAACGTAAACAAGAAGTATGCTATCATGGTAACCAAAATGAATATTATTTAAGATAGAATATTCGTTCTTTGCAAGCTCTACTGAGTTATTATTTGATGGATAGATATATTTTTTGAAATGTGAGCTAAACTAAATTCAAAGAATAAAATAATTGGGACTGACCTGATGCAACTTGAGAACGTGATTGTAGCCGAAGCTCTTGCCGCAGATGTCGCAGGCGTAGGGTTTTTCCCCGGTGTGGGTGCGGGAGTGCACCTTGAGCTGCTTGGAGCATGTGAACCCCTTGCCGCAGGCCCCACACACGTACGGTTTCTCGCCAGTGTGCGTACGCATGTGGATCACCAGCTGCCCAGACTGGATGAAGGTTTTGCTGCACACGCCGCACTTGTGAGGACGTTCGCCCGTATGGATGCGCATGTGTCGGTGCAACTTGCCACTGTGTTCAAACGCTCGCGCGCACACCTACAAAAAATAAAATTATACTTAGTAAAACAAACATCATTTGAGAATGTAGTAGAATTGTATAAATAACTCATAAGTTGCAAAAAATTATGGATGAATAAAGAAATTGAAGGACGATTACATTTAATGGTGTTATGTAGGTGAAAAGGAAAGTAAATGTTGTGTGGGTGACCGTAATGTACGAGATAATTTAAATAGCTGAGTGGAAATAATATCAAATAAAAAGTGTGCTAATGAGAAAAATTGTGAACAGTAAACAGAATGAAGTTTTCCGAGAGAATATTTTTTTAGAAAATATATGTTGATGCATAAATTTACGAAAATTTTATTAATTTCTACTTCTTTGATATTGAGATTTTTACAAAAAAAATGTATGTAAAATTTGTATTCGAAAATTTATATAAAAATATATATTGCTGAGACTTACTTCACATTTGTAAGGGCGTTCCTTGGTGTGAATCCTCCTATGCACACTCAAGTTCTCTTTGACACTAAAACTCTTGGCACAGTATTCACATTGAAATGGTTTCTCGCCGGTGTGGGTTCTATAGTGTCGGGTTAATCTCGCGGGCACCGCGAACGTCTTTGAGCAAATGTTACACTGATATGGATCCTCGGTAGTCATCGCCTGGAAATCCTTTCTCTTGGCAGCGGTAGCAGGCTGTCCAGGTGTCTGCACACCACTAGCCACCTCCTGCTGATACGCTTCTTCCATAGAAACCATGGTGATACCACCACTAGGCTGGGAGTACGCACCAATGGTCATCAGCTTCGGAAGTTCCTTCATGAGTTTTCGTTTCTGGGTAGTAGGGGAGTAGGAGTCGTCAGAGGTGGTGGAGACTGGTTCACGACGCTTGCCGGCAGAGGGCTGACCTGGGGGAGTTGTGGTAGCCGTCATGTCGGAATTTTCGAGGACGGTTGTGATGCTGATTGGAAGGTCAGGGTGGCATACAACCACACGGTCGTCTGACTCAGAATTGTAGAAACCGACCATTTGATGGTCGGACTGGCTGATTAATCCTGATGACTCTGCACCTATAAAAAAAAATATATATATAAAAATAAATTTATAAAAGATCATATAAACTTTTTAATATTTTCTAACCCTTGCGCATTTTGGAAACGAATTTCTCAATTTTTTTTTCCATATTTTGGCGCTTTGCTAATCGCTGTTTTTCATCACTAATTTCTCTTTCAATTGTATCACCCTAGTGTGTGCGTATGTGCGTGTATCAATGCGTGAAGCAGACTCTACGCACTCACTACGTATTACCCCTACCAAGCTTCCCCCTCTACCCGCATACGATTGTGTAATGTTTGATGTCCTTGTCTAACGCATGCGTGAGATACAAGTTGCTGTCTCTGTTTACGGCACGTGTATGAACTACTGGACCCCCGGGTTAACGAACCACGTACGCCTATGGATTTTTGGGGGTTCGTTCATTCGTTTTTAAAATTATAAGCAAAAGGGAAATTAATTTTGGTAATTGGATTAACATGGTTACTGAAATACCCTATGAATATACATATATTACATTTAAATTTAAAAATAATTATTCAATAACAAAATACAAAATGTCAACTATTTTTAGAACTGAATAATATAAAACACAATTTAAAAGAATTTCTTATAATGAAAAATTCAAATAATAAAATGAGTAATAATGAAACAAAAAATATGAAACACCCAGTATACTTTGATAATTTGCTTATCGTGTATAAATAAATGGCAATCAGTGGTGGGAGGTAGCGGCGACGCACGACCGTTCCGATATTCACTTGTTAGTTGGTTGTAGGTCGCGTTGTTTACTTACACACACACAGACAGATCAACTGTGTATAAAGCCACGTGCCGGCTTGAGCTTGTGTGTGTGCTTTGTTCGCATGACGCAATTAAAACTGACCTTCCGCAAGAAGAATGTCATTTTGCAATGCAATATTTATAATTAATTCTACTTACAGCATAACATTTTGTATTTAATTTGTTTTAATGATTACAATAATTTCACAACCTTTTTATGACGATTTATAAATATAATTTTTAAAGACAACAATAAATATCTAAAATTATAGTTTTATGTTGATTGTATATAAAACAATTTTTTTGCAAATAATAATTTCAAATTTTGTGCAATAATAATTCTATGCATTTTGAACGAACTATAATCTTCTTTAAATTCTTTAAATCACAATTATTATTGTTGTTGTATTAAACTTTATTTTACAGCCGAATGGATTTTCGTGATAAATAGTTCTAATTTGTAATATAAATTAATAACAAGAATATGGTTCAATTATAGTATGAAAATATAGTAATTACATGAATAAAAAACAAATTAATAAATCAGTAATTAAACAGATAAGTATTTGAAACAATAAATATAAAATATAATTCAACCAACAAATACGTCTAATTTGTAAAATAAATTAGTATTAAGATGCTTCAAATATAGCTTGAAAATAAAAAAATTACATGACCGAAAAACAAATTGAAATTGTTAATAATAAATCAGTAATTAAACAGATAAGTATTTGAAATAACAAAAACCAAATATCAAATATAATCCAACAAACAAACCACAATCAACATTATAAACAATGGCGCGTATGCACGAGGAGTGTGCGAGGCGCTGTACTGGGGTTTCTCGCTGGTTGTGCGCTGCGTGAAGCACGCGCTAAGTCCACGCGCTGCGTCCCTAGTACAGGGCCTCCACGTGGCGAGCGGCCGCGACCCAAACCGAGCACCGACCTCGACAATGCGGACCGCCGTGGGATGTTACCAGCCCAAGAGAGGGGGAAGAGGGCTGTACAAAGCCGCCATATTGATTGGGGGAGAACGTCAAATTGTTCGCAATTATAAATAAATCACTTCTTTATTTCATTTGTTAATAATATTTAAGTACATTAAAAACATTGTTGCATTACACATTGTTACAAATTCTTAACATTTTTAAGAATATTTTCATAAAAGCGTTTAAAAAAAATAAAAGGATTTGTTTTTTAGGTAAAAATATGTTTTTTTATTTGGCTAATATTCCTAATGAATAATGATTGTTTCATGAATAATTTTGATTGCAACATTGATTGCAACAATGATTTATAATTTATAGGTAAAAATAACAATTATTCCTACATCAACGAGTACACATTTCAATAAAATTTGAAGCGAAAATTTGTGTGAAGGGTGCAAACTTTGGTCACCCCTGCGTTTATGACGCTAACGCTAAGCGCGGTACGCAGCGATCTATGCGCGCGTGTATAATGTATTATTAAAATATTATTTATTGTTGATGTTGTTGTAATCTGCGTGAATAAGTTAAGTATTCCATAAACCATTATTTATTTCTGGCATGTACCGTATGTACTGTCAAGTCAATGTGAAGGTCAAATGGAACGTTAAATCTTTACTTCGTTTTTATGACCCTTTAACATAAATAATAACTAATGTGTCATTTACTAGAATTTAAACGGTATTATTTAGTAATAATTTATAACTTATTGTTTCTTTTAAAGTGGAACAATTGCTAAACAAATTCGGTAAATGTCAAAAGTTTTCATCACACATACTGAAATGTATTTAATAATATAAATATTAACATAGTGCAAACATTTAACATGTATATTACTATAATTTCAATATAGAACTGACAATAGAAATTTTATGATAACAATATCAATTGTTTAATATTTATGTACTGCAAATATCAAATATTGTTTTAATATTAAAATAAACCAATTCGTAACGTTATAAAGTAAATTATTTAAAAATAAAAACAAATACATCCCCAAAATTAAATCAGCAAATCACAATAACTTAAAACTTCACTTACCTTATCTGAAAAAATCGAAATTCAAATGTCCAAAATTTAAAATTTCATTCCGAAATCACTTCTCGTCACTAATAAACTAAAATCAATCCATAAACAACACCAAAACAGTTGAATTATAGTTCAAAACTGTCAAAATTGTCGAACACAAAATTTTATCGTGTTCTTCCTACGACATATACAAACTGTATGTTTACCTCCTATGAATCCCATCCACTGCGACAGCAACCGAAACTGAACGAAGACACCCGAAGTGGTCTGCTCTGTATGTGCGCGTCTGCTAGAGTAGATAGTGTGCACGTGGAGGCCCCATACTAGGGTTTCTCGCCTCGTGTAGATTTAATGGAAAATAAAGTAGACTTTTTGCTGCGCTATGTTGGCATAGGCATGGGTAGATATTGTTTATGAAGTCTACACGTGGACCGGGTAATTTTTCTATCCTTTTACCTTGCAATATATTGCAGATTTTTCCATATGGTTGCAATTAACTACACGATTGCATGTGTTTTAGACATAAATAAAATATAATATTAATCAAGAACTGCGCTGCATTAAATAAATTACAGGTGTTTATGGAAAATAAACACAATTATTTATATTTTTATCTGTGTTTAATGTCTATTTCATATTTGAATGTATTTGTTCAGATAATTTTCATGTTTAATATTAAGTTCATGTAAATAATAATTAAATCTGGTGGCCTAAAATATTTTTTATTAAACCAATTCTTAGAACAAAAAAAAACTAATTTAAGTTGTATAGCTTACTATGTTTTTATGAGTCACCATCTTCATTTATTTTTTTATTACTATTTATTTTTATTTTACATTGCTATAATATAACTGACAACTAACTAAAAAGTTAATAGGTACGAAATTCTTGGATTCAATCAAGTTTGAAATCTGAAATATTTCTCGTGTAAAATATTCGTCCAATAAAACAAACGATGCACAATACGGCGTGTATAGTTTGACAGATTTTATATAAAAAAACTGTTAAATATATGTCGAAGATGTCAATGTCACGGTGCCATATTGTGCTTCATTTGTTCCATACCTATACCATATTCAGAAATGATACATTTTATCTGAAAAATATTTATCAGTAATTTTCCTAGACGATACTTAATGAAACTTAAAACTCCATTGAAAATGTATGACTCATAAATCACTTGTTTCAATGTTGATTAAGGTCAGATTTGAACCTGGGTTAACGATAAACAATCACATAGTTAGTACAAATATTTATCAAAGAAATTTCAAATCTACTAACGTCATTAATAACAAAAAATATGCTAGTGACCTTGTCATCGTTAATTACAAGAACTGTAAGTAATTTATAATCCAGCAATTGTGTGTTCCCTCAAAACTAAGATGGGAAACGCCTGAAAAGAAAATTATTATTTTTTGTTGTTAAGTTAACATATATGATAATTGTAACTAAAAATTTGTATGTATGTATTTGTAAGATGTATTTTTAAAATAAATTAACACAACTCAGGGCACATTTCAAATTAAATCTATTTTCAAATTAAAAACCTTCAAATACAAAGTAGCATCAACTTTTATATTCAGCATACAATACTTTTATTTAAAGTTATTCAAATTGGACTAAGAACAAAACAATCAGTCTGCATCGAAAATTAAACTCATAATCCAAAAAATTGCATTGAATGTAAAAAATATGGCCAGAATGGTGGGTGAATGGCCGTAGTGAACACACGTGTAGCTGCTGAACGTCCCTGGTACAGGGCCTCCCTGGCAGCGCGCATCGCGCAGGCCATGCGCGGACACACACACAGACCGACGCACACTAACGCAGAGCTCAATAACAGACGGAGTACAACAATTACACCGTAAATAAATTACAAAAACGACACAAATTATATAAAATGTTACATGATAATAGTAGAGATCATTTCATACCTTCAAATGGGTGGAAACACAGTTAGGAAAATACAAAATGCTTCTTTCTCATGAATAAAACAACAATATGTATTCCAATATTTAAATAAAATAAATAAACATATCGCTTCTGACCAATTATAAATTATACTGTTTATATTTACCAGATGTCACCCGGCACCTCTTTTCAACTGGCTGAGAAAAGCATCACAGGGGCCACTTTTATGTGGCAAATAAATATAAAGAAAAAAACTTGAAAGTTTTTACTAATTTATTATTCTTAAAAATTTTAAAGCATTCTACAGCTCCAGATGATATGGAACCTTATCTTTTTTAGAAAACATACCATATGTGTTTTTTTTTTTAATAATAATAATGCAAACATTCAAAACTGACAGAAAAGTTTATCATCTGTATTTGAGTAAAATTTTGTTTTTGTTGACTAAAAAAAGTTAAGAAGGAGTTTGAACTAAGGAAGTCCACGTTTTGAACTTACCTGAGTGGTCTGATCCCTCAACCAAGTTTTCTAGAAAAAGATTAATGTATTTTATTAAGATAAATTTGTTTTCATTGAGTTGTTTATGTTGTAAGTGTATGGTGGGTAATTTATTATTTTTATTGATCAACGGGTTGTTTATTACAAGTGAAGGAAAACCAAATATAAATAAGATATCTAATAAAATGTTATTCTTCTATTTACTCTTATATACAAACATACGTGTTCTAAATTACATTGTAACAAAAAACAATTTATGTTTCATTTATATTACCTTATATTTCCAATTCCTTTGTTTATTCCTGTTTTTCTTTTAGTTTGGCATTTTGCAATAGATAAGGTTTGATTTCCACCTGAAACAATA
Organism: Stenolophus ochropezus; assembly: GCA_035578165.1. Classification (NCBI taxonomy): domain Eukaryota; kingdom Metazoa; phylum Arthropoda; class Insecta; order Coleoptera; family Carabidae; genus Stenolophus; species Stenolophus ochropezus. The sequence goes on along the minus strand of JAQOWZ010000001.1, from coordinate 35,903,533 downwards.
ACAAAATTTACTTTTATTTGTGTTATCCATGTATGGTCGGTCCACAATACAATGACTCACATCATTGACTTATTAAACTATAATTCAAAGTCGTTTTTATTTGCAAAATCTAATTCACTTTTAATAAAATAAAATGATAAATAAAATTTTATTCTTGTAAGGTTGTAAGTTATTTTGACTATTTTATTATTACGACGTGGTTTCAATGTTATCGTGGAACGTGGATCAAATATACTGCTATAATTTTATAACAGTCGACAATGAAATGTTTTTGTCATATTTTCTCAGACTAACATCGAAAATAATAATTGCTTATTTACATATACATAACCTAACCTAAACCATCTTTAGTTTGTTCCAAAAATATAATCTTGTTGACCTATAGAACCTTTTAGTTAAAAATAAAAACAACGAAAATTTTAAACACGGAAATGATTAAAATGTTTTGTTTAATAATAAATGAGCCGATACTACATATGTACATATATATTAAATTAAATTCAGTAATATAAACCAGAGTGACTACGCAAAATAGTTGAGCACTTTGTAAATAATAGTAGAAATAGCATTGGATAAAATAGTGTCTTGCCAAATTAACCTCGGGCAATGATAAAACAGGGACGAATGCAAATGTTGGTGCCAAGTACCAAGTACGTGAAGTTAGTTGAAATTGAGTAAGTATGACTGAATATACATGTATATGCAGGTGTCAGATATTTTTAGATATTTGTAATTAAACAAATATAACTAAATGTAGAAACACAACTACCAATGTATATTTATTTTTTGGTAGGAATTAAAGTAAATTTTATTTTATAGTCAAATAAAATAAGGGATACCTTCTCCTACAACTGTATTTTATTTGGTGACAAATCAGTAGTTATTATGGCGTAGATACAGAGAATTCGTGCACAGAACCGATTTTGATTTGGACAGTAAAAATACTTAATTATTCATTGATCACAAAGATTCTTTATTTAAAAGCGAAATTTGGAAGACAATTAGTTATTCTGCAATAAAAAAATATTATTGAGTTTAAATTAGCTATTTAGGAGCTCGCGTTTAATAAGAAATATTTAAAACTACATAGTACATATTCATGTATCGAACAAAAATTATTTTTGTATAAAAATAATTTAAGAAATGGGTAGCAATTAGCTATAAAATTGAGTAGTGTAAAGTGGCTATACTTCGTGCTTCTTAAGAATATTCGGCTATTTTATCAGATTTTTATATACGTGAAATATACAGGAAAATTTATTTTAAGTATTTTGTTTTGTTATGTTAAAATATATACATAATTATAGATAACAAATTTTAAACAAAAGATATATATTTAGTTATTGTTGTTATTAATGTATCTACATACAATTATAGAATATAATGTATAATGCTTGGCAAAAATAATTAAATTTAATAATAATCAATCAAGAAAATACCTTTTAAATTTATATATTTATTTGAATGTACTACAAATTTACACTAAATATTTATATTGTAGTGTTGAATTGTGATACAAGATTGCAAGAATATTAAATTTTCGGCTAATAAGCGATGTCTTACGATATTTATGTAAGTTTCAACCAGGGCATGTAACCGAAAAATATACTGGTTAACGGTTAACCCTTATAGAGAACGTTATAATAATAACGGTTTTAGTTCGAAAACCGGTTTTTGAAAATTGGAAACCGGTTTAAACCGGTTAATATATCGGTTAAAAAAATAATTAAAATTAATTAAAACAAATTAATTATAAAAATTTGATTAAAAAAAATTACAAAATAATTAATTAAAAAAATTCGAAGAAAATACCATCTGAGAAAAATATAACAATTAAAAAAAACCAATTTAATTAATGAATATTCACAAAAATTCTCATAATATCTTTAGAAAAACGCAGGTCACTTTTCAATTTTAAACTTGCCTGTGTTGACAAAGGCCGTATTTATTTGGGACTTTTTAAGTAACCTTAACGGCCAAAGAGACTACCTACATTTATGACTCTCCAATAAAATGGAAATTGTAAAAACTGTCATGACACATGTTCAAATACAAGTAGAAAACACTAATATAAAAAAATATTAAAATTTTTCTCGCTAAATGAAAAATAAAGGTTAATGTTCGCAAAAACCGGTTTATTTTTTTTTGGTTAACGGTTACCGGTATTTTCGGCCTAAAAAATATCGGTTAAAATTACGGTTAAAGTTCACAATTTTCGTTAAAAATATCGGTTACCGGTTTTTATTAACCGGTTTTTTTAACCGGTTACATGCCCTGGTTTCAACACGCAGGGCGAGCATTTCAGAATAAATACACCCCTCTCCTCAACGAGGACCATCAATTACGCTTTCAAATTGTAGAAAAATATATTATACGGTAATCCAGAATATTCGGTTAAAATTTCACCGAATATTCGTTATTCGGCTATTCGGCTGAACTTGTTATTCGCCACATCACTAGATAATACTGTTTGAACGAAATATGGACGGTATTTTTTTAACGTAACAGTACATTTTGTTGATCAATTATATATTTCCCAAGTTGTAACTCTAACATATTTTATTATTATTGTCTGTATGTAGCATACTGTACTAATTTTGATAGTTGATATTCATGTATTTTCCCTGTGTAAATCGGGGCAACAGCTTCTGCATCTGAAAAAATAACAAGTGTCGTGTCCTGAGCTGAGTTTTTTGTTTAAATAGTTTTTGTTTGTTTATGAAGTTGTTTTGTTGGCAAAATCGGCGACTGTGTATAAAAAGCGTAATTGACGGTGTGGTTGCCTCGTGCAGAGGGAATGGGGCCGTGGGGCGACACACATACTCTGCACGAGGTTCGCAATGTTCTCTCCTCTCCGGCCAGTCTCTCTGCACCGGTATTTCCTGCGCCCATTTTTTTTTCACATTTTACTTGTTTCGTTGCCATACTTTTCCACAACAATATGGCGGTAATCGCCAAATTTTTCTCATTACATGTAGAAAGTTGCAATTATTGCAAATACCAACTGTTAAAAAATAAAATAAAAACGCTGATGAGTCCCAAAACAAAAGTAACTGATATTTGAGGAAGGTCTAAACAGATGATTAGAAATCTTTCATATTTTGTCATTGCGATTAAAGATTAATTCATTATATTGTTTTTTATGTCGAGTTGTAAAATTGAGTAAAACTCCTTTTTGGTTCACAATTTTTAATTTGACAGTCAGTGACTTCAGTAGGTAGATCGAGTGCAGTAGATAATGTTGATTTGGAGCAGTTTTATTAGACATTCAGGAACACTACCCAGACAAAATTTTACCGACAGCCAAATACGATAAGAGAGGTATTATAATCATAACGATTTTTAACATTGCGAGATTTTAACGGATGTTTACGAATTAAGGTATTTTCTGAACGTTTTCACTATTTTTAGTGCGATGTCCGTCTGGATGTTTGTGTGCATGTGTAGAGTAAATTCA